>MU553112.1:4516076-4526439 GCA_024362625.1 Silurus asotus | reverse complement strand
AATTATTGTGATTTTTTTATATATTTAAGAATGGACTATATATTTTCCAATAAGTCGGCGAACCCAATCCACACTTGCGCATGCGTAAACCCCCAGACGCTATCCGGAAGCCGCTTGCCGCCTGCCAAAACAGCAGATCCCTCCGCGGACTAGACAACATGTACAACACCAGCAACACCAGCAACACCAGCAACACCAGCCCCACCCCCGAGGATAATAAAGTTCAGGTTTAGAGATTACGCGTACATGGCCAGTTTGATTTTTTTCAAATGCAATTCACTGTAATTTGCCTTCACATTGGCATTATTTTAAACTGTCCAAACATCACAGTTAAACATTGAAGTGGTCAAAGGGTTAAAGTTGTTATGGCCAAATACATAAATCTGGTTTGATGTACGGTAAATATCTCCATAAATACTGGGGCATGACCTGAGAGTTTTATTTTATTTTTACATTATTAAAGATATTAGAAAATAAATGAAAAGCGCTAGAGTAACATGATCATAATAGTTTGTGGATAACTCCTGACAGAGCAAACAATGTTGGGTTCATTACCTTTTAAAAACCACTGCCTCACTTGTACAGTAATATTTTTTTTTCTGATATTGATATTCTACTTTGAGTATGCAACCCATTGTTTGGTGTTTGATAAGATGACAGAGTATACTTTACAATTATAGGTATTATTATGACTATATGTTGAGATGGGGACATGTGACTGTTCACTCCATGTTTACACAGATACAACAGAGTATTAATAGATAGAAATGATCCAGTTTAACTGTAGTTCTGACTCCTCCTGGGAAGGGAACATCAGCACATTCTACTGTCTAAAAACCTTACAATTAATTCTTGTTTACTTGTTCATTTAATTTATTTTTATTTTAGAGCATTCAAAGTGCTTCTTAACGATATTTTATTACCTTCTTAACGATATTTTATTACACACAAGTTAATTTATTTATTTTTGTAACCCATCATCAGGCCTCTGTGTCTAAATGAGTAATAAAAGTCCCTGAGTTAAAAAATGTGTCAAACAAATCTGTGTGCGACTTGGTATGACTTGATGACTAAGTTGCGACTTGACTTGACTTGACTTGACAAAGAGTATGACTTGACTTGACTTGACTTGACCCTTACAACAGAAAGACTTGACTTGACTTTGACTTGCAATGTTAAGACTTGGACTTGACTTGAGACTTTCATTTGGTGACTTACTCACACCTCTGCTAATCCATACAACATTGCAGGTCTCACCACAGTCCTATAAATGTTCCCTTTCAATTTTGCAGATACCCTACTATCACAAATCACTCCTGTCACTCTTCTCCACCCACTCCACCCTGCCTGCACTCTTTTCTTCACTTCTCTAACACACTCTCCATTACTTTGCACTGTTGACCCCAGGTTCCTGGATTCCTCCACCTTCTGAAGCTTTTCTCCCTGCAACCGCACCACTCCACTGACCTCCCTCTCATTCACGCACATGTATTCTGTCTTACTCCTACTGAGTTTCATTCCCCTTCTCTCCAGCACATATCTCCACCTCTCCAGGCTCTTCTCAACCTGCTCCCTACTCTCACAACAAATCACAATATCATCCGCAAACATCAAAGTCCAGGAAGACTCCTGTCTGACCTTGTCCGTCAACCTGTCCATCACCACTGCAAACAGGAAAGGGCTCAGGGCCGATACTAGATGCAGTCCAACACTAAACCAGTCTGTCGTACCTACTGCACACTTTACTGCCGTCACACTGTCCTCATACATGTCCTGCACCACCCTCACATACTTCTCTGACACACCTGACTTCCTCATACAATACCACAACTCCTCTCTTGGCACCCTGTCGTACGCCTTCTCTAAATCCACAAATACACAATGCAATTCCTTCTGTCCTTCTCTATACTTCTCCATCAACATTCTCAAAGCAAATAAGGCATCTGTGGTGCTCTTCCTCGGCATGAAACCATACTGTTGCTCACAGATGGTCACCTCTTCTCTCAGCCTGGCTTCCACTACTCTTTCCCATAACTTCATGGTGTGACTGATCAACTTAATACCCCTGTAGTTACTGCAGGTCTGCACATCTCCTTTATGCTTAAAGATCGGTACCAGCACACTTCTTCTCCATTCCTCAGGCATCTTCTCACCTTCCAAAATCCTGTTAAACAATCTGGTTAAAAACTCCACTGCCATCTCTCCTAAACATCTCCACGCTTCTACCGGTATGTCATCTGGTCCAACCGACTTTCCACTCTTCATCCTCTTAATCGCTGCTCTCACTTCCTCCTTGCTAATCCTATCTACATCCTGCTTCACCAACTCCACATCATCCAACCTTCTCTCTCTCTGATTTTCCTCATTCATCAGCTGCTCAAAATACTCCCTCCACCTTCTCAACACACTCTCCTCACTAGTCAACACATTTCCCTCTCCATCCTTTACTGCTCTAACTTGCAGTACATCCTTTCCAGCTCGGTCCCTCTGCCTGGCCAATCGGTACAAATCCTTTTCTCCTTCCTTAGTGTCCAACCTCTCATACAGCTCCTCATATGCCTTTTCCTTGGCTTTCGCCACATCCCTCTTAACCTGCTGCCGCATCTCCTTGTACTCCTGCCTACTTTTCTCATCACTCTGTCTATCCCACTTCTGTTTTGCCAACCTCTTTCTCCTTATGCTCTCCTGCACTTCCTCATTCCACCACCACGTCTCCTTGTCTTCCTTTCTATTTCCAGATGTCACACCAAGTACTTTTCTAGCTGCCTCCCTCATCACTCCTGCAGTAGTTGCCCAATCATCCAACACCTCCTTAACACCACTGAGCCTCTCTCTGACCTCTTCCCTGAACCTCACACTACACTCTTCCTCCTTCAGTTTCCACCCTCTTATTCTTCTTTCAGTCCTCACTCTCCTTCTCTTCTTCTTGGCCTCCAAAACCATCCTACAGACCACTATCCTATGCTGTCTAGCTACACTGTCCCCTGCCAACACCTTACAGTCGCCAATCTTCTTCAGGTTGCATCCCCTGCAAAGCACATAGTCCACCTGTGTGCACGTTCCTCCACTCTTATACGTCACCCTATGATCCTCCTTCTTCTTAAAATAAGTGTTCACCACTGCCATTTCCATCGTTTTAGAAAAATCTACCACCATCTGCATCACCACCTGCACATTCCTCTCCTTAAAGCCATACCTACCCATCACCTCCTCATCACCTCTGTTCCCTTCACCTACATGCCCATTAAAGTCCGCCCCAATCACCAACCGTTATTTCCTAGGTACACCATCTACCACTTCATCTAATTCACTCCAGAATCTTTCCTTCTCCTCCATCTCACAGCCAACTTGTGGAGCATAGGCACTGATGACATTTATCATCATCCCTTCACGATGATGATAAACTTCCACCTTCACGATCATCACCCTATCAGAAACTCTCTTCACCTCCACTACACTCTTACTGTACTCTTCCTTCAGAATCACCCCTACACCATTTCTCTTTCCACCCACACCATGATAAAACAGTTTAAATCCACCTCCAATGTTCCTGGCCTTACTCCCTTTCCACTTGGTCTCCTGAACACACAGCATATCTACCTTTCTCCTCTCCATCATATCAGCTACTTCTCTCCCTTTACCCGTCATAGTACCAACATTTAAAGTACCAACCCGAACCTCCACTCTCCTACACTGCTCCTTTCCCTGCCGTCTCTGTAGACATCTTCCTCCTCTCCTCAACAGTAGCCCAATTTCTACCGGTACCCTGTCAGCTAACGATACCTGTGGCGGTCGTTGTTAACCTGGGACTCGACCGATCCGGCATGAAATTCTCATTTGTGATCCGCATATTTGATTTGGCACATGTTTTACGCTGAATGCCCTTCCTAACGCAACCCTCCCCATTCACCCGGGCTTGGGACTGGCACTAAGAATGCACTGGCATGTGCCTCCCTAATGGCTGGGTTCTAATTTGGATCCAAACACGCTATCAAATTACAGACGCATTTCCAGTCTCCCATTTATGTCTAAGATTTTAGAAAAGATTTTTTCTGCCTAGTTATGTTCCTTCTTACAAGAGAACAATATCTTTAAAGAGTTTCAGTCAGGTTTCAGGCCCCTACTAGAGATTTTAACTAGAAACTGTTCTAGTTAAAATCACTAATGACTTGTTTTTAGCTTTAGATCAAGGCTATATCTCTATGTTAGTTTTACTAGATTTTAGTGCATGATAGATCATGATCTTCTCCTAGATCGCTTACAAAATTACATTCGCATTCAGGGACAGGCATTAAGTCTACCATTTTGTAGACTTAAATGGAGAGCTATCCAGGTTAATGCAATTAAATTAAGGCGTGCCACAAGGTTCAGTTCTAGGACCCCTGATTTTCAGAATATACATGCTTTCCTTAGGACATATTATTAGAAGGCATGGGATTAGCTTCCACTTATTAAGCTGATATTACCCCGCTATATATCTCATCAAAACCAGACGATACAGCTTAATTGTCTCTGATAACTGAGTGTGTTAAAGAATTAAAAGACTGCATAACTCATAACTTTTTATTATTAAATTCTGATAAGACATTTGCTCATCGGCCCAAAAACCAGTACACAGAAGCTCCAGCATTTCCTCCTGCATTTAGACTGATGTTCTGTAACTACTAGTTAAACAGAAAAAGACCTGGGAGTTATTTTAAACAGCAACTAGTCTTTTTAAAATCATATCAACCAAGTTACAAAAACAGCCTTTGTTATTTATGTACACGTCGCAGTCACCATCGCACTTCAAGACACCTCCGAAGGCGTCATCGCAATTCAAAGCCACTCCGGATACATCCTGTTCCAAAGGTCCTCCGGAAGCGCCGTCGCGCTTCAAGACACCTCTCCAGGCACGTCATGCTTCAAAGTTCCTCCGTAGGTGCCTTCGCGATTCAGGGTCCCTCTAAAGGCGACATCGCTCTCTAGACCGACACAGTGGGCGCCATCGCTGGTTCACCACTGTTCCTTCCTTGGACCGCTTTTGATAGATACTGACCTCTGCAGACCGGGATCAGCCAACAAGAGTTGCAGTTTTGGAGATGCTCTGAACCAGTCGTCTAGACATCACAATTTGGTCCAAGTCAAACTCACTTTAATCCTCATGATTGACCATTATTCCTACATACATATTTCCAACAAATAAACTTTGAGGAAAAATTTTCACTTGCTGCCTAATATATCTCACCCACAAACAGGTGCCATGATGAAAATAATGTTATATGCTAATAAGCTTTCTTTTGGCTTCTTCCATCAGGGGTCGCCACAGCGGATCATCTGCATGTTTAATTTAGCACATGTTTTTTTGCTGGATACCCTTCCTAATGCACCCCTCCCATTTATCCGGGCTTGAGGCCGCCGGATCCTAAACACTAGACCACTAGGGGACCTTATAATGTTATATGCTAATTAATTGCTCAATTTGCAAAATGAACAAATCTTTGTCATCTCATTTTGTTTATTTAAGCAGAATTAAATTCACATATACCATCTTTAATAGCCGGATTTCTCCAGCATTTCTAGTTATGCAATTCCTTCTTATAGCTAAGGACAAAGTATTAGAAATATAAATCACTAATTCATTGAGTAATTCATTTATTTTGTGTTGGCCTCATTAAGAAATCCACATAGCCACACATAAAAAAAAGAGTAAACACATGTGGCTAGCACATAATAACACAAAACTCAGTCAAGTCAAGAGGCTTTTATTGTCATTTTTACTATACACAGTGGTACACAGTATACAGTAAAAACGAGACAATGTTCCTCCAGAACCCTGGTGCTACAACATAGAGCTAAAACACACAAGATAAAACTAAATAAGATAAAGCTACATAAAGTGCATCAAGGGAAACCCAGTGCAAACAGTGCAGACAGACAGACAACAGTACAGACAGACAAACAACACAAAACAACAAAAGACAGTGTGGGACAATACACATAACACAAGATAGCGCCGACCAGTAAACCTACTGTATACTCTAAATATACAGTACTGCGCAAAGAGGACTATAAAGACTATCGTAATTTCTGGACAATTAAGGGCACCCACATATAAACCACACCCACTGAATTTGACAAAGATTTTTATTTTAAACATAAATAAACCGCAGCTGTCTATAAGCTGCAGGTGCCTACATTAAAACTAATGAACTTTACACAGGCTTTAATGAAAGACAGTGCCTGTAACACGGCTTGTATCTAAACAGTAGCCTACCAAGAAAGTCATTGTTCACTGTCTTCCTCTTTTGGAATCGTGGTGCGTTTAAAAATCACGATCAGTGAATCTTTTCTTCCGATGCCGTGCAGCTCAGAACACAGGTGAAGTGCGTTTTTTCATGCCCGGTTGTTTACAGGGGGACGAATGATTCGCATTTCCTGTTGACAATCTGAGTGAGAGGCAGATCAAACATCGGCTTGCTGCGACCTCGGCGACCTCGGCCACAAAGACCAGGACCCCAGCCCTCGGTGTTACCTGATGCCGGTGGGTGGAAGAGGAGACGTCGAAAGCACTGTTCGAGGAGGCGGAAGCGCGGCAAGCGGGCAGGTATCCGTGCTAGGCTAAATGCTAACCCTAGCCGGCCGGCTATCCCGTCCATTTTTTTTTCAAACGTCTGCTCCCTGGATAATAAACTGGACTACATCCGACTCCAGCGAACCACACGGCCAGAGTTTAGAGACTGTTGCGTCTTTTTTTTACGGAGACGTGGCTCAGAGACAGAGTTCCAGAAGCCGTTATCCAGCTAGACAGGCTAACCGTGTTTCGAGCCAACAGAAACATAGCTCTGTGCGGTAAGACTCGCGGTGGTGGCGTGTGTGTTTATATCAACACAGAATGGTGTTAGAACTCTGTGCTTGTTTCACGTTACTGCTCATCGCTAGTGGAGTTTGTGACTGTTAGATGCAGACCTTTTTATTTACCACGGGAATTCACCACAGTTTACATCGTTGGAGTGTACATTCCACCCAGCGCTAATGCTAAGGAGGCACTGTGTGAACTCTACGGCGCTATTAGCGACCTGCAGAATGCTCACCCTGACAGATTGTTTATTATCGCCCCGGAGATTTCAACCATGCGAATCTTAAGACTGTGCTTCCTAAACTCCATCAGCCTGTGGACTTTGCAACGAGAGGAGCGAACACGCTGCATCTTGTTTACACAAACACCCATCTCGGATACTCAGACCATTGCTCTGTTATGTTGATCCCAGCATACAGACCGCTCGTCAGATGCTCTAAACCAATTCTGAAACAGGTGAAAACCTGGCCTGAAGGAGCTACTTCTGCTCTTCAGGACTGTTTTGAGTGCACTGACTGGGACATGTTTAGAAAGGCTGCAACCAACGGCGATTCCATTAACTTGGAGGAGTACACGTCATCAGTGACCTGCTACATCAGCAAGTGCGTTGACGATGTGACCATCTCCAAGACCATCACTACACGCTCCAACCAGAAGCCATGGATAACTGGTGACAAGGCGGCCTTAAAAACAGCAAGGGCCAAACTGTCTTGTGCTATCAGAGAGGCGAAGCCCGCACACGCAAGGAAAATCCACGACCACTTCCAGGACAGTGGAGACACTCGGCGCATGTGGCAGGGCATCCAGGCGATCACGAATTACAAGACCACATCACCTGCTTGTGACTGTGACGCTTCCCTCCCAGATGCGCTGAACGACTTCTACGCCCGGTTTGAGGTACAGAACAACGTGAAGGCGAGGAAGACCATCCCTCCTCCCACTTACCAGGTGCTCTGTCTAACCACAGCTGAAGTGAGGAAAACTTTATGCAGAGTTAACCCACGGAAGTCTGCTGGACCTGACAACATTCCTGGCAGAGTGCTCAGGGAATGTGCAGAACAACTGACATCTTCAACATCTCACTGAGCAGTAATGTTGTTCCCACGTGCCTCAAGACAACGACCATCGTTCCTGTGCCAAAGAAATCGACTGTCTCCTGCCTCAATGACTATCGTCCGGTCGTGCTCACTCCCATCGTGATGAAGTGCTTCGAGAGGCTCGTCATGAGGCACATCAAGACACAGCTTCCACCCTTCTGGACCCCATGCAGTTTTCGTATCGTCCAAACCGTTCCACGGACGATGCCATCTCCACAACCCTCCACCTGGCCCTCACCCACGTGGATAACAAGGACTCGTGTGTACAAATGCTGTTCATTGATTTCAGCTCAGCATTTAACACAATCATTCCTCAGCACCTGATCGAGAAGTTGAACCTTCTGGGCCTGAACACCTCTCTCTGCAACTGGATCCTGGATTTCCTGACTGGGAGACCTCAGGCAGTCCGGATCGGGTACAGCCTCTCCAGCACCACCACACTGAGCACTGGAGCCCCTCAGGGCTGTGTGCTCAGTCTCCTGCTGTTCACTCTGCTGACTCACGACTGTGCACCAACGCACAGCTCGTCTCATATCATCAAGTTTGCTGATGACACGACCGTGGTGGGCCTAATCAGCAAGAACAATGAGTCAGCATATAGAGAAGAGGTGCAACGGTTAACTGCCTGGTGTGGAGCAAACAACCTGTCTCTGAACGTGGACAAAACGAAAGAGATGGTTGTGGACTTCAGGCGAGCACAGAGCGACCAATCTCTACTGATTATCGATGGATCCTCTGTGGAGATCGTCAAGAGCCCCAAATTTCTTGCTGTTTTTCTGGCGGACAACCTCAACTGGTCACTTAACATCAGCTCCATCACCAAGAAAGCCCAGCAGCGTCTTTACTTCCTGAGATGGCTGAGAAAAGCCTATCCTTCTCCCCCCATCCTGTCCATGTTCTACAGAGGGACCATTGAGAGCATCCTGAGCAGCTGCATCACTGCCTGGTTTGGGAATTGCACCGTCTCGGATCGCAAGACCCTACAGAGGATAGTAAGGACAGCTGAGAAGATCATCGGAGTCTCTCTCCCCTCTATCATGGACATTTACACCACACGCTGCATCCGCAAAGCACACAGCATTGTGGACGATCACACACACACCCCTCACACACATACTTCACACTCCTACTATCAGGAAAACGGTTCCGAAGCATTCGGGCCGTCACAACAGTTTCAGGCCATCACAACAGTTTCTTTTCACAAGCCATCAGGCTTCCCAATACAAAGAACTGAACAGAACTCACACACACTCACTTACACACACACACACACACACACACACACACACACACACACTCACTCTGTGTGTTACTGTTACTGAACTGTACAGCCTGGACTAAACACAATCATCACTCATCTCGATCCACTCCACCACCATTTATCTATTTATTATTATTTATACTCGCACCTTATATTCAGTATAATGTTTACATGCTGTTTTTGTACCTTTTCTATTCAGTATAATGTTTACATGCTGTCTTTGCACCTCGATGCACTTTATGTTGTTTTGTTGTTTAGTGTAGCACAAGGGTTCCGGAGAAACGTTGTTTCATTTTTACTATGTACTGTGTACCACTGTGTATAGTAAAAATGACAATAAAAGCCACTTGATTTGACTTGACTTGACTTATATGTGAACAAACACAATTCAGTGCAAAAAAAAAAAAAAGCATGCAAACTATGTAATATGGTTAGGTATAAATAATAATTAAATGGTGGCAAAATGGATTGAGATGAGTAATGAGTGTGTGTTAAGTTCACCTTACATAACATCTTTTTATTTTATTATACCATCAGTCTTTTCTTGAGGAAGAGTCTATTAGCATATCACATCATGACTTGACTTGACGTTTTGCAAAATAATTTTAGATTGAAATTTAAAGGGTGATTCCGGTATACAGCTTATGTGATTCAGGAAAGGGCCCTGAATAACTAATTCAAAGGCAATGATGAACTTTATTTTAGGCCATCTGATATTGATTTGAATGTATGCTTTAAGCTATTGACAAGGTGAAGTTCTTTTTTATCTTCCGCTTACTGGAAGAAAGCTAAAGGTTTTTTTTATACTAAAATCAGCTGTTATTTGTAGTTATACATGATTACCTCTATCTTTGAAAAAAAAAACTGATTGCTATGCCCCCTCTACTGGCTTCCTGTTGAGTCTACATCAAATTTAAAACACTGATACTTGCCTACAAATCCAAAAACATCTTTGCACCCCTTTACCTCACAGCACTTATCTCAGACACATTGGGTTTCTCGCTCCTTTTTTTGTCTAGCAATGTTTTGCTCTGCTGTCTTTGACTTTCTCCTGTCCTACTATAGATAGGACAACATCTATATCACAAACTACAGGAGACCACCCCCCCCCCTGTCTCAAAGCATGTGCTGACCAACTGGCTCCAATTTTCACCCCTATCTTCAACG
>MU553112.1:4481153-4515800 GCA_024362625.1 Silurus asotus | reverse complement strand
TTGTTCCCACGTGCCTCAAGACAACGACCATCGTTCCTGTGCCAAAGAAATCGACTGGCTCCTACCTCAATGACTATTGTCCCGTCGTGCTCACTCCCATCGTGATGAAGTGCTTCGAGAGGCTCGTCATGAGGCACATCAAGACACAGCTTCCACCCTCCCTGGACCCCATGCAGTTTGCGTATCGTCCAAACCGTTCCACGGACGATGCCATCTCCACAACCCTCCACCTGGCCCTTACCCACGTGGATAACAAGGACTCGTATGTACAAATGCTGTTAATTGATTTCAGCTTAGCATTCAACACAATCATTCCTCAGCACCTGATCGAGAAGTTGAACCTTCTGGGCCTGAACACCTCTCTCTGCAACTGGATCCTAGATTTCCTGACTGGGAGACCTCAGGTAGTCCAGATCGGGAACAGCCTCTCCAGCACCACCACACTGAGCACTGGAGCCCCTCAGGGCTGTGTGCTCAGCCCCCTGCTGTTCACTCTGCTGACTCACGACTGCGCACCAACGCACAGCTCGAATCATATCATCAAGTTTGCTGATGACATGACCGTGGTGGGCCTAATCAGCAAGAACGATGAGTCAGCATATAGAGAAGAGGTGCAACGGTTAACTGCCTGGTGTGGAGCAAACAACCTGAACGTGGACAAAAAAAAGAGATGGTTGTGGACTTCATGCGAGCACAGAGCGACCAATCTCCACTGATTATCGATGGATCCTCTGTGGAGATCGTCAAGAGCCCCAAATTTCTTGCTGTTCATCTGGCGGACAACCTCAACTGGTCACTTAACAGCTCCATCACCAAGAAAGCTCAGCAGCGTCTCTACTTCCTGAGAAGGCTGAGAAAAGCCTATCTTCCTCCCCCCATCCTGTCCATGTTCTACAGAGGGACCATTGAGAGCATCCTAAGCAGCTGCATCACTGCCTGGTTTGGGAATTGCACCGTCTCAGATCGCAAGACCCTACAGAGGATAGTGTGGACAGCTGAGAAGATCATCGGAGTCTCTCTCCCCTCTATCATGGACATTAACACCACACGCTGCATCCTCAAAGCACACAGCATTGTGGACGATCACACACACCCCTCACACACATACTTCACCCTCCTACCATCAGGAAAACGGTTCCGAAGCATTCGGGCCGTCACAACAAGACCGTCACAACAGTTTTGGGCCGTCACAACAGTTTCTTTCCACAAGCCATCAGGCTTCTCAATACAAAGAACTGAACAGAACTCACACACACTCACTCACACACACACACACACACACACACACACACACACACACACACACACTCACTCTGTGTGTTACTGTTACTGAACTGTACAGCCTGGACTAAACACAATCATCACTCATCACTTCACCACCATTTATCTATTTATTATTATTTATACTCGCACCTTATATTCAGTATAATGTTTACATGCTGTTTTTGTACCTTTTGTATTCAGTATAATGTTTACATTCTGTCTTTGCACCTCCTTGCTGCTGTTTCTCCTCACACAGTACTGTATATTTAAGTATACAGTAGGTTTACTAGTCTGTGCTATACTTGGTTTTTGTCTTTTGTCTTGTCTTGTGTTGTCTGTCTGCACTCTGTCTGTCTGTACTGTTCTTTTGTTTGCACTCTTTGCACCAGGCTGCACTCGATGCACTTTATGTTGTTTTGTTGTTTAGTGTAGCACAAGGGTTCCGGACGAACGTTGTTTCATTTTTACTATGCACTGTGTACCACTGTGTATAGTAAAAATGACAATACAAGCCACTTGATTTGACTTGACTTGACTTATATGTGAACAAACACAATACAGTGCAAAAAAACAGCAGTAGAAGCATTCAAGAGGTGCAAAAAAAAGCATGCAAACTATATAATGTGGTTAGGTATAAATGATAATTAAATGGTGGCAAAATGGATTGAGATGAGTAATGAGTGTGTGTTAAGTTCACCTTACATGACATCTTTTTTTTTTTTATTATACCATCAGTCTTTTCTTGAGGAAGAGTCTATTAGCATATCACATCATGACTTTGACTTGACGTTTTGCAAAATCATTTTAGATTGAAATATAAGGGGTGTTTCCGGTATACAGCTCATGTGATTCAGGAAAGGGCCCTGAATAACTCATTCAAAGGCAATGATGAACTTTATTTTAGGCCATTCTCTGTTAATTTGAATGTATGCTATTGACAATGTTAAGTTCTTTCTCATCTTCTTCTTACTGGCAGAAAGCTAAAGGTTTTTTTAATACTAAAATCCACTGTTATTTGTAGTTATGATTACCTCTATCTTTGAAAAGAAAAAAAAACTTTTTGCTATGCCCCCTCTACCGGCTTCCTTTTGCCGTCTACATCAAATTTAAAACACTGATACTTGCCTACAAATCCAAAAACATCTTTGCACCCCTTTACCTCACAGCACTTATCTCAGACACATTGGGTTTCTCGCTCCTTTTTTTGTCTAGCAATGTTTTGCTCTGCTGTCTTTGACTTTCTCCTGTCCTACTATAGATAGGACAACATCTATATCACAAACTACAGGAGACCACCCCCCCCCCTGTCTCAAAGCATGTGCTGACCAACTGGCTCCAATTTTCACCTCTATCTTCAACGGATCACAGCAGTTGTGTGAGGTCCCCTCCTGCTTTAAACTTTCCACAATCACCCCAGTCCCCAAGAAACCCTCCATTACTGGACTGAATGACTACAGGCCTGTCGCGCTGACATCTGTCATCATGAAGACCTTTGAAAGCTGGTATTGGCCCATCTAAAGAAGGTGACCGAACAGCTGCTGGATCCCCTATTGTTTGCATACCGAGCAAACAGATTGGTGGATGACGCAGTCAACATGGGGCTAAACTACATTCTGCAACACCTTGACTGCCCAGGAACATATGCCCGGATTTTGTTTGTTGACTTTAGTTCAATACAATAATTCCAGGAATCCTCCACTCCAAACTCCTAAACCTTACTATACCCCTCTGCCATCTGTCAATGGATCACCAGCTTCCTGACAGGCAGGAAACAACAGGTGAGACTGGGAGGTGTTACCTCCGGTATTCGGACAGTCAGCACTGGTGCTCCTCAGGGGTGTGTCCTTTCCCCACTGCTATTCTCCCTTTATACGAATGACTGCATATCAAGTGACCCAACTGTCAAACTACTGAAGTTTGCAGATGACACCACGCTCATTGGACTAATCCAAGGTGGTGACGAGTCTGCATATAAGCAGGAGGTGAAGCAGCTGGTGCTATGGTGCAGTCAGAACAACCTTGAGCTAAACACACTCAAAACTGTGGAGATGATAGTGGACTTTAGGAAACATCCTTCAACACTACTCCCCCTTACAATATCCAACATCCCAGTGTCACCTGTGGAGAACTTCAAGTTTCTGGGCACTACCATTTCCCAAGACCTGAAATGGCAATTAAGGAAGTACAGTCTGCCACAGAAGCTGTTGATACAGTTCTACACTGCAGTCATTGATTCTGTCCTGTGCTCATCAATCACCATCTGGTTTGGAGCAGCAACAAAACAGGACAGAAACAGACTGCAGAAAACTGTTAAAACAGCAGAAAAAAATCATTGGTGCCCCCCTGCCCACTCTCCAAGACTTGTACCATACAAGAACCAGAAACCGGGCAGGAAAAAATCATTAATGACCCTTCACACCCTGGACACAACATCTTTCAGCTCCTCCCTTCTGGCAGGCGCTACAGAACTTTATTCACTAAAACTGCCAGACACAGGAACAGTTTCTTTCCCCAAGCAATCACCCTCACTAATAACTGACCATAATTATATTCCCTACTCACATCTATGAGTACTGCACAGAACTGTAAGTCATCACATTATCTGTATATGTTGCACACACTATTGCTTCTATATACTATTGCTTTTATATACTGTACAAAGTTTTATAGTAAAGTCTCTCATCATACCTGGTACACAATACTGTCATTTGCACTACCATGCACTCCCACACTTTATGTACATTACTGGTCTGTATCCCTATTTATTACCCACACTGCCTATACTGTCTTATATTGTCTGTATTGTCTGTATTGTCGTGTATAGTCTGTTTTTGTCTTGTCGTGTCTGTTTTGTCTTGTATAGGTTTTTATTAATGTCTGTACTTTTGAGAGTAACAAACAGCTGGAACCAAATTCCTTGTGTGTGTCAACACACTTGGCCAATAAACCTGATTCTGATGATGTGTCAATCATAATTATATGGTGACTGGAAAAGACACCAATTAAGACCAAGAACCTTACCAGAACATGCAGAGTATAAAGTTTAAAATATGAACAATACACTAACTTCTGGTTCTATTATATTTACAAGTACTTTGATCCAAATAACTAGCGATACTTAAACTGTTGTTCTTGTATGACCCCTAGGTCTAGTTACTGTGGGAACATAACAAGTGATTGTCTGTGATTTGTTTGGATAGGGATAGGATAGAAATGTTTATTGTTTTTAAGGTTCATTGTGTTCTGGTTGGCTGCTTAGTAGTCATGGCAAGTTTTGAAATTCAGGCATTTGTTGCTACAGTATACTCCAAGTCTGCACGTTTATCTGCTAGATAAATGGAGATTTGGAGCAAAGACCTCACTAAGCTGTGTGAATTAGGTGTTAGTTCTGGTTGAGAAGGTGTAAGTGCTGGTTGAGATGGTAGAATTAAACTACATTGTATTTACCTTTTTTCTCCTTCTTTGTCCCCAGGATCAAGGGATGAGGTCAAAATGCACATTCTACCACATTGCATCATATGATTACAGCAAGAAGAAGCAGAGGCATGTAAAGCAGAGATGAAGTTTAAGATAGCCATGTGTAACATTGAAATAGATCAGGAAGTATAATTACAGCAGTTCGAGTTTGAAGCAATAAAGATGTCCAAGTCCCTATTGCCTCGCTCTGTATGCTTTGTCTCATACAGTTTGTGCATATAGTTATAGCCATTTGCCCAAATATGTATGGACTTACTTGCTTTAATGTAAGCTTGTAGGAAAGGCTCGAAGTGTGCTCTTCATTGTCTTTGCAGGGTAACTTACTATAATCTTGTTTAAGCGGCTTATACACTGTGCTTTTGAGTTTGTTCTTAAAGCTTACAGACAAAGGTTCAGAAATCTTAGAAAGGTTCCTTTGCAGACATTTGAAAAGTGCAAGAGAAAGAGACATTGTTGGAAAACAGGTGTGCTTCTAAGAAAAAGCTGAAGACATTGACTCTTGCAGGAGCTGTCATTGCTTAAGAAATTAAGAACTGTCCACCTGAAGTGTTGTATATCACCTGAATGAGAGGAAGGTTTCCTCTGTCTCAGAAGCTGAGGTACTTTCTGATGAGTTTGTTTTGTCTACAAGACAGGTTTTTAAACAGACCAAGTTAAAAATGTCTATAACCTACTGTAGCCTGCTCTGCTTTTATCTAAACGTTATCAGAATTACTGAATTACGTTTTATTTATTTTTTTGTCAACAAATGTGTTAAATTATTCCTAATAGTCTATTATCTCCATTTCATAGCTTTTCTATCAAGTATAGTACTGCAAGGAACAGTGCCACCAAGTTCAAATTTACATTTGAGTTGCTATCGAAACAGATTTCAGCTGTCACACCATGCATTGCTGTAAGGGGTGTATTGCTGGTGTTATAAAGATATAGTAAAAGGTGGACTGATTCAGGTGGGACACCACTAAAAGCGTGGGTGTGAAATACATCATAGCCTGCCACGGTTAACAACTGATCAGTAGCCTAGGATTATTCAACCTATTTGGTCACAGTTTCTCTCCTAGCACCACTAGTGGTGTTTAATGTCACAAGTCTGGCCGCGTAATTGCAAATTATGCAAATTTAAAATGAAAGTAAGAAAGGCAGAAGCAAGATTGTAGTCAGTTTGAGCATTGCACTTTAGCTCGCCGCCAGATTATTTTACCGGCTTCTAAACCCCTGAGATTACTTTTGCCACCCTGCCTGTTCCTGTTCCTGATCCTGTTCCTAATCTTTATCCTGATCCCTGTTTTGCTCTGCCTCCCTAGTTACCCGGTTTGGACTCTAGACTGTTTTTTTTATTTTTGTTTCTGCTCTGCCCTTCCTAGTTCTGTTCACTGGTTTTTGGATTGTTTGCATGTGTTTGACCCTGGACTGTTTTTGGTCTTTGGTTTTGCCTTGCCTCTTTGCTCAGTTTGCCTTATATTAAAGTCTGTTTATTCCTTACTTCCTGTGTGCATCATGCATTTGGGTCCTCATTTAAATAATCACAAGCGTGCATTCTGATAGAATAATCTGGCCATGCACCATGTCCCCTGCTTTCCTGACAGAATAATCTGGCCCTGCACCCACATTCCTGACAATATCGTTCTGTACCATGCACATTCTTGGGGAACTCAGATAAAAAGTTAAGCAGAAATTAAACAATTTTATTAGGCCAAAGAAGATGAATATAGAGGACAGGGACAACATACAGGCAGAAACTAAAATCTGCTAGGCCTGTGATTAAAACAGTAAAGTGAGGCAAAGAAGGAACTACAAGACTGCTTTGACCACACTGATTGGAGTGTCTGAAGCTGGAACTGATAATCTGGATGATCTGACTGACACAGTAACATCTTACATTAGTTTTTGTAAAGACGTGTGTTTACCAACAAGCAGTAATTCACAGCCAAACTTAGAACAACTTCAACAGGCCAACAAGGATACATACAGAGTGGAGGACAAAGTCCTGTATAATCAGGCCGCTACTGCAGGTTTGAAAACAATTTTTTCACACCTCTCATCCACCCTAGCCCACTAACTGCCCCATCACACCTCTGTGAACACATTTAACAACTTCTCCCAGAACTTAATTTGCACTCACAATTTGTTTAAAGGATATGAATTAGCTCTTACAGAGACAGAAGACCAGGAAAGCACCTGGCCCAGTTGGTGTCTCCCCCTCCTGTCTCAAAGCATGTGCTGACCAACTAGCTCCTACCTTCACCCATAGCTTTAATAGATCACTGGAGCTGTGTAAAGTGTCCCCCTGCTTTAAACTCTTCACCATCATTCCATTCTCTAAGAAACCCTCCACCACAGGACTGAATGACTACAGAACTGCCTTTGGATCCTGAACAGATTGCCTACCAAGCAAACAGGTCAGTGGATGACGCAGTCAACATGGGGCTTCACTACATTCTGCCCCCCTTGACTGCATAGGGATATATGCCCACATTCTGTTTGCCTCTAGTATTCAGGCAGTCAGCACTGGCACTCCTCAGAGATGTGTCCTCTCCCCACTACTATTCTCCCACTATACTAACAGTTGCACATCCAATGACCCAACTGTTGAACTGTTAAATGTGCAGATGATACTATGCTCATTTAACTAATCCAAGATGGTGATGAGTCTTCATATCTGAAGAGAGGGGTGGGGGTGGTGCAAAGGCTGATGCTATGGTGCAATCAGAACCACCTAAAGCTAAACACACTTAAAATTGTGGAGATGAATTTAGGAAACATTCCTCAACACTACCCCCCCTCACAGTATCCAACAGCCCTGTGTCACCTGTGTAGCCCTTTAAGTTTCTGGGAACTACCATTTCCCAGGACCTAAAATAAGAGACTAGCATAAACTTTATTCTTAAAAAGGCCCAACAGAGGATGTACGTTTTATGCCAATTGGGGAAGTATGGTCAGGAGCTGTTGATACAATTCTACATTGCAGTCAATGAATCTGTCGTGCACATCCATCAACATCTGGTTTTGACCAGCCACAAAACAGGACAGGAACACATTTTAGCAAAAAGTGAAAACATCAGGAATAAATCTTTGGCACTCCTCTGCGCACACATCAGGACTTGTACTAAACAAGAACCAGGAAACGGGTGGTAAAAATCAATACTGACACAACCTCTTTCAACTTTTACCAGAACTGTGAGGCACAGAAACAGTTTCTTTCTTCAAGCAATCACCTTCATGAACAAACTGATCTTATAGATATGAAGCAGGGCATATAATTAAGTACTGTTCTCTTGTCATTTCAAAACTGGACTACTGCAAATCTCTGCTGGCAGGTCTTCCTCTGAAAGCTATTTATTCACTGCAAATGATCCGAACTTGTGTTCAATCTGTCCAAGTTCTTCCACACCACCCCACTGCTGCGCTCCCTTCACTGGCATCCAGTAGTTGCACAAATCAGATTCAAAACACTGATGTTTGCCCACAAGGCCAAAAATAGACCAGCACCATCTTACTTCAGAGACTCCATCACACCTTGCACTGCACCACACTGTTTGAGATCCTCCAGCACTGCTCAACTGGTACCACCTTCTCTCAGGTTAAGAGGAAAGTATTGCTCAAGGCACTTCTCTGTTCTGGCATCGAGGTGGTGGAATAAACTTCCCCTAGATGTCCGTACAGTGGAGTCCCTAGCTAACTTTAAGCGACGATTGAAGACCTACCTCTTCCTGAAACATTTAAATTAGCACTTTCCAAGTTTGCTTTGTAGAATTCAAGAGATATATTTATATTAAGTAATCTGGTGTACCAGTATAGATTTATCAATTGCTAGAGACTCAAAGCATGTTTGTACTTCGCTCTGGACAATGGCTCTGCTAAATGCTGCAAATGTAAATGTACAGCATTATTAGAACAGTAGAAAATATATAAGAATATAAGAAAAATCTCATAAAGTCTAAGCTAAATGTATAGTTTAATGTCTGTACTGTTGTTATTTCTGTACTTTTGTGAGTCACCAACAGCTGAAACTAAATTCCAAGACTGTATATACACTTGGCCAATAAACCTGATTCTGATTTTGATTGTGTCTTCTGGCATACTGTTTGTCAGTCAGTTTTGGATGTGTTTAATAAAAGCAATCACTGTACCCTAATCTGTGGTCCTATTTACCATAATTTGGATCCAAACAACCCATAACAATTAAACTGTTCCTCCACTCACCTAAGCTTAGCCACTTTGGGTATGCAAAACAGACTAAAAAGAAGACATAACTGAAAACTCTTATCTGGTTCCTCTCAAGATCAACCATTTCAGATTTTATTTTATTGAAATTGTTGAAAACAAATTACATTTTTCTCACAAAAATCATGGCCATTTTAACAGGGTGTGGTTGGATATTTTATGTACATTAAAAAAAAACTGCACAATTTGATATGTAGTCTTAAGTGTGAGTGTTTTGCAGGGTTGATTATACAGCTGTAATTTTATACATTACACCTGATGTATTCAGTTCTCATAATCTGTAAAATATTACATGATATGGTAAAGTAAAAAATATGCCTTTATCAAAACACAATCTCATGTTAGTCATGACTCAATCAGGAACAAAGAATACCAGTAAAAATCTCTTTTTAGAAATAATTTTGATACCAGTTTACACTAGTACTCAGTGGTTACAAAAATATAGTCATAATTAGATATTGCACATGTCACGGATCCACCTGCCATGCCTCTTTGGTGGCTCTTTATGCCTCCGCTCTCCCTAGAGCTCCAGGTAACCACGCACACCTGGGGCTCATCATCAATCATGCCTCCACTCTCTCTGGAGCTCCAGACATAATCACGCTCAGCTGGAGCTCATCACCCGCTCCTACATAAACCCCTCATTCATACCCACTCCCCGTTGGTTATTGAATGTGTTAGGTGTTACGTTCTGCTGCATGGGTTCTCTGTTGCATGCAGTACTCAATACAATCCGTTCCATTCGGAATCCACTATCCGGTACCGGCTGCACTTCTCCTCCCCGTGCATCTCGGATCCGTTACACTTCTCCCCCAAGCGCACTTCGGACTCTCGCAACCAAAGGACTGCAGTATGTGTGTAAGTGTGCGTGTGTTTCTGTGTGAGTGTCTCTCTTCCTCAATCCTGTCATTAAACCTGAGCGAACTGAACATTGAAGCAAGGATTCGCTCCGCCACGCTGAAGCGGCCGCCCGGCTTAGCCCCAGGAAAAACCCTGACACCTGCTGCCGTCTCACGCGGATCATGCTCGGCAGCGCCACACCCCCTCGGTGACGTCACCCCTCGATTCTCCGGCAAAACGGTAGAATGGGGCGGAAATTTCAGCTCCATTCCAGGACCTTCAGGAGAGCTCAGCTCTGCTCCAGGAGAGTTTAGCTCCGCTCCAGGTCTCCACAGACAGCTCCTCTCTGACCCAGAGTGTCTCCGAGAGCTCCTCTCAGTTCCAGCCTGGCCACGAAGGGAACGTCATGCGGCCGCCTGCCTGCAAAAGGAACGTCGTGCCGGAAAAGGGACACGAACAGCCGCCTGGTCACAAGAGGGTCATTGAACAGCCGCTTGGTCGCAAGGAGGTCATATCGACTCCGACCGCTTATGAAGGTGGCATGGAAACCCACGGTTCCTCAGACAGACACAGATCGCTTCCAGATCCATCCGGCAGTGAGGTGGTGGTCCCGGACTCTTCTGAGGGCGACACCACAGCCCCATGCTCTTTCAATGGCGACGTCTCAACCCAGAGCTCCTCTCCGCTCCACAGAGTCTCAGAGAGGAGCCTCCCACAGAGTCTCCAAAAGGTCCTTTCCGCTCCAGCCCCCAAGCTCCTCCGATGGCGACGTCTTACCTCCGAGCTCCTCTGGTGACGGCGTCACTCCTCCGATGACGACGTCTCTCTCCTGAGCTTCTCCGTCGGTGACGTCTCGCCCCCAGGCTCCTCCATCGGCGGCCTCTCGCTCCCCGGGCTCCTCCGTCGGCGGCGTCTCGCCTAAGAGCTCCTCCAAAGGTGACGTATCGCCTAAGAGCTTCTCCGACGAAGACGTCTCAGCCCCAAGTCTCCCAAAAGGCCTCTGGACACCATCGAGGACGCTTTTCTGCTCCTGGTTTACACTGAATGCATCACTCATTCCCCGATCTCCACTATGGACATAGCTCCACTCCTGACCTCCATGGTTGGCACATGGAGCTGGACCCCTTCGGTCCAGGTCTCCGCCGAAGGCATCACTCCGTTGCGGGTCTCCGGGTGGGCATTGTTATGCTCCTGTCCTCCGTGCTGGACAACGCTCTGATCAGGTCCCTTTCGACCCTGGACGGACACCGGGGTCCTCTTTCGAGTGCCCTGGCCCTTCAGGCTTCAGTGGGTTTGGGGCGTCAGGTGCCGCCCCCTCTGGGGGGGGTAATGTCAGGGATCCACCTGCCACGCCCCCTTCGGTGGCTCTCTATGCCTCCGCTCTCCCTAGAGTTTCAGGTAACCACGCACACCTGGGACTCATCATCAATCATGCCTCCATTCTCTCTGGAGCTCCAGGCCTAATCACGCTCAGCTGGAGCTCATCACCAACTCCTACATAACCCCTCATTCACACCCAATCCCCGTTGATTATTGAATGTGTTAGGTGTTATATACTGCTGCATGGGTTCTCTGTTGCATGCAGTACTCAATGCAATCCGTTCTATTTGGAATCTACAATCCAGTACCGGCTGCGTTTCTCCTCCCCGTGCATCTCAGATTCGTTACACTTCTCCCCCAAGCGCACTTCGGACTCTCGCAACCAAAGGACTGCAGTGTGTGTGTGTGTGAGTGTGCTTGCTTGCCTGCATGCGTGCGTGCGTGCGTGCGTGCGTGCGTGTGTGAGTGTCTCTCTTCCTCAATCCTGTAAATAAACCTGAGCGAGCTGCATTCCGGCTTCCGCCTCTTGTTTCACCACTCGCACCCTGACAGCACATGAGTGGATATAAAGAGCAAAAGACAAAATTTGACATACTAATAATAAACCTTTCCACTTCCAGTTTTTTAGTACTTAGATAGAAAAATTTGTTAAGGTAAAAAAAATGGTAAAATTGATCAGTCTCCTTATATTAGGATTAAGCCACCAATAATTTCATGCATCATCATGCCAAAATGAAAACATGAAAGTAAAACAAACAAGAATGTCCGTTACACAAGCACAGGAAGTTGTTCTAGCAAATGACTGAACCTCATACATGATAAACACCTTGTTATATATTTGTTTAACATAAAGATTTGTACAATTATGGTTTTAATTTGAAGAGCTTACATGAAAATAAACTTTCAAGTCAGTGTAGAAAAATGCAACACCACACAATGTTTAATAATTTACCCATGAACTTTAACTGCAATGTTTTCACTTGATTAAAGTGTTTAGTGAGTGAATGGGAGTAGAGTTAGTAGATGAGCATATTTGGTTATACAGAATGAACACCAAGATATACTGATCAGGCATAACAGTATAGCCTTATTGCATTATGACGGGTGAGTGAATAACACCGGTTACCTCTTCATCATGGCACCTGTTAGTGGGTGGGATATATTAGGCAGCAGGTGAACATTTGTCCTTAAAGTTAATGTGTAAGAATTAAGGATTAGAGCGAGTTTGAGGGAGAAATTTTGATTACTAGATGATTGGGTCAGAGAATCTCCAAAACTTTACCTCTTGGGGCGTGTTCCCTGTCTGCAGTGGTCATTATGTATCAAAAGTGCTTCAAGAAAGGAAGAGTGGTGAACCAGTGACAGGGTCATTGGCGTTCAAGACTCATTGGTTGGCCCATGTGGTTCGATACAACAGATAAGCTACTATTGCTCAAAGTGCTGAAGAAGTTCATGCTGCTAATGTTGGACGGGTCAGAACCCATTTGGCAACACAAAAAGGATCAACACAATATTAGGAGGTGGTCATAATTGTATGACTGATTGCCAGCCATAAAGTTATGCCTAATCGGTATATATTTGACAGTGTATGAGTTGAATGACCAACAACCTAGAGGCAGAAGGTGAGTACATTTACTCAGCTATGATTCTTGGATTGCTGAGTAAACCGAGAGGGGGGGAATTTATGACAACTCAACTGCAATGACATTAGTGCAGACTACCTGTTCAGTAATGACACAAAATAAGTCAAGAAATGGATTGTACCTAAATCACCTGTTTGTGTACAGCAGACAAGTCCAATTAGCACTGAAGAAAGAAAGGTAAAAATTTAATTAATTAAGGGATAAAGCATTTATGGGTCTGCATTTGTAGAAAAATAAGAACAAGTTGGTATGATGTAGCCGAGAACATAGCAGGTTTACTATTACCAAGCTAAATGAAATTGAATGAAATTAATGAAATTACAGCTTGTCCTGTAGTGTTACATTTCTCTTATACTACAGCCACGTTTACTCCTGAACTACATAAAGTAGTTTTTAATTTCTCGTTATCAGTAACACCAAGGTCCACTTTTTTTTTACAATTGAAGTCATGAAGTATATTGACGAATCATGCAGAGCTAAAGAAAAAAATCATTCAAAGCAATGTAGACATGTTCAAAAATAACAATCCCATTATTTATGCTCTAATGATCAGTAGGGGAAACAAAAATAGATTTATTCAAAGCAGCATCTTTTTGTTCTGTTGTTGCACACAGACGCCTGTCTCTAACAAAAAAGAGGTCACTTATTTAGAAACCACTTCTGCTTTGCACAGATTCTAAGACCTGCAGTGTTTTACAGTTTACTAGAGCAACTTTTTACACAAAATATTCACAAACGAATGTAGAATATTGTGTAATGTAAATTCTTAAACGAATACTAACTACCAATGCATAATAGCTGTTGAAACTAACAGTGTAATATTCTGCGTTGAAAGAGGTCAAATAAATTGGGTCAAATCTAACAATGGCACAAAAAAAAAAATTCACGATAACTTTAATATAAAACCTTGGGCATAGACAATTAATCATACAGAGGATGATATCAGATGCTTAGATTGTTAATTCAAAATCCAAGTCAGCATAAATGACTGTAGTAAAGACATATAGAGAACATTTACTTACAGAGCATCAGACAGAGTGGACAGAAATCCATCCTGTCTTACTGATGACGGTTGGCTGACTTACTGACTCTATGACAACTGCTTGTGTTGAAGGCTAAATACTTCCTGTGTCCGTAAGCACCAATCACACTTTAGAAAGAGAGTGTGATAGCTAGATAGAAAGAAAGAAAGAGAGAGTGAGAGAAAGAGAGAGAGTGAGTGTGTTAGGGTGGAAATAATTTAGCAAATATTCTGATTCATTGCATACAACACATTTAACCAACATCATATATTGATAATATGCATTATCTGTAATTATATTTTCCCTAAAGAGAAAATTATAGTAAGAGCCTTAAAGCAATACACATTGAAAGAGGAAGTGCACAGAAATACAGAAAGAGTGTGTGTGTGTGTGTGTGTGTGTGTGTGTGTGTGTGTGTGTGTGTGTGTGTGTCTGTGTGTGGGGGGGGTGTTTCCTGTAAATGTGCCTTAAAAAAAAAATTGGGGTAGCTGACTTTAAAAATAGCCAAAGACCACTGCAGTGCGAAAAACCCGATGTTAGCTAAAGGGCCAAAATGAGACATGTAATCAAAATAAAATGCAGGACAAAACAACATATTTGCACACTCTTACTACTGCATATGGAAACACTCCCAGATTTAGAGAGGTAAGAATCACCAGGGTATAAAAGAGAAACTAATTATGTGCTAAAATTGGAGCATTAGGAAGTAAACCAATAATGAGAAAAGTGCAGAGAAGAGACCATAAACCATAAAAAAAAGAAGAATCTGTTACAGTTTCACAGACTGTTTTTGTTGCTGAAGATTGAAGTGGTAAAGGAACTTCATTAAATCTCAGGATTTTACTTCTTTTTCATCTTGATTACCGTTACAATTTTCTGTATACTGGCAAACACAATATCTAGTTTTACTATTGTCTATTAGATGCTGAGACTTTAATTACAGCCTGTGAACGGAATGGATCTTTTTGTGTGTGGATGCATTTCTGTAGCACAAAGTAATGTCTCATAAGTCAAAATAAGATTTTGAGTCTAATATAAGATTTGCATTTACATTTTGTAATTTTAATTATTAGCTCATCTCTCTAAATGGTGACAGTGTATGTGCTGAGCCCAAATGGCACATGCCACAGAAACTAGCAGTAGAAGACACATCCATGTGAGGCTAATTTCAGTTTGGCTTTAGTGAGAATGACAATGACCAATGTGTCACTGGTAGCAGCCACAAAGCACATCTCAGAAACAAAAAACACAGAAACGTGTGTCATGTCAGTCACATACAGTATTTACTGCAAAATATATATACAGTATATAAAATGCCATGCCATGCCAAATAATCATGAGATTCATCGCTAGGTATTGTTCAAGGGTATTTATAAAGTACCTATTCAGATTCTAGATGATTGATATGATTCAAGGAAGCAAAATGTCAGTAAGAATGCCCCCAGAAGCAGACTTGATTAAACAAGGCTAATTTCCTGACCTGTGTTCTTTATGCCTGAGTCGGTTCTCATCATAAATACTGGAGTTTTCTAGAAAGAACCTTATAAAGATCAGTAAGTCTGAACAGATTACATCAGACAAGAAAGTATGGCTTAATCTGTGGCATGGTGTGGCAAGTTTAATTCATTTGTCATCAAGTTTTACTTCCTCTATTTTGCAAAAATAACTGGTGGTTTCATTTAATGTTAAACAGGAAGTATATATTGTTTGTTTCAATAGTCTGTGCATCACACAACTTGGTGTTATTTGAATAAAATGTCTTACATACTTAGCACTGGTTCTTATATTCAAACAGTTATTTATTTTTTGTTTAATCTGATAAAAATAATTTCTTACACTATATAAAAAACACAATAACTTTTTCTGACAGTCTTAGTGTGTTGCAAATTGTTGGGTAAATGTCTACTATGAAAGGAAGAAAAACTCCAATGACCCTCTATGCCAGAGGTGTCAAACTCAATTGCACAGAGGGCCAAAACTCAAAGTGCACTTTAGGTCATGAGCCAAACAGGATAAACATTTATTGAACACACTAAAACAATTTTTTCAATATGAATAAAAAACAGACAGGAATGTTATTCCAGAATAAATCAACTTAAACTTTAAATAACTTAAAATATTTTGCTCTCTATAAAAATATATCTTGTCAAACACTAGACGACTCACACCTTCATCATGCAGCTCTTCAGACACCCCCCCTCAGTAGATCACGGTCTGATTGGGATTTAATTTCTCCACTGCTTTTACACCAGCTTCACTTTGTGATTTTGCTCTGGTAAAAAATGTCTGCTGAAATGTCAGATTCTTCTTTAACACTTCTTTAAGAATATTTGTATCTTCTGCTCTGCATTCAGGTTTTTCAGCTTCTCCTGATGTTTTGACTTGTATGTCTGTCTTAGGTTCAATTCCTTTATTACAGCCACATTTGCTCACAAATAAGACACGTGTTTACCGGCAGTGTCAGTAAACATATACTCAGAATCCCATCGGTTTTAAAAGGCTTTGTTTTCAGAATCCACTTTTCTCTTCACCATTAAAAGGGGCTTCAAAATTACTTTACAATAGAGTTGTAGCGCTGAATCTGAAGCGCTGCATTATGGGATCTGTAGTTTGTGTTATTGGCGCTTCATATCGCCGGGCCATTAATAACAATAATAATAGATCTATATAAAATCATCTTGCCGGTCGGATATAATTTTACGTCGGGACGTATTTGCAAACATCAGGTTGCAATCAGCACACTCGAAACATAGTGATGAATTGAATTAAAACGGTGCGAACAAACACTAAATCTAAAAGCAGCAAATAACAGCAGCAGTAAACGATGACATTATCAGTCATCATTGTGTTTTTTAGCGAATGCTTATGCATTTGTACACCAATACATTTTTTTTTCTTTTTTAATCAAGCTTCTAGCTTGCTGCATAACATGAATTGCTAAAATGCTAGTTTTCTTTTTTGATATATATTTTTTTTACAGAAAAAAACAACCAGCATGAGGCTTTTTGTACAAAACATAATTTCCAATAACTAAACATTTGTTTTACTGATGCGTCAAGTTTTAATTCAACAGTGGCAGGCTGTGCTTTTGGTAACTGGACCTTCAGTGAAAATTTACCCGACTAAATCCACCTCTAAATACCACCATTATTGTGTTGCAATTATATTCAATTAAATTAAATTCAATTCATTTTTATTTGTATAGCGCTTTCAACAATGAACATTGTCTCAAAGCAGCTTTACACATATAATGTGGTGATTAAATGTAAATATGTTCTTTGTAAGTAAGTTTGTCCCCGATGAGCAACTGTGGCAAGAAAAAACTCCCTGAGATGTCAGAAAGTTCAGGTTATAGGATCCAAGGCAGATGCAAAAGAAGCAGGGAAGAAAGGCTGTGCAGAGCTGCCGAACCGGAAACGGGAGCGCGTTCAGCGCGAGCCGGAAACCGAAACGCGCGTTCAGCGCGAGCCGGAAACCGAAACGCGCGTTTAGCGCGAGCAGAGCCGAGTCGGAAACCGGAGCGCGTTTAGCGCGAGCAGAGCCGAGTCGGACAACAGATAGCCAGCACCTTTTGATCTAAGTAGGCGTGGAGGATCATACTGGTACAGAAGTTCACTCAGATACTGCGGTGCGAGACCGTTAAGTGCTTTATACGTCAGTAGTAGTATTTTATAATCAATGCGAGATTTGATTGGGAGCCAGTGTAGGCTGATTAAGACAGGGGTGATGTGGTCGTATTTTCTAGATCTGGTGAGGACTCTTGCTGCTGCATTCTGAACTAACTGAAGCTTATTTATGCACTTACTCGCACACCCAGACAGTAAAGCGTTACAGTAGTCTAATCTAGAAGTAACAAAAGCATGAACTAGTTTTTCTGCATCCTGTAACGACATCATATTTCTAATTTTAGCAATATTTCTAAGGTGAAAGAAGGCGATCCTGGTGATATTATTTACGTGAGACTCAAAGGAAAGACTCGGGTCAATAATCACACCAAGGTCTTTGACAGCCGTACATGCTGAAACAGAAACACCATCCAGAGATGCTACGTAATCCGAAAGTTTGCTTCTAGCTGCATTTGGTCCTAGTAAAAGTACTTCCGTCTTATCTGAGTTGAGCAGAAGAAAGTTATTAAGCATCCACTGTCTAATGTCCTTTACACACTCCTCAACACTGTTTAGTTGATCTCTCTCATCTGGCTTTGCTGAAATATACAGCTGTGTGTCATCAGCGTAGCAATGGAAGCGAATCCCATGTTTATGAATGATTTCACCAAGAGGCAGCAGATATAAAGAGAAAAGCAGTGGGCCTAAGACAGATCCTTGAGGAACACCAAACTTTACCTCATAGAGTGTGGAGAACTCACCATTTACATCCACAAACTGATAGCGATCAGTCAAATAAGACCTGAGCCAAGAGAGAGCTGTTCCCTTTATTCCTACCACGTTCTCAAGTCTAGCAAGCAGTATAGTGTGATCAATGGTGTCAAAAGCTGCACTAAGGTCGAGCAAAACAAGTAAGGAAACAAAACCCTGATCAGAGGCCAATAACAGGTCATTTACCACCTTAACTAGCGCCGTCTCTGTGCTATGATGAGGCCGAAATCCTGACTGATATATTTAAAAAATGTTATTCATAAGTAGGTGTGAGCATAACTGCTGTGCTACAACCTTTTCTAAAATTTTGGATATAAAGGGGAGATTTGATATCGGTCTGCAGTTGGACAACTGACATGGGTCAAGGTCAGGTTTCTTAATAAGGGGGTGGATAACTGCAAGTTTGAAGGATTTAGGTACTTAACAGTGCTGATGGAAGAGTTAATTATTTTTAAAACAGGTTTGATTATCTCTGGAGTTATCTGTTTAAAGAAACTAGTAGGCAAGGGATCGAGAAAACAGGTTGATGGTTTTGATGAGGAGATTAATGAAATTAAGTCATTCTCATGAATAGAAGTGAAGCTTTGTAGTTGATTGTCAGTTATAATTACACTGCTGTCTACAGGGTTATTTGTAAAATAATTTGGATTTATATTAACCGTCTGGATTTCTTGCCTGATGTTTTAAATGTTATTATTAAAAAAGTTAATGAAATCATTACTACCTATTGGTGGTGTGCATGTTAGTGCAGTGCTTTTGTTCCCTGTTAATTTTGCTACCGTGCTGAATAAAAATCTAGGATTATGTTTGTTATTTTCTATGAGGGTGGAGAAATATGCTGATCCAGCAGCACTAAGAGATTTTCTATGATTTAGTAGGCTCTCCTTCCATGCTATTTAAAATACTGTTAATTTAGTTTGACGCCATTTACGTTCTAATTTTCGAGTGTTCTGTTTTAAGGTGCACGTATGATCATTATACCACTGTGCTAATTTTTTCTCCCTGATCATTTTGGTCTTAAGGGGAGCTACATCATCTAGAGTGTAACGTAACGTTGTTTCTAGATGTTCAGTGGCCCAGTCGAGCTCTGCGGGGTCTGACGGAGATCTATCTAATATCGTAATTTCGGGAAGATTATTAATAAAACGCGCTGCTGTAGCTGACGTGAAAGTACGTTAAACACGGTAGCGTTGTGAGGTAGAAATGCAATGACTGAGGCAAATTTTAAAAGAGATTAGATAATGGTCTGAAATAGCTTCAGACTGTGGATTTATGACTAAGTTTTTTATTTTTAATCCAAATGTTAACAATAGATCGAGAGTGTGTCCACCACTATGAGTGGGTCCTATAACATTCTGATTAATTCCAACTGAATCTAGAATGGACACAACTGCTGCTCTTAAGGAGTCTTCCTGATTATCAAAATGAATATTAAAGTCTCCAACAATAATGCTTTGTCTAAAGAAGTAGCTAAATTTGTATTGAATTTCTTTCAGAAAATTTCTATCAGAAAATCAGAGTAGGGCCCTGGGGGTCTATAAATTATAATTAGTGGAATTAACTGACTTGACCTGCTTTCGGACACTGAATATTTTATGTAGGTGTAAAGAACTTCAAATGGTTTACATTTTTGTTTAGTCTTTTGTGTGACGTTTAGATTATTATTATAAATAGCTGCTACTCCACCTCCTCTGCCATTTAGACGGGGTTGGTGTATGTAACTATACCCAGGAGGACTCGCCTCATTTAATGCTACATATTCATTAGATTTAATCCACGTTTCTGTCAAACACATTATATTAAACTCCTGGTCGGTAATAATTTCGTTTATAGTCAGCGCTTTTGACGTGAGAGATCTAATATTTAACAATCCTATTTTTAGATCAGAGGTGCTGGCTGTGCGTTCAGTCCTATTTAATTTAATGTTAATCAGGTTACTTAAACAAAGACTTTCTGATAATTCCTGTATTTTGGTTTTGCTCGGGGGACAGACACAGTCTCAATATGGTGGATCCTGAGTGATGACTCTGTGCAGCTAGCAGACGGTCGGTTTAGCCAGTCTGTCTGCTCCCTGGCCTTAGCTCTAGACAGTCACTTGTTAACTAGTGCTGTTCTGAGACTATGACCTATACTACAAGAAATGAGAGCAGCACCTTCCCGGGTGAGATGGACACTGTCCCGCCCTAACAGGCCAGCCTTGCCCTCAAAAATGCTCCAATTATTAATGAAGCCCACATTGTTTTTAGAGCACCACTCGGACATCCAGTGGTTCAGCGACCATAACCTGCTGTAGGCTACATCGCCACGTCGCATTGGGATAGGGCCAGAGCATACTACAGCATCGGACATTGCCTTCGCTAATTTACACACCTCTATAATATTACTCTTAGTAACCTCTGACTGTCGAAGGCGTATATCATTAGCTCCTGTGTGAAAAACTATCTTAGAGAACCTGTGCTTTCCTAAGAATCTAAGCTGACCTGCTATGTCTGGCGCCCTGGCGCCCTGGCTCCTGGTATACAAATAACCTGTGCTGCTGGTGCCCCTAAAGGTCTAGCTAATTTCACGTGCCTCAAAATGGAGTCTCCTAGAACCAGAGCTCTTTCAGGTTTCTCAGCGGGTGCTTCACTGAGGAGAGCAAACCTGTTGGACACGTGAAGCGGAGAGGAATGGTGCTCCCGTGGGCGAGCCTTAGCGTTATCTTTGGCTTTGCAAGTATGCCGTTGAGTCGTCACTCATTTGCCCCGCTGCGAGGGCTCTAATGCCGGAGTCGGGGGAATAGTACCTTCACCTAGGGCATCCAGACTTTCCCCTGCAGAACTTGGACTGCTCTCACACTCACTAATTCTCTCTTGACTCTGGATGCGCTGCTCTAATGCTAAGATCTTCTCCGTCAAAGAGCAAACTAGCTTACACTTCTCACAGATAAAATTATCGCTAACAACGGAGAAAGACTGACTAAACATGTTACACTTCACACACTGAGTGAACTGGATGTTCGCCATAATAAAAAAATTACGCACCCTTAATGTGGTTACTGTAATGTGTGTTCGTAGTTCTGGTGAGTGTCCTTCACTCACTGCTTTCAAACCCTCAGACAGGGAAAAAAGCGCTCTTCCGACAGCAAAAATAGTCGAGACGGAGCCAACGGAAAGTAAAGGATGCAGGAAATCAAAACAATATTTTGATATTTTAAAGCGAGAAAAGTGAGAAAAAACAAACTATAAAAAATTTAAAACGCTAATACAAACACAATTCCCGGTGAACAGTTCAACAACAGGAAACAGGAACTGACGTCAGCTATCCAATTATAGAAACCATCTATACTATACAAAAACACAATATAACAATGCGTGGCATTACATAGACAGAGGAATTTCACATATGGGGTGTGAATACCATTTTACTAAAGCAAGCTTCATACCTCTACACTACATCCGCAAATGTGCCACCAACATCATTTGGAGCAGTTCAGAATCAATATTGTCTAATAACATGACAAAAACAATGTTGTAGCATCTCTGCAAGGGTCATTTAGACTTCATGTCCCAGACATTACTTTTAACCATTGACATCTGCATTTCAATCAAAGGATGAGCACCACGGCTCACACTTTTATTGGGGGTTTTAATGCCAAAGTGTCATACCCCCACACCAAAGATACAAACAGGATAATCCCCGACCTCTCCAGCTGACTTCAATGCAGCATTCAAATGATAACACAAGCCAGTCTCTATACCTTACACAGCACACACACACACACACACACACACACACACACACACACACACACATGCACCACCCCGAAAGCCAGATAACCCCCTTGGCCTCTTTGGATGACTTCACAGGGACCCTTAAACCATAAAACAAATGACTCTCAAAGCTGGGAAAGGCGCAGAAACGACACTCTGAGACGAGACCTCAAACCCTTTTTCAGATCTTCTGGCAAGCTTTACCTTCAAGAACAACAACTGCTAATCTTTAGGAGAACCTGGAAGAATGTCTGACTCCCTTCTAACTGACTCTTCAAAGATTCCTTTGCCTACCGCATCCAGATTCTTGTGCAACAAGCCAATGCAAGTAACCGTTTTACCAACCAGTGTAAATGCGTGTTTAGGCTTGAGCTGATTAATTTTAAGGTAAATTTGAATTCCTTGATGATTCTTGTTTAGGTTGTGGTTAATTTTGAAGATTAAGCTTGCCATTCCTTTCCTTTCTTTCTCTCTTTTCTTCTTTTCCCGTCTCTTTCTCCTTTTTTCTCTTTTTAACTATTTAAATTTTTTTTTCATTTTTCATTTTCTTTTTTTATATTTTTATGTTTTCGTAGTAGTTCTATGTTGTGTTTCTCTCATTCATTAAATGCCATATTTTTCACAAGTGACTGTCTCTGAGTCTTCAAAGTTTTTGCAATATTTGATCTTAAACTACATGCTCTATTTATTGTACGGTATTAAGTCATTTTTCTTGGCCAGGGAGATACCTCTTTTATAGAATTAATAAAAGATTATACTGTCTATTCAGCAGACAAACAGACCAAATAAGTGTAACGCTAATTCCATTACCGTCAATTCAAGAACTAATTCAAATATTTAGGAGTAATTAAAATAACTGTTTTAATTACTCATAAATATTTCCCTTTTTGCGCGCTAAATTAGAGTAGGTTGTAAATAAAATACAACCTACTCACCAAAGATGCATACTTATAATTTGCACAGCTCCTCAGAGGGTGTAATCCAGTGGTAACACTCGTAGGCACTGGTCTGGAAGTTGCAAACATACCCTTGTCCAGGCTGAGACAAGTATGTCCGAGACCAAATCAATTTCTCTTCCTTCATAGGTGTAAAAAAGTCTAACTCAGATGTATTAATGTGTGCAAAGTGCTACAGACGTGTTTTGCCAGGCAGAAAGATGCTGACTCTATTCTAGGACAGCTAACGAATTTTAAATCTGATTGGTTAAAGAAACAGACCCATTGATAATATTTTCCAAGGTCAAAAGGTCAGCAGAATGCCTCTAGGTTACATTTTTAACCTTAGTTTCCTGAAAGAATGAGACGCTGCATCACAAATCTTTGGAAACACTCCCGCATTGCTCTTAATCATGTGTGTAATCTGGCCAATAGCAAGATGTGACATCACTAGCATCAAGAAGCTACAAAATGCGTATGCAGTGGAGCTGATGCTAGCTTCTGCAAATGAGAAGGTTAGCACCGCAGGAATACAGGGAGTGTGGCTCGGAGATGCAGCATCTTGTTTCCTCAGGGAACTAAAGTTACATACGTAAACAAGAGACGTTCCCTTTCAGAAACTCAAGCTGCTCGTTCCCAAACAACACTTTGGGAACGAGTGTCCAGTCATGCCACACTGACAAGTACTTGCCTAGTGTGTGAGAGCACAGCCAGAATGCAAGGCAGTGAAGCCAGGAGTGGCTCTAAGGTCGAAGTCATAGAACCTGATGAAGGTCAGCGGGATGGACAGTCTGTAGTGTTGCAAATGTCCTGGAGTGGGACTCCAGCAGATCAGGCCGTAGGGGCCGCCACACTCAGAGTGGAGTGAGCCCTGACCCTGAAAGGAGCAGAGAGACCAGAGGACTTATATGAAGATGAAGTAGCATCCACAATCCACCTACCGAGAGTCTGCTTGTTGGCAGAAAACCCTTTCCATAGCAGACTTACAGTACATTTGGTACATGGCCTGGTTTAGGGTAAAGGAAGACACTTGCTATGCAAAGGGTAAACTCCAGGAGAGATGGGGCCATGGAAAGAGCATGTAAGTCCCTGACCCTCTTCAGGGAGGATGTAGCCAGAAGGAAAGCAGTCTTGATAGACAGATACCTAATGGCCACCTCGACCAATAGCATGAAGGGGGTTCTGACAGAGCTGCCAGCACGACAGACAAGTCCCACACAGGCACTCTAGGTCATGTTCTGGGCCTCGGCTTCCAAAGGGTGTTTACCCAGTGACTGCCCAGCAAGAGAAGCAGGTTTGAAGGAGCCAACCATGCAGCAAACTGTTCCTGCAAGAACCAACTGAGTCCAATTGGTGAACACACAGAGAACAAGTGCCATTTAGCAGCATACAACCTCCTTGAAGAGGGAGCTCTGGATTGGAGAATGGTCTCCACTATCTCAGTAGAGAGACCAGCTACTAAGAACTGTGCCCCCTCAGAGGCCAGAGTCTTTATAACTCTGGGTTGGGGTGAACCAGAGTACCCCTCGCCTAGGGGAGGAGATCCATCCTGGGAGGAATTTCCCAAGGGGGATCCTTGAGGAGGGACATCAGGTCTGTGAACCATGGTCTGCCCGGTCAGGAGAAGATGTCTCCTTCCTGGTAAACTCTCTTAAGAACTCCCAGGAGCAGCACGATAGGGGGAAAGGCATTTCTGCACAATGGCGTCCAGCCCCAAGGGGTCTGGGTGAGTGAGGAAGAACCAGAGGGGACAATGTGATGTCTGCTGAGTCGCAAACAGATTCACCTGAGCTTTGTAAAACCTCCGTCATATCTGCTCCACCATGTCTGGGTGGAGTCTCCATTCCCAGAGCCTCGGCCCTTGCCTCGAAAGGGTGTATGCTCTCCGATTTACATACCCTGGGATAAGACTCTGCTGTGCCAGCCTGTATTGGGGCCCCCCTGATTTACATTTGCATTTAGCAGACGCCCTTGTCCAGAGCTACGTACAAAAGTGCTTTGAGTCTCTAGCAATGAATAAATCTACACTGGTATGCTAGATTACAATCTACCAAGCTTCTAATAAGTAACCCAGAACTTAACCCCCCCCTTATAATCATTCATTATACAATAACTATACAAATGATTACAATCACTACCAAATGCTTTATATCTAATAACGTGTATGGTAATTTGTATGGTACTTATGTCACACTTTCAGATTTATTCATCCTTGCAGGTTTTCTTTGTTATTGTTTTCTTCATTTCTAACCATTATAACATCTAAATATAGTTTAAATGTAGTCAATGTAGTGTAAATAATTACGTTTGTCTACATAATACTATTGTCTGGAGAGATTGTGTTTATTCTTTGAGCTTATCTTTCCTTCATCTATGGTCTTCTTTAGCTCTAAGTACACACTGTCAAATCCTACATTGTTCTTTCCTAGTTGGTAACAGTTACTAATTTAATTTATATAATAATCTATTCATATTAAACCTTTAAACTTCCACAGCTACAGTACAGTTACCTCTTCAATTATTTTCATGATTTTATCAGTTTTTACATTGATTATAATGGTTACTAAACACTGTCCTTTAAGATAACAGACAATCAAACTAAAGTTCCCTATTTGGGAACATCGAGCTGCATCTCAACGCTTTAAAAATGCCTCTGCGTTGTCCGCGCTCTAAACTCGTGTAAAATCTGGCCAATAAGCAAGTCGTGACATCATCGGCGGGGGACGTTGTGACAACTAGGAGGTACAAAATCGCTGTGCGGTGGAAGCGACACTGGCTTCTGCTTGCTCAGGTAAGTGCTTTTTTGTGTGAGTCTGTTCAAGTGATGGCTGGCAAGCAAAAATATCGTCGTTGTGTTCATCTGTGTCTCCATTACATTACGGGAAAGGAGCTCCTTGAGGTCTTGACATGGGCCGTGGATGCTTTTCTGCAGTACCTTTCTCACCGCTCCCAACGGGCCATTCAGCGATAGCCCCAGCCTGATCCTTCTGGTCATCTCATAGCCCAGAAAGAGAGAGCTGCCACCTGATCCCCACGGGGAGGGCCCAGGGGCCCCTTTCAACGCTCTAGGGCCAAGAAGGAGCTAACTGACCTGTGCTTTGAACAAACGGGGCACTCAAGTCCTGACGGCTTAAGTCTTGGATGGCGGTGTACACCTCAGGCTATGGTGCCCGTCCCTTCCCAGTGCCACCGGGAGGCCAGGCCGTTGGCTCTGCTTCCGGATGTGCTTCAGAGCACGGCCCCCCTCCAGCGGACATCTCCCCCCACCTCCGTCCAAAAAATTGCTGCGGATGTAGGAGGCCCGTTCGGGTTTAGGAGGCCGGTCTGCCAGCCCTGCAACAAAACCTGTTTCAGGGCACTCCAGCAGTTTTCTCCCTCTATTTCCACCCGAAAGATTGTTCACCTGAGAAAAGGGGCTATCAAGGTGGTTCCTCCCTCAGTCAGAGATCTACTACAGCCCGTACTTCATTGTTCCAAAGAATGATAGCATGTTGCGTCCAATTCCAAATCTCTGCTCTTTGAACCTCTCATTAATGAGGCTCAGGTTCAGGATGCTCACTCTCAAAGAGGGAGCAAAAAGTACCTGGGGGTAAGGCTAAACGCTGGGAAGAGTGTGCTTTCTTCAAGCCGGAGAACCACCTTCCTGGGCAAAGTGTGGGACTCGGCCAGGTTGCGGGCACAATTGTCTCCCACCTGGATCGCAGTTATCCTCACTGCAGTCAGAGGAGTGAGAGAAGGCCAGTCACTCACTGTGCAGTTCCAGAGGCTGCTGGAAGCGTCCAGTGTAATTTCACTCATCCTTCTACAAATGAGACCCCTTCAATGGTGGCTCCAGGGCAGAGGGGTCTCCTGGAGAGGGAACCCACACTGTACCATCAAGGTCTCGCGGCGGGCCTTGGATGTGTGAAGGGATCTAACGTTCCTGTCCCAAGGCCCCGACTTGGGAACTCCTTGTCATTGCGTAATGCTAACGGGGTGGGAAGCAGTCATGAGTGGCCACTCCACCCGGGGTCTGTGAAGCGGGCCTTGTCTCTCATGGCACATAAACTGCCTGGAAAATATGGCTGTGTTTCTGGGCCTGAGGGGACACCATGTGTTGGTCCACACAGACACTACAGACAAGTCTCTTATATCAACCACCAGGGGGTCTTTGGTCTGGCGTGGCTGACGCCTCAGTTAACTGTCTTTCAGGAGCAGTTTGCCACAGGGACCCTAAAGCTTTACATGTCTGCTATCGCAGCTTATTTTACCCCTTATTTTACTTTATTTCTTTCATGGCACCCGGAGGTTAAGGCCCGGGACACGACCCAGAGTGAATGTCTGTGACTTGGTCGTTGTGCTGGCTGCTCTCTTCAAGCCCCCTTTGAGACCCTTAGGTACCTGTCGGTGAAGACCGCTTTCATTGTGTCGATTTCCTCCCTAAAAAGAGGATCAGGGATCTGCAGGCTCTGTCCGTGGCCCCATTTCGCCTGGGAGCGCGTTTCTCTATACATAACATGGGTACGTATCTAAGGTGCCTACGGCGCCCGCATGACCTGTTGTGCTGCAGGCTGTCGGCCCTCCTCCGTTTTTAGCTCCTGACCAGGAGAAGTAGAACCGGCTGTGTCCAGTGTGAGCATTGGAGACTGTCCTCCACCGGACGAGTCTGTGGAGAAAGTCATAGCAGCTGTTCGTTTTCTATGGCCCTAATCGGAAGGGTTTCCCGGCCAACAAGCAGACGTTAAGCAAGTGGGTAGTGGATGGTATCCTTCCATCTTATGAGTCCTCTGGTTTCCCTGCTAAAAAAAAAAACCTAAAAAAAAAATCTATAAAAAAAACAAAATGTACTTGTATAAAAGCAAGTATACACAGTTAGCAGATGTAATAAACTCACAATGCTGCTAGTTTCAGTTTGTGGAGATGCGTCAGATTCACATTCGATAATTAGTTTGGCTATTTTCACTTCTTGGCCCTGCAGCTCACCGCAGTTTTATGTTATGAAGCATAATGTTATAAAGCAGCCAGCTAACTGCTAGATAATGAGCTAGTTTATGCTTTAAACTGAACCACATACTAGACAACTACCACATAAATGTCTAATTTATGAATGACTTTCTATAAGTTCTACTATAAAACTATACAACTTGTCTATAAAACTTGACCATAATTTTGGGGATTGTTGGTGTTAGTCCAAAAACCATTGTTTTTGGTTAGTCCAAAAAATTTGTTGATGGCAGTCCAGTTACAGCAATGATATCTCACATCTGTGTCTGTGTGTGTGTGTGTGAGAGAGAGAGAGAGAGAAAGTGTATGTGTGTGTGTAATTCTATAAACATATTTTATCTTAAGGTTGTAATCTTGCATAGAAGTGTAGATTTATTTATTACTAGAGAATCAAAGCACTTTTGTATGTCGCTCTGGATAAGGGCACCTGCTAAATCCCACAAATGTAAATGTACACATAAAATACACACATCAATGTGCATTTACAAAATATAGGACTATATAATTACAGATTATTAGGTGAAATATTAATTACCACAATTATTATTATTGCAATTATTTTGCACTAATGGAGGTGCTACAATATATCAAAGTTTAAATAATTATAATAAATATTTCTTTTTCTATTTACTCTAAATCTACTTTGTGAAAATGTCCATTGTTAAAAGCACTACAAATACATTTGAACTGAATGTAAGTATGTATTGCAATGCGATGGCAAGTCACCATGGTTTAATGCCACAAAGGTTTCTGAAACAAAATCGAATGAATGTATATAAGCCGAGTATAATATATTTCTCAAAATATATAAATAATATATAAATAATGACATGAATGTACATTGATAAAGAGACATTCAATAATCTAATGCGACTTAGGCAACATGTTATTATTTGTACAAATTAAATGTAAAAATGAAAGAAAAGCTTAGGTCATACATTTATGCAGTCAAATTAAATACATATTTATTTACAGTGTGCTGCAGGCACAAGCAATTAACTTCTAAAATCCTGAAATTCTTTTTTTGTCTGCTATGAACTTCACAAGTACAACACAGTTTCACTTTTTTCTACACCAAACTCAGAAGAAAACTTGGAACAGTCTATTTCTTGCAAAACAGGGGTGATTGGAATAGTGCATGCTCAGAAAGGAGTATTTTCGGATAACATTTTAAGATTAGATTAGATTAGATTCAACTTTATCGTCAATGTGCAGAGTACAAGTACAGGGCCAATGATATGCAGTAAGCATCTAACCTGAAGTGCAAATAGTCCTATATAAATATGTAAATATACATTAAACATATTGTAGGAATATATAATACAATAATACTGTATAAGGTGCAAATGTAAAGATAAAACAGAAGGGTATTATTTGAAAGTGGTCATAACAGTGGGTCACTGGTTTACCACTCTGGGTTTGGTGACATGTTGTTGTTATAAAAGCATTTGCGATAATGATGAATGTTGGGTTTCTGTGTTTGCTGAAACAATTATTTTGGAGAAGTGGTAGCTCAGTGGTTAAGATGTTGGATTCTGATTGAAAGGTCAGGAGTTTAATTCTCACCACCGAGCTGCCACTGCTGGGCTGTTGAGCAGGACACTTCACAATCAATTGCTTGTCTGTAACATTTTAGTTGTAGTGCACGTTTATCAGTATTGATGAAGAAAACAGCGGTGATGCCAAAACTGAACACCCATGAAACGTATAGTCAATCTGACATAGAAAAGTCAATCTTTCAATTGTGGTTTTTGAATATTTATATTACACTTTTTTTTTTTACACATTTATATTATTTTACACTCTACAGAAACCCAAATTAAGAATTTTCATAACATTGCCTATTTCTATTATCTACAATCTAGGAACAGAATACATTTACTATGCAAATAAATAATTCCTGTAATTTCCTGAACCATCTCCTTTTTTTGTAGATGAAAAGAACAGAAAGTTACAAGTGAAAATGTGTTAAACAGCAGTGATGTACTTTTCATTAGTAAAGGTTAGTTAAAAAATAGAAAATGAGCAATGCACTTAATAAAAGTCCAGAATAACATACACATTATACTATGTATATATATTTTTAAAGTAAATACCAAGTGTAATTTGGTATATGCTTTGATAAACAGTTTATTTAAACTGTGCATAATATAAAATCATATGCCCCTGATCTATGATGTTACAAATAATAAAACCAGTTAAATTAATTGAAGATTATTAAAATAATACTTTTGCATTGGGCATTTAAAAAAAATACATACATACCCCAAAGAATCCCAATCAACAGCTTTCTAGAGAATGAAAAAAAGTTTTCCTGATAGTCCTTCATTCCTGTGTTGGTGAACAGTTCTTTACTTTTACTGCAGCTGCACTGAAAGGGCAAAGTCCAAGATGGCACCGGTGAGGTCGGCTGCCGTCCAGCAGCTCGACTGCTGTTCTTCTTTTTTTGTTTAATTTATACTTTTATTTAACTAGTTTTATTTCCATCTACACAAAATGGACATCATTAGATATGACAGAGACACTCTTATATCTATTGGTGTACAATGCACTCACCTTTCGCCGCTTTTAAACCCGGACCCATGCTGGCCGAGCGAGATCCTATGGGGGAACAAAGGACGCGACCCATACCGGCGTCCACGAGGGAATCGAGCCGGCGTCAGGAACAGGCTAAGAGCACGCGCACACCACGCTCCTGTAGCAATGTTGTAGCACCGGTATCATACCACTGTCTGTGCTACTGGACCAGTTCTAGGTTCTAAGGAGTGGGGGAGCAAAAATCACTACACCAGAGACCTTTACTTTAAATACAAAAGGCCGTCTATTTACTGTATGCAAAACACATGAGAAAATGTAAAACAAGAAAATATACCCTGCAGGTTCTCAATATTGAGGTAAGTATAAAATATTCAAGAAATAAAAATAAAAATAAATTGTGTTTCACTCTCTTTTTGTTATTCAGTTCACCTAGGCACTTTTAATTAGACTAATCTAAGTTAGACCGGTCTTTCCCTAGGTTGAACCTATTTTTGAATCCCTATTTTTTCTTCCTGAACAAACCCTTTTTCCTTTTCTTTTACAGGTAAGAAAATACCTTCAATTCAAACAATCAAATCAAAATTACCCATAAACATTATAAATCATATTTCAAATCACATTTCAAATCTCATTTTAACATATGAAATCAATGTGAAATTAGAGGTGTGTGTCTTTAATTCAGTTCGAGTTCAATGGGAGTTAAATTATTCAGTTCAATGAAGAGTTTCAGTTCGATTCAGTCCGCAAATAATAGTTCAATCAGAGTTCAATTCGATCCAAAAACAATTTCTTATACTCCTACCGCTCTGGCAGCGAGTCACTGTACTCAAAAGGTTTCCTCACTGATGTGATAAAGAAGATGATTTGCAAATCTGGGTCTGGCTCGCCATCTTGAATCCTGTCCGCACGTGTACTACGGCTTACAACCTGACCGGTATCCACGCCTCCAGCCGTGTCTGACATGGAGAGTATTCTTAACTCTACCAAGCGCTTTAGTATTTCTCTCTTTATATCTCTTTTAAGACCTTGTCTATTCACAACAATCTGATAGTGGTCAGCTATCAGGAATAAATCTGGCTTCCGACAAAGATCAATCTGCTCTAATGAGGGGGTAACAATGAAATTCGACAAGCTAAACATGGTCACGATGCACAGCCAGCAAACAGAGACTACTTTGTAAGTCCACGCAAGTCACCTCGTTATACCAACTCAAACACGGTCATATTCCACCAGCATTCACAAAATGGCCACAGTATTTTGAACTATTTGGGAAGATGATCCCGGACGAGCCCCCATTAAATGTTACGTCTTCTTTTTAGATGTCTAGGGAGACGCTGTAACATTCATACTGTGATCCATTCTGTGAATAGGCCAGGGAAAAGGACACGTAAACCGAGTATAATATAAAAGGATTTATTCACACAAGGAGGAACAGGAGGGAATGGAGTATATACACAATATTTACACTAATCAGAAAACCAAGGCATAATAAATAATCCCACAGGAGAGAGAGGCGGAGAGTGGCGCTAAAGAAAAGAACACAACAAAACCAACTACCTCAGTAATAAACCACTAACCTAACACTAAACAGAATTCTTCCGGCGCCTCTATACGCCCTAGCTTACCTACTCTAAACTAACAAAAATACAGAAGTAGCACACACTCCTAGCTAGTGTCTCTATACATAGTATCACCTACGTGTTGCAAGATGTAAGTCACGTGACATACTACCTGCCCAACACTCCTGGGGAAAACACAAGGGTTGTTGTTAGAATAAAACTACTCAAAACAAACAAGTTAACATTCAACGAATGTGATACAAACAATAAGCAAGCAATGCTCCAAACACAACACAGCAAAAACAAATGGTGCTCATGGTGCTTTCTCCAATGTTCCTGCAGTCCTCTTTTTAAACAACAGTTTACTGGATTGGCCACAGGTGCAGTCAGGTCACACACGTTGATTATCTCCCCAGCCAATTGCAGTCCAAAGGGGGCGGAACCTTGAGAAATTGACAGGAAGGTAAACCAATAGAGAGAGACAAACACCCACACACACACAAACATCCAATGGGACGTAACAAAGATGATTTGCAAATCTGGGTCTGGCTCGCCATCTTCAATCCCGTCCGCACGTCTGCACACCTGCACACTGCAGATCAATCCTCGCTCCGACAGAGCCCCGAATTAAGCACATAAAAAAAAACCTGACCTGTATAACAGGTCATAAGCACAAAAAATTAATTTTTAACTCTTCAAATCACACAATTAAATGTTCCACAGTCTCTGAGTTGTAAAGTTACTGCTATGGTGCTTTTTCACTCCAAAAATGGCGGCGGAGCGGTCTCCATTAACTCACCGCTCCGTCTCCACACAAATACATAACATATCTTTTATTTACAAAGCATACATTCACTTTTATAACATTCACAGTTTTCATAAACCCAAAAATTTTAACTGGTAAACAACTTATGGCAAAACATTTCCTTGTAAACAGCTACGTTTTACTATTAACTCTCTGCTAGAGAAAGTAAAAACATGTGACACAGCAAAGTGCAAAAAAAAACAAACAACAACTTAAACTCACCAAAACCGTTGTGGCTTAGTTCTCATAAAATCCCTGTCAATCCCTGATCAGGTAAGTTATGTTTTTTTTAACTGCAAAATCAACTTTTACACTCTTTTCTCTGCTTAATAAACATAGTTCATTCTCTCCAATCTCTCTTCTGCTCTCTCCCGCAGGTCTCTGCTGCAGCGTCGCTGACATGACGCTCTAATGTCACTAGTCTCTTAAAGGGGTAGTGAACTGAATTTTCTGTCTGCATACTTTTAATCTTTGAACGTTAAATTGCTTTTTTTTAACATTTTTAACATTTTTAATTCTGATGAATAAACTTCATTAAATGAATCACTTAACTTTTCAAACTTATTTATGCATCTTTTAACTATTTCTTCTTATTTAGGTCATATTTTTAACAGGGTTACACTCCCTTACCTAGTATCCTGTTAGCCAACCTCCAGTCACTGGAGAACAAGCTCGACGACCTCAGGGCAAGGGTCAAGTTCCAGAGAGACATTCGGGACTGCAACCTTCTCTGCTTCACCGAGACATGGCTGAACCCAGCGGTACTGGTCCACGCCATCCAGCCGGCCAACTATTTCTCGGTTTGCCGCATGGACAGAACACTGGAGTCGGGAAAGTCAAGAGGAGGTGGAGTGTGTTTGATGGTGAACAACCACTGGTGCGACAGTGCGAGCATTGTTCCTCTTTCACGCTCCTGCACACCAAACCTGGAACGACTGACCATCAAATGTCGGCCCTTCTATCTACCTCGGGAATTCAGCTCGGTCATAGTCAGTATCGTTTATATTCCACCTCAAGCGGACACGGACACTGCAGTATAGGACTTACATGAGACACTAACTCTTCACCAAACACAGCATCGGGACGCTGCGCTCATTGTGGTCGGAGATTTCAACAATACCAACCTCAAGCGCGCACTCCCGAACTTTTATTAGCACATCACCTGTCCCAACAGGGGCGAAAGAACACTGGACCACTGCTACACAACATTTAAGAACAGCTACAAGGCACAATCACCTTCACCGTTTGGGAAATCGGACCATGCTGCTATCTTCCTCATGCCTGTTTACAAACAAAGGCTGAAACAGGAAGCTCCAGTTCAGAGAGAGGTCGCACGCTGGACTGACCAATTGGTGGCCACTCTGCAGGACGCTTTGGATGACGCAGACTGGGACATGTTTCGGCGCAGCTCTGATGACGTCAACATGTTTACGGAAGCAGTTGTGGGATTTATCGGGAAACTAACGGATGATACGGTGCAAAAAAACACTATCAGAACATTTCCCAACCAGAAGCCATGGGTGGATAAAACCATCCGCGACGCTCTGAGATCCCGCTCCGCTGCCTACAACACGGGGCTCGCCACCGGGGACATGGATGAATACAAGGCTGCGTCTTACAGTGTTTGCAGAGCGGTGAAGTATGCAAATCGGCGCTATGGGAGGAAACTAGAGTCACAGTTCCAACAAGGTGGCTCCAGGAGCGTGTGGCAGGGACTAAGGACAATAACAGACTATAAAACACCATCTTCCAGAATGGTGAATGCGGACGCTTCTCTGGCAAATGAGCTAAACACCTTTTACGCTCGTTTCGAGGCTGCAGCTAACCATGCTAGCAGCGCAAGTGGCACAACCAGCATGCATGCTGAGAGAGCCAGAGAGGTAAACACATTCACCATCTCGGAGCATGAC
>MU553112.1:4443222-4472055 GCA_024362625.1 Silurus asotus | reverse complement strand
TACGCCTGTTATAAGCACATATAACACTATAAAGCATTGGGACCCTACGCCTGTTATAAGCACATATAACACTATAAAGCATTGGGACCCTACGCCTGTTATAAGCACATATAACACTATAAAGCATTGGGACCCTACGCCTGTTATAAGCACATATAACACTATAAAGCATTGGGACCCTACGCCTGTTATAAGCACATATAACACTATAAAGCATTGGGACCCTACGCCTGTTATAAGCACATATAACACTATAAAGCATTGGGACCCTACGCCTGTTATAAGCACATATAACACTATAAAGCATTGGGACCCTACGCCTGTTATAAGCACATATAACACTATAAAGCATTGGGACCCTACGCCTGTTATAAGCACATATAACACTATAAAGCATTGGGACCCTACGCCTGTTATAAGCACATATAACACTATAAAGCATTGGGACCCTACGCCTGTTATAAGCACATATAACACTATAAAGCATTGGGACCCTACGCCTGTTATAAGCACATATAACACTATAAAGCATTGGGACCCTACGCCTGTTATAAGCACATATAACACTATAAAGCATTGGGACCCTACGCCTGTTATAAGCACATATAACACTATAAAGCATTGGGACCCTACGCCTGTTATAAGCACATATAACACTATAAAGCATTGGGACCCTACGCCTGTTATAAGCACATATAACACTATAAAGCATTGGGACCCTACGCCTGTTATAAGCACATATAACACTATAAAGCATTGGGACCCTACGCCTGTTATAAGCACATATAACACTATAAAGCATTGGGACCCTACGCCTGTTATAAGCACATATAACACTATAAAGCATTGGGACCCTACGCCTGTTATAAGCACATATAACACTATAAAGCATTGGGACCCTACGCCTGTTATAAGCACATATAACACTATGTAGCATTGGGACCCTACGCCTGTTATAAGCACATATAACACTATGTAGCATTGGGACCCTACGCCTGTTATAAGCACATATAACACTATGTAGCATTGGGACCCTACGCCTGTTATAAGCACATATAACACTATGTAGCATTGGGACCCTACGCCTGTTATAAGCACATATAACACTATGTAGCATTGGGACCCTACGCCTGTTATAAGCACATATAACACTATGTAGCATTGGGACCCTACGCCTGTTATAAGCACATATAACACTATGTAGCATTGGGACCCTACGCCTGTTATAAGCACATATAACACTATGTAGCATTGGGACCCTACGCCTGTTATAAGCACATATAACACTATGTAGCATTGGGACCCTACGCCTGTTATAAGCACATATAACACTATGAAGCATTGGGACCATGCGCCTGTTATAAGCACATATAACATTATGAAGCATTGGGACCTTACATCATAGTGTCAGGTTATATAACACTATAAAAATATTGTAAACCATTATAATACAAGCGGTTATCATTTCGAGATGTAATAATGCATTATGTATGGTGACATAACTGCCATATTCTTAGACTTGATAGTGTTCCCTAACAGAGAATTTCAGTATTTTGCAGCCTGTTATAAGCACATATAACATTATGAAGCATTGGGACCTTACATCATAGTGTCAGGTTATATAACACTATAAAAATATTGTAAACCATTATAATACAAGCGGTTATCATTTCGAGATGTAATAATGCATTATGTATGGTGACATAACTGCCATATTCTTAGACTTGATAGTGTTCCCTAACAGAGAATTTCAGTATTTTGCATCGAGTTATACAGCATTCATAACAGCTTATAAGACACAGAGCTCATGCTCAAGCCTTCTGTACTTCATTAGCAATTATAAGGCATTATATATGCATTATAACACATACACTTTATAAAGACTTTAGTACATTTTTATTAGGAATACTGCAAAATATCGGCAGGAATTATAGGGCATACATAAGCCTAAGGCTCATATGGAATTTTCCAAACTATACGTACGATCATGCCAGACACTTGTAGGTCTTATGTATGCGATATGACTATGTTCATAATGCATTTATGAACACAGGACTCATAGGAGGTGTCATCCCATCAACTTAGCACCGAAGATCCAATATTTCTTTCATTGGTCGGATTTAAAATCAGGAAAATGTGTTACAGTCAATTCAATAAAAATCCAGCAGGATATTAAACAATAAACAGCGAGGCACCTGGAATATGTTTTGGTTTTGGTTTCAGATCACATTTAAGTGTTTAACACGCCGAAATACTATCATTTAACCCTTAAAAACAAAAACCAACAGTGTTACCATGATGCTTTAGACGAATGAATCAGCCGACTGCATAATCGCACGTAATCGAATGAAAAGGTTTTGCTTTATAAATATACACCCTACGAAGTGTATACGACATAAATATGTCTATAAAACCATTCAGATTTATATACAAATAAGCAGCATGAATATTCATGAGATGCATCTTTGGTATCGACACAATAAAAAAAAAAGGGAGTATTTGGCGTATTTCACTCCCGAGCTCCAGGATAATCCCGTACATTTCGGAATGTAGTGCGTAAATGGAAAAGGGGATGCATTAGTTATCTAATACTGTGTGTGTGTGTGTGTGTGTGTGTGTGTGTGTGTGTGTGTGTGTGTGTGTGTGTGTGTGTTGTGAAATTCAATACCGAGTGAACAGAAAACGTAACGTGAAAGTATTACCAATTTCCTGGTGAACTTGTGTGTGTGTGTGTGTGTGTGTGTGTGTGTGTTAGTGTATCGGTGTTCCGAATAAATAAGGAATATAAACTTTAGGAATTTTAGGAATTGTTTTCCTGGTAGAAACATCCGTTCAGGACACATCCAGTTTTTCGTGTATAAATTTTTACTCTGAAAAAACCCCCATAATCTTTATTCCCCAAAAAAAAAAAAACTGTACACATCTAAAATATATAAATGTATATAACAATAATAATAATAATAATTATAATAGTACCCATCTGATAAAACAATTCTGAAAAATAGAATTAAAATTTTCTCCAAACGTGCAAATCCGGCTGGGAATCATCACGATCACGAACCCGAAGGCGGTTCTGTGGGTTCTCCGGGACACCCGGGGGGGTTTAGGTTCTCCTTTTTATAGGTAACGCCCGGAGGACCGCCGCTAGGGGGCGTTACGAACTGCACGCTGTCTGTGCGAGGAAGCAGCGGCGTAGAGGTGAGAACGGCGCCCCCCTGTGGCCGAGGGTGATCTTTGGTATACGGTAGTGTGCTGCTCTCGGTAGGTCCGTGATAAAAGTTTTCGGAGTTCTGTGCCACGTGGTTCTCCGTGCTCCCAAAGCTCGGGGACGTGTCCTTCTTTTCCGAGCTCTTGGTCATGCAGCGATCGGTGGTTCTGGGCTTGTGCTTGGCGTGAGCGGGGTGAGGGGACGTGAGGGTGGAGCTGCACGGTTTAAGAAAAGGCTTGCAGAAAGGGAAGAGCTTGGCCTGGTTCTGGTGGAGAAGATGTCTGCGGAGCTCTGAAGGCAATCTGTCCAGCTGACGGCCCACCTGCACTGGGCTGGGGAACACCGAGCCCTGACACGCTCTGTAGAAATATCTGGAAAAGACGGCAGAATTCCAGAAGAATGTGTCGTTAAACTGTGAGATGTGTGAATTAGTGTTGAGAGGCGGAGTTAAAGACAGAGAGATGCGTTTTAGTGTTGAAAGGCGGAGTTAAAGACAGAGAGACACATTTTAGTGTTGAGAGGCGGAGTTAAAGACTGGAAGACACGTATTAGTGCTGAGAGGCGGCGTTAAAGACAGAGAGACGCGTTTTAGTGTTGAAAGGCGGAGTTAAAGACAGAGAGACACATTTTAGTGCTGAGAGGCGGAGTTAAAGACGGGGAGACGCTTATTAGTGTTGAGAGGCGGCGTTAAAGACAGAGAGACGTGTTTTAGTGTTGAGAGGCGGAGTTGTAAACAGGGGAGACGCGTATTAGTGTTGAGAGGCGGAGTTAAAGATAAAGAGATGAGTATTAGTGTTAGGAGGTGGAGATAAAGACAGGGAGACGCGTTTTAGTGTTGAGAGGTGGAGTTAAAGACTGGGAGACGTACCTAGGCAGGAGAGCAGTGATGGGTGTGACGACACACAGCAGGTAGAAGAGAGGATCTCCCAGCAGCCTCTGCATGCTCCAGTACGGGTTGGAGGGCGAGTAGCAGGTGGGGCAGGAGGCGTTGTAGCAGAGAGCCACGGTGAAGAAAAGCAAAATGCTGAACGCTATGGACACCCAGTTCATCCACGTCTGAGACACAACACAACCAAATCAATACTTTTTAAATCAGTTCTTGTTTAATAAAAAATAAAAATAAATAAACAAAAGAGAATTAAAAAATTACAACAGAATAAAAAAAAGGATGGGGAAAAAAAGGAAAGAAATCTAGAACAAGAAGAAAGTCAGAATGAGGGATAGTCTAATGAAGATAAAATGAGAGAAAAAAAGATTGAGGAAAAAAAGAGATTAAGAAAAGAACATAACAAAAACATAATCAAGAACATTAATGGAATCCAGAGTGCAGCAATGCAAAAGAGCACAAATAAGATGCAGAGAAAAAAGAGAGGGATGAGAAGAAGAGAAAAAAAAAAGAAGAAAAGGAAGCAAGTGGGGGAAAAAGGTAAAAAAAAAAAGAAGATAGAAAGAGAGAAAAGAAAGGAGGGGAAAGAAGGATACAACAGGAAAAAACTGAAAAGTATTAAATGAGAAATAGCATGAAGAGAGAAATTCTTGAAAAATGTAATAAAATATACAACTATGAAAAAAAGGTTTTCCAAGGGGGCAGGACATGGGGGGGCGGGACATGGGGGGTGGGACATAAGTGGGCAAGACAGTGTATAGCAACAATCATTTTAACTTGACATGTGTACAGCCCATACTTCACACGCAGAAACACATCGGCTCTAAATTTATTGCTGCAATGTCCTACAACAAGGATCTACATCTGCCTCATTAATCTCACAGAAAGAGAGAGAGGGAGAGAAAGAGAGAGAGAGAGAAGGAAAGAGAGAGAAAATGTCAGGGTGTAAAATGTTCCACTCACATGCAAGACAAACACCTATTAGGTTTGGAGCGCTGTTTGTGTCAGACAAACATGTATCTGTATCACTCATATATATATATATATATGTGTGTGTGTGTGTGTGTGTGTGTGTGTGTGTGTGTGTGGGAATGAAGTTACCTGTCAGGGTGATGTATTACTGTGTACTATCTCCTGAATCAATCCAATCAGCCGAGCTGTGTGTATAAATATTCTGAACCTGTTCCACACTAAAGCTCATGGTTTCATCACATTCCCGTCCTGCACACTACTCTTAATACCAAATTCCCTACGCACTATTCCTCATACCTTATTCCCTACGCACTATTCCTTATACCCATAGATTCCAAAGACACTATTCCCTGTGTGCTATTCCATAGACACTATTCCCTGTGTGCTATTCCATAGACACTATTCCCTGTGTGCTATTCCCTACACACTATTCCCTGTGTGCTATTTCATAGACACTATTCCCTTTGTGCTATTCCCTACACACTATTCCCTGTGTGCTATTCCATAGACACTATTCCCTGTGTGCTATTCCATAGACACTATTCCCTTTGTGCTATTCCCTACACACTATTCCCTGTGTGCTATTTCATAGACACTATTCCCTTTGTGCTATTCCCTACACACTATTCCCTGTGTGCTATTCCATAGACACTATTCCCTGTGTGCTATTCCATAGACACTATTCCCTGTGTGCTATTCCCTACACACTATTCCCTGTGTGCTATTTCATAGACACTATTCCCTGTGTGCTATTCCCTACACACTATTCCCTGTGTGCTATTCCATAGACACTATTCCCTGTGTGCTATTCCATAGACACTATTCCCTTTGTGCTATTCCCTACACACTATTCCCTGTGTGCTATTCCATAGATACTATTCCCTGCAGTGCTCCTAAGTTGTGTAATTCATATATTTTTTGCTAAAATTATCTTGGGGACCCCTCTAAGTCTATTACTTGTCATCTCCCAGCCCCCCTCAAATTGAGCATTGATTCCCTGTGCACTATTCCATACACACTATTAATTTGATACACACCCATTTCAAATCTCCCATTTATGTCTAAAATTTTAGAAAATATTGTGTCTTCTCAGTTCTGTTTCTACTTACAAGAGACTTTTTACTTTATTTAATTAAAATCACTAATGACCAGTTTATAGCTTCAGACCAAGGCTACATCTCTCTGTTAGTTTTACTAGATCTTAGTGCTGCATTCAACACTATAGATCATGATCTTCTTCTAGATCACTTACAAAATTACATCAGCATTCAGGGACAGGCATTAAGCTGGTTTAAATCCTACCTGTCTGATCGTTACCATTTTGTAAACTTAAATGGAGAGATATACAGGTTAATGCAAGTAAATTATGGGGTCCAACAAGGTTCAGTTCTAGGACCCCTGCTTTTCACAATATACATGCTTCCCTTTGGGAAATATTAGGATTACATGGGATGAACTTCCACTGTTATGCTGATGATATCCAGCTATATATCTCATCAAAACCATACAAGACTCAATTGACTCGGATAACTGAGTGTGTTAAAGAATTAAAAGATTAAAAGGTCAAAAAACTATCACCATATAACCCCAATCTTCTCATCCCTACACTGGCTTCCTGTTAAGTTTCGAATCGACTATAAAAACTACTGCTTCTTACCTACAAAACACTAAATAGTTTATCACCATGTATCTCCAGTCTTCTAACATGCTACAATCTGACACGCTCCTTCAGATCACAAAACTCTGGACTTCTAGTTGTTACTAGAATAGCAAAGTACACTAAAGGTGGAAGAACATTCTCACATTTAGCTCCTAAACTTTGGAATAGTCTTCCTGACTGATATTCCCTGTGCACTATTCCATAGACAAATAAAGAATATAAAATCCCAGACCGTCTCACACACATGCACAAACACACAAACTAAAAAGAAAGATAGAAAGAAACAAAGTAAGAAATAATCAGAAGAAAAACAAAAACAAAAAGCAAGAAACTTTAAAAGAAGAGAAAAAAAAAATTTTAAAAGAGAAGAAAAGGAAAGAAGTTAAAAGATGCATTAAAACAGTAAAAACATTAGCAGAGTGGAGAAAAACCAGAAGGTACTGATATGTTCAACGCTTTCCACAGAGGTTCTAATGTTGTGTTGTAGTTCTGTTGAGTTCTGATTAGATGAAGAACTTAAGTCTTGTAGGTTTTAGAGTGCAGCTTAGTGGTGTTTCCTCACCCAAGTTTTGGTTTCGATTCCAAGCTGCAGCAGGATGGTGAAGAGGGCGAGGGTAGTAATGGGCGTGCCCCAGGTGAACAGATCCACGTCCGAGTCAGCGTACGCCTGGGATACAGCCCAAAAATAAAAATGATCAAACACAACCACCACATAACAAGCTAAAATATATATAAATAATGTACTCACAAAGTAGGGGATAAAGAAACAGATGAGACTTTGATAAAAAGCATCGATCATATTCATCCAGAACATGTACGGCTTATATTCCTGAAAAAAAGAAATTAGTCCCAATTACATTTGGAAATTAAAGTGGCAAATACCATTGACTGCCTAAGCAAATACAGGAAACACTGATTGGTGTTCCAAGCATAGGAATCTGGTTGAATTCTCTGCAGATGTAAAGGCCAAAACTAAGAAACTGAAAGCAAGATGGTGTGAATGAAATCCGGCAAAGATCCGACAAAATTTAGAGGACTAATGTGACCAATTTTAGCATGTTGTTGCAACATTTGACCAGTAGGTGGCGTTAGGAAGCAAGAAATTTGTTGCATAGCCTCGGGTCATAAGTCTAAAAGGCGCTTACCAAGCTGTGTTAGTGTGCAATGTCGTTTGTGAAATACAACCTTAGTTCCTGTTTGCCAACGTCCGGTTACAGACTGTTGGCCAGTTACAGACTTGTCCATGTGGGTATTAAAAAGACTACAAATTTGGTGTTGGTTGAACATAATTTGTAGGAGGAGTAGCACAAAATTCGTAGGAGTAGATTTTGTTAAATAATAATAAAAACAAACAAACAAAAAAACGATACTGCCACAGGATCGAGGGAAATTCTTTTCGAGCAGCAGTTATTGAGAATTTAGCAGTGCCTGTTCTTTTGTTAATCAGGCGGTGTGGCGTTGTTACACTGCTATGAAGGTTAGGGTTAGGGGGGCATGGGACTTTGAGAAAGAGGTGGGGGAGCTCGGAGAAAGGGGGTAACAAAAAAGGGGTGGTAACATTGAGAAATTTTACCAACATTGAGGGGGAGCTCAGAGAAAAGTGGGGAACTTGAAGAAAGGTAACTTGGAGAGATAAAGAAGAGAACTCTAAGAAGAGTTGGGGGAACTCGAAGAGAAATTAAGGGCCTTTGAGAAAGGTGGGGGACCCACAGACAAGAGGGAACTCCGAGGGGATACTATGAGAAAGGGGGCTGTAAAGAAAGGTGGGGAACCCAGAGACAAGAGGGAACTCCAAGGGGATACTATGAGAAAGGGGGCCATAGAAAAAGGTGGGGAACCCAGAGACAAGAGGGAACTCCGAGGGGATACTATGAGAAAGGGGGCCGTAGAGAAAGGTGGGGAACCCAGAGACAAGAGGGAACTCTGAGGGGGTACTATGAGAAGAGGTTGAATCTAGGAGACAAGGGAACTAGTGGTAATTTTTTTTCAAAACAGGGGGGCTCCGAGACAAGGGGTAATTCATTGAGGGGGTAACTCTGAAAAAAGTGAGGAAAGTTTGAATCCAGCTGAATCGGGGCCTCAGTCTTACACTGCTCATGTTTTAATAGTATTATTTTGTGTCCAAATGTACAACAGCAGCCACTTTTTCACAGCTGAGCTCCAGCATGTGCTCTGTAGAGTTGTAGTCTCCCTCAGGACTTGGATACGCCCTCTGGCTCGTGTGCAGATGGCACGCTGCCCAGCTGCTGCTTTCACCCCGAGCCTCGATTCATTACAGCAAACATGTTTCCATCACAGAACCGAAGCAAACTTATGCAAAACAACTGCTCCTGTTTCCACACGCTGGAAATCATCTGTCAAAACCCCCTAACCGCAATTTATCTGCAGGAACAGAACTACATCCTGCTGATGACAGACAACCTGGTGGTTAGCTAATGTACCACCGCCGCTCGTTAACGGTAACTCAAAGCTGAGATATAAAATTCTTTATCAAATTAGTGAATAGTTAAACACAGGTAAAAAAATTATGGATTCCAGCATCAGGCTACACTGTTCAGAGGAAGTAACTCGAGGCCCATTGATTATCAAATGAGACCAATTAATGACGCACCAGGATTAGACAAAATCTAGTGAATAGTAACAAGTCAGTCGACCAGCCCGGGACACGTTAGAAGTCATGCGTACCTCCGAGTTCTGTCCGTTCATATAGAGCTGAGGTAGTTCCTGCAGGGTCTCCGCGGATACGTCTTTATCCAACGTGCCGGTGATGAGCTGCGGGAATGCTGAGAACATCAGGTTGAAGAAGATCAGATACCACTGATCGACCATGGCTGAGCCAGAGAATCCGCAGTAGAACTGATACCAGAAAATGAGCGCCACAAACATCTGGGAAGAAGACAAATACAAAATCAGGATGAACGTGATAAGCAATGCGTCTCCATCCCAAAGAAACACATCATTACTGAGGTGTACTGAGGTGTCCACACAAACTTCTTCGAAAGAACTAAGGTTTTTTTTTAATCATCATCCAGGTGTGGAAAGATGAACCACATTAAAGTGGCAGTAAGTAACTTTTTCATTTAAACAAACAAGTCCTTTGAGCTGTGAGTTTGGAATTTGAAAGGTTTCAGGTGGTTTCATCTTTGTTTCAGCTCGTCTATAGTGTTTCTTCAAGCATTATGGCATAAATCAACTTTACGCTACCTGGCTCTAAAAACACTAAACAAGTCAAGGTCACAAGAACATGAGCTAGCAATTATCAAGATTTCAAGCAGATGGCATTAGCCAGCATTAACATTTTATCAACTAAATAGGAGGCTAAGCCTTGTTAGCTAGTACTAGCTAAAAGTATCAAGCTAGGGTTAAAACCTAGAGATAGTTAGCGTATTACGATTCGCTACTTTAATGCAGCGAATTATATTTTAATAACTTGGGTAATTAGCTAGTAGGTTTATGTCATATTTCGGGGGTCTATGAATCAGCTTTAATTTGAATAAGTTAGCTAGATAGCTTAGCTGTTCCTCTAATGGATCACTAAATGTAAACGTTTAGCTGCTGCGTGTATAGTGATAACAGCAGAAATGAACCAGTGGCTGCTTACAGCGTTTTTGTAGAAGAAGTAGAGGATCATGTTGGCCAGCCGAGAGTAGCACCAGTGTCCATGAACCAGGAGGAGCTTCTGCAGGTACTGAAAGCGAGGAAGAGCAAAATCGCTGGCCATCACCGCCTGCACACACAGCGAGAGAACGTTAATCAGCATGACACTCCAACACACACGTGCATGTTACTGCATTTATCCTTCACGTTCAGCGCTGAATTCGACCAATAAATAAAAGAGGAAAACGAATGTGTGTGAGGACGAAGTGATGCATCCAAACGCACCAGGGCTCTACAGGATTAAACGGAGATCAGGTTGTAATGCAGAAAAGTGTATTAATCATGTACACTGTGCTTAGTGGGAGGAGGAAGTGGACGACTAAACCACCAGCACCAATCCGTTTAGCAAGACAGAGTCCATTTCAAGTGAAGATAAAGTGAGGAGCAGATGTTCTCACAGAGCTGAAGCTCAGCAACCCACCTCCACCCCCCACCTGCAGGCTTAATTAGTGCTCTTATTCATTTCATATAAAACATCTGCACCTGTGTTCAGAACACACCCGCTGTCAAAGAGGCATGACGGGTATTGAAACGTGGGAGGGCAGGTAGTGGCAGGAAGGACATTAGATACCATCAATTGCCCAGTGCAAAGTGAGGAGTGTGATGTACAAACGCTAAAAAGTTAAATGTAAAGTATGATGTATTCAGTGCAAATTACAGTGTAGCGTTTGTGTAAAATATACATTGTAAAGAGTAATAAAATGTTAAATATGAAGTGTAAAGGGAAATAAATTAAGTGTAAAATATAAAAAGTAAAGGATAATAATTTAAGGGCAAAATATGAAGTGTAAAGAATAATAAGTTCACTGTAAAATATGAAGTGTAAAGGGTAATAAATTAAGTGTAAAATATGAAGTGTAAAGGGTAATAAATTAAGTGTAAAATATGAAGTGTAAAGAATAATACGTTTAATGTAAATATGAAGTGTAACGGGTAATAAATAAAGTGTAAAATATGAAGTATAAAGGGTAAAGCATAAAAGGGAGGAGGAAGAACAAAAAGAAACATTGGAGGATGGTGTAAAATATTAATTGTAATATATAAAGTGCAAAGATACATTTTTGAGGTATTTTAGAGATAAACTTAGAGGCAAAAGCTTAAAGTATAAAGCACAGGTTGATTCAGATAAGAAAAAGTTAGAAGGATATCATTTAAATGTATAAAACAATAAAGTATAAAGTGCAACATGTAAATGCTAAAGTGAAAAACTTTACGTACTGTAAACGTGTAAAAAGTGTTACAACGATAACCAATCAAAGTGTAACAATGTAAACTGTGAAATAAAAAAGTAAAGTAAAAGTGTAAAGTATATGAAAGATACTATGTAAAAATATAAAGTGCAAAATGTAAAGTTTAAGTGTAAAGTATATAATTATATTAGATTTAACTAAACAGAGTTCATGCAGTAATTATAAAATAATGTGCACAGAGCCAAGTATATAAAGTATAAACTGTAAAGTACATAAGCGTAAAGGAAAATGTTTATATACAAACCGTTACATGGAAATGAAAAAGTAAAAAAGTAAAGTATGCTGATTTTTACAGGAAAAGGATAAAAGGTAACGTATAAAGTGTATAAAAATGTAAACTTTTACAGTGTATGATGTAAATTGTAAGCATTTATAGCACTCTTTATGGAATACAGCACAGCTGTAGATGAACATCTCAGACATCACACTGAGGAAACACACACATTCTCAGGACCTCGGCACTAAAATAGAGTTCAAACCCAAACGTTTCTTATTTGATGGAGCAGAAAGAGTGAGTGAGCATTATGGATGGACGGCTGAGTGGATGTTTGATTGTTTAAGTAGATGGCTGGATGGCTGGATGAATGGATGGATTGGTAAGTGGACGTATGGTTGGTGAGCGAGGCTGAGAAGAATTTGATGTAGAAACTGATACCTAAAGATCCATACATGTTTCATTAAATTTGGCACTGAGAGTAAGATGAAGTGAAGTGGTGAGAGATGATATAAGGTGGTGGGGTGAGGGAGAGTGAGACAGTGTGGAATGATAAATGAGATGGAATGATGAGTGAGATGGAATGATATGGAGTGAGGTGGGATGAGATGGAGTAAGAGAAAGAATAAACAGTTTTGCTTTGCAGAATATCTCCTCCTCTCCCTCTTCCCTCAGCTCTGTCCTTACCTGCATGCCCTCCTGCCCCGAGATACCCACACCAACATCTGCCACCTGGATCATACTGACGTCGTTAGCCCCATCACCTAGAGAGAGCCAGAGAGCAAGACAGAGCAAAAAGAGATAGATAGATAAAGAGAGAGAGAGAGAGAGAGAGAGATTATAACAATAATAAAATAAAGACACATGGAGGTGTCTAGACAGAACTTTGACAGGAATCACAAACTAGTGAGGGCGGAGTCTCAGCGTCTACTGTACTGAAGGATAGTGACTGAAAAGAAATGCTGCACAGAGCGAGTGTTAAAAACCCTGTGGCTAAATAACAAACTACGATGGATGGATGGATGGATGGATGGATGGACGGATGGATATTAATAAATATTCTTTCATCTATTATATCCATACCCAACCCTTCCTGTCTTATTTTGAATACATATTTTATATTTTATACTTATTTTTTATATTCTATTCCTATCTACATGTAAATTCTTCAGTATTGGACACTGGTAAAAAGCATTTCACTACATGTCACTAAACAATGTTACAGTTACAGTCGTGAACATTCACAGCCCTGCAGGTTAGCTAACTGACTAGCTGCAGCAAGACGACATTTGCATATTAATGAATATTCCTGACGATTGATGGCTTTATCATTGCGTAGACGTTACGGTTCGTTCTTCTTTAAAAGTTTCATGTTTCTCTGAAAAAGCGACGTTCTAAAGCAGGAAGTAAACACAAAACAAGCACAACAAATCTACACTCCGTGCCCTGAATAACGGCGTGATACAATGGCACCTGGACGCAAGTGAAGGTCAAGCAAGGACAACGAAACAATCACTGTTTACGCTGCGCCGCTGGACCCATTCATCTCGCTGGCTTTTGAAGTGCAGGCCAGGATATTGTTCTGAGAGACACTTTAGTGTGTAAGAAATAAAACACATTCAGACTCATGCTGTTATTGGAAATTAATTAGCGATCGTGACGGAATGATGGAGTTACTGTTACCACACGCTCACACACACTGATTATGGTCCTACACCAGCACCTCTCAGAGGGGGACAGTAGTATGAAGACACCGTGTCGCTACATTTACGCTCACATTTACGTCTCAACACGTCACCCGTCTACGGCTGAGGAGACCGAGTGAGATGGAATAAGATGGAGTGAGATGAAATGAGATTAATATAGATGGAGTGAGAAGAAATGAGATGAAGTGAGATGAAATGAGGTGGGGTGAGATGGAGTTAGATAGAATGAGATAGAGTGAGATGAAATATGATGGAGTGAGAAGAAATGAGATGGATTGAGATAAATTAATATGGAGTGAGAAGAAATAGGATGACGTTAGATGAAATAAGGTGGGGTGAGCTGGAATGAGGTGGAGTGAGATAAAATGAGATGGAATAGGATGGTCTGAGGTGGAATAAGATGAAGTCAGATAAAGTGAGATTGATTAGGATTAATTGAGATGATGTGGGGTGAGATAGAGTGAGATGGAATGAGATGAAGTGAGACTGAGTGAGAAGAAATTAGATGACTTGAGATGAAGTGAGATGGGGTGAGATGGAATGAGGTGGAGTGAGATGAAGTGAGATGGAATAAGATGGTGTGAGGTAGAATGAGATGGAGTGAGATGAAGTGAGGTAGAATGAGATGGAGTGAGATGAAGTGAGATGGAATGAGGAGGAGTGAGATGAAGTGAGATGGAATGAGGAGGAGTGAGATGAAGTGAGATGGAATGAGGTGGAGTGAGATGAAGTGAGATGGAATGAGATTGAGTGAGATGAAGTAAGATGGAATAAGGTGGAGTGAGATGAAGTAAGATGGAATGAGGTGGAGTGAGAGAAAGTGAGATGGAATGAGATTGAGTGAGATGAAGTAAGATGGAATGAGGTGGAGTGAAATGAAGTAAGATGGAATGAGGTGGAGTGAGATGAAGTAAGATGGAATGAGGTGGAGTGAGAGAAAGTGAGGTAGAATGAGAGTGGATTGAAACAGTGTGTATTGTTAAAGCTCACCTATTGCCAAGGTCATGACCTTGAGCTTGTTGCGCACCAGTTTGACCACCATGCTCTTCTGCAGTGGTGTGGAGCGACAGCACAGCACCGACCTGCAGCTCCGAGCCACAGCCAGGAACTTATCCTCCAGACTCTTATCCAGAGCATAAGCCAGCGTGCGACCATCAATCACCAACCCCAGCCGATGAACCAGGTTTAAGCCCGAGGGGGCGGAGCCTAAACCTGGAGTCAGGAAGTGCACACTGGTGTAGTCCTGCTGGACAAGTCGCGTTGTAAGAGGGTCTGACGAGGAACCGCACAGAAACTTAGCCTGGATGTAGTGGAGGCTTTCATCAAGTAGAACAGCACAGGCCTCCTGAGAAACACCACACACACACACACACACACACACACACACACACACACACACACACACACACACAGTGAAATCTCAGCAAATGTACTGAATGAAGATGTTTAATAAATATAGTATATAAACCAAGAAACATCTGGATAAGAACTGCAGCTGTGCAGTAGATCAGCTCATAAATGCAGGAAACTATCCTGGTCATTTCAAACCCGTCTCTCCAGCTCCCACAAACATCTCTCCAGCTCCCATCTTTTTCTCTTTTTCACTTCAAAAGAAGATCTCCTGCTGAGGATCTACATGTTCTCTGCTCAGAGAGGAAGGAAGGGTGGACCATCAAAGCAGCCAGGTCTGTTCCAGCAGCTCAAGGAAATTTCCATGATGAACAGATGATTTGAGACCTGAACTTCAACCAAAACCTCAGATGGAGGACCTGCATAACAAACTCAATGACCCATAAAGTCCAAAGGCAAACCCTGATCTCCGATCTCTGGACTCTGATTGGTCAGGAGGTGTTGACTGTAGTGTAGGTTTAGATTAATGTCCCTGCTCCAAACTGGGATAGTTTCCATAGTAACTGCTCTTTCTTAGGGTGTGTACGGTGCAATGTGTGGATGTTCTGGAGATGTTTGCTGAAGGGGATGTTTATGGAACATGTGTGGAAGGAATCTCCAGTGTAGGAGCGAAGTCTGTACACACACACACACACACACACACACACACACAGTATTATACTCTGTTATACCGTAATACACACTCTTTCTCTCTCTCTCTCTCTCTCTCTCTCTCTCTCTCTCTCTCTCTCTCTCCCTCTCTCTCTCTCACACACACACACACACACACACACACACACACACACACACACACTGTATTTTGCTATTATACCGTAATACATTAGGAATAGGAATGTTCTCCCATTCTTGTCTAATACACACTTCTAGTTTCTCAACTGTCACATCTTCCTCTTTATGATGCACCAAATGTTCTCTCTGGGTGAAAGATCTGGACTGCAGGCTGAACATTTCAGTACCTGGATTCTTCTTCTACACAGCATGATGTTGTAATTGATGCAGTATGTGGTCTGGAATTGTCATGTTGGAAAATGTGAGGTCTTCCCTGAAAAAGACGACGTCTGGATGGGAGCATATGTTGTTCTAGAACTTGGATATACCTTTCAGCATTGATGGTGTCTTTCCAGATGTGTAAGCTGCCCATGCCACACGGACTCATGTAACCCCATACCATCAGAGATGCAGACTTCTGCACTGAGCGCTGAGAACAACTTGGGTTGTCCTGATCCTCTTTAGTCCAGACGACATGCTTCTCAGTTTTCCAATTAGAACTTCAAGCACAGAGATTGTTCCAGATTCTCTGAATCTTTGGATGCACTGTAGATGATGAGAACTTCAAACTCTTTTTTCTGAGAAACTCCTTTGTGATGTTGCTCCACTATTTCTTACCGCAGCATTGGGGGAACTGGTGATCCTCTGCCCATCGTGACTTCTGAGAGACACGGCCACTCTGAGAGACTCTTTTTATACCCAATCATGTTGCTAATTGATCTAATAATCTGCAAATTGCTCCTCCAGCTGTTCCTTATATCTACATTTAACTTTTCCCGCCTCTTATTGCTGCCTGTCTCAACTTTTTTGGAATGTGTAGCTCCCATGAAATCCAAAATGAGACAATATTTGGCATTTCAAAATGTCTCACTTTCAACATTTGATATGTTTCTATATTCTATTGTCAATAAAATATAAGTTTATGAGATTGTAAATTATTGCATTCTTTTTTTTTATTCACAATATGTTTACTGTCAGAACGGTTTTGGAATCAGGTTTGACACACTGTAATACTGTAACACACACACACACACACACACACACACACACACACACACACACACACACACACTGTATTACACTGTTATACTGTAATACACACACACACACACACACACACACACTATTACACTCTTACACTGTAATACACACACACACACACACACACACACACACACACTGTATTACACTGTTACACTGTAATACACACACACACACACACACACTGTATTACACTGTAATACACACACACTATTACACTTATACTGTAATACACACACACTGTATTACACTAATACTGCAATACACACAGTATTACACTGTTATACTGTAACACACACACACACACACTGTATTACACTGTAATACTGTAGTACACACACACACACACACACACACAATTACACTGGTTTACTGTAATACACACACACACACACACACACACACACACACACACACACACTGTATTACACTGTTATTCTGTAATACACACACACACACAATTACACTGTTATACTGTAATACACACACACACACACACACTGTATTACACTGTAATACACACACTATTACACTTATACTGTAATACACACACACTGTATTACACTGTAATACTGCAATACACACAGTATTACACTGTTATACTGTAACACACACACACACACACTGTATTACACTGTAATACTGTAGTACACACACACACACACACACACACACACACAATTACACTGGTTTACTGTAATACACACACACACACACACACACACACACACACACACACTGTATTACACTGTTATTCTGTAATACACACACACACACACAATTACACTGTTATACTGTAATACACACACACACACACACACACACTGTATTACACTGTTATTCTGTAATACACACACACACACACACACACTGTATTACACTATTATACTGTAATACACACACACACACACACACACACACACACACTGTATTACACTGTTATTCTGTAATACACACACTTACACACAGACTGTATTACAATCTGTTTTACTGTATTACACACTATTACACTGTGTTATACTGTAATACACACACTATTACACTGTGTTATACTGTAATACACACACTATTACACTAATATACACACACTATTACACTCTGTATTATACTGTACACACACACACACACACACACTGTATTACACTGTTATTCTGTAATACACACACACTGTATTACACTGCTATACTGTAATACACACACTCACACACAGACTGTATTACAATCTGTTTTACTGTAATACACACTATTACACTAATATACACACACTATTACACTATGTATTATACTGTAATACACACTATTACACTAATATACACACACTATTACACTGTGTATTATACTGTAATACACACTATTACACTAATATACACACACTATTACACTGTGTATTATATTGTAATACACACGCACAATTAAAACCAGATGTTCTTTTCCTGTTGTGTCTGCAGGAAGTTACAGCTCTACCTCTGCCATGTTAATCTGTATGTAATATTTCCACGTGTAGGTGTGAAAAGCTCACATGTATCCAAAAAGATTCAAAGTACTACAAAGTATTCCATCAGAACACTCAAACTAAACACACTGCTGGAGAAGCGAAACGGTATCACACTAGCGACTTTGCTAGCATTACAATCAGTATTAGCATTAGAATTAGCGGTACCTGGGAGTCTGCATTAAGTGTGATGATTTCCTCCTCAGGATCCAGCAGTTTGCAGCTGTACGCGATGTTGATGGCCGTTTCCTGTTTGTCACCCGTCAGCACCCAGATCTGAAGCCCCGCCTTCCTCAGAGCAGCGATGGTCTCGGGTACGCCGTCCTGCAGGCGGTCCTCGACCCCTGTCGCCCCTGACAACCGTGCAAGAACACAATTTGAACATAGACATTCACTCGTTAAGAATTTGCATATTTCTATTTAGCAGTGTTAGCTTTGCCGAACGACTACAGCTATCACAGAACTCCAGGCATCTAGCCCAATAATAGCAATTAGCCATCATTAGCAATGAGCTAACTAGCATTAACTGATGTTCATGTAGCCAAGTTTGCTAATGCTAGCAAGCTAATTAGCACTTAGGACACCGCTTAAAGCTCTAAAATGCAAGGCAACCGCTAACATTCCATGAACTGTAACAACAGGCGAACCAGAAGGCTAGTAATGCCTGACTACTGTGTACCTAGCACGAGGATCTTCTGTCTTCAGGATCATGTGATTTAACTAAGAAGCTAGTGAACACAATGCTAACTAATAGACCCAAGATCTTTTACGTAAATGAAACAAGCTGTGAGAGAAGGACACGTTTGCCTGTATACATGCTATCTAGCGTCAAGCTAGTCAAGTTATTTAGTAAAACAGTAATCAGAGGTGCTACAAATCCTACATTCATTCATTGCACTGTTTAACAGTTATCAACATTAAGCTGAGATTTTCTGCACTTCCTGCTCCGTGTTTGCTCAAAGTCTCAATCCCGATATTAGCATTGCTGTGTTAGCAGGTAGATAGCGTTAGCCTCAGGTTAGCCACAGGAAAAAGCAGAGAATGGGAAGAGCAGCAGATGAGAAGATGAAGCTCTGACCTAGCAGGTGAAGATCGGTCTCCAGCCGCAGCGCCGACTCGAACAGCAGCTCCTCTCTGCCCTGGATGGCCGTTTCAGCCTCCAGGTGGCGCCGCAGCCAGCAGGCATACTCTTCCTTACTGAGGACCTGAAACACAAACCACAAAAAAAAAAAACACAATCACAATCTCAGACAAGCGTATCGTGATATTATTTATCATGATTCTGATGTAACAGTGAAATATCACCAGGCCGTTCAGCCTGCTGATCAGAGTTCAAAACAAGCGGGAAAAGAGTGAGAGTGAGAGAGGAAGAGAAAGAGAGAAATAAAGAGAAGGGCAGAGAGGAAAGGAGACAGAAAGATGGATAGGGAGAGAGAAAGAGAGGAAAAATGGGAGTGACAGTAAGAAAGAAAGTTGGATAGAGAGAGAGAGAGAGAGAGAGAGAGAAAGAGAGAGAGAGATGGAAGAAAAAGGGATAGAGAAAAGAGAAAATGGGAGAGATGATAAGAAAGAAAGATGGCTGGAGAAAAAAAGAGAAAGCATGGAAGCATGGGAGAATGAGAGAATGGAAGATAGAAAGAGAGAGAGAGAGAAAATGGGAGAGAGAAAGAAAGAGAGTGAGAGAAAGATGGAAAAAGGAAAATAAGAGAGACAGTAAAAGAGTGAGAGATGAAGGGAAAAAAAAGAATGGGAGAAAGGGGAAAAAAAGATGGAGAGATAGAGAGATGGAGAGAGAGAGAGAGAGAGAGAGAGAGAGAGAGAGAGAGAGAGATGCTGCTGATGCATTGGCAATAATATTAAACCAGAATGTGTGCATCGTTTTTTTAGCGCTGACCGTGTTTTCGGTGACGACTGCGTGTCCTGTATTTTTTATTTTTTTACCCTGCCCACTTTATTCCCCCCTATTGAGTGTGGGGTTCTAGCATCTCCCATAATGCAATTCCCCCCACCGGGCTGTTTAGATTGATGCATGGCATGCCTGGGGGGTCTGTGTGCTTTGCCCCGGCTCGTTCACTCTGTGTGTCAGTGTATGTGAATCCTGGCTGTTCCCCTCTTTATTTCTATGGGGGGATTAATTGCCCCCTGCCAATCGTTCCCGGGGTAATTGGTGAACGCGGGGTGTGAACGAGCGGATATGTCGTACAAGCACAGGGAAAACACGGGCCGAGCAGTCAAGCATCGGATTCCACATTTATTTTCAATATGGACCGGAATTTCACAGAATTCCGAGCAGGTCCGGAGTTTGAGGTGCATATTGTTGTGACACTTTTTTGTCATGTGTTCGAAAACATCTGGGGCAAATCACATCTGGGGCAAATCACACACCTCCCCCAAACAGGCTGCACGATTAGAGGTATCACTCGGGGCAAAAACTCGGGACGAGTTACGCCCGGAAGAATTAGCAAGATTGCAATAGTGAGTTTTCAAACAACACAAATAAATATTCCATTTAAGAAATTTGAAATGGAGATCATTTAGAACGCGAGACAGAGAGAGAGAGAGAGAGAGAGAGAGAGAGATGAAGGGGTAGAGAGAAAGAGAAAGAGATTTCCGTGTTCTCCTCCTCACATCTCTGCTCACCTTCTTGGCGATACACAGGGTTCGGAGGCCGTCAGCGGCGTACAGGTTCAAGTAGTTCTGGGTTTTGCAGAGAATTTTACGCTGACGTTTTCCTTTAGAATTTTCTGGAATGAAGAAATAAATGTAAGCACAAACCACAGACACACACTCAAAGATACGTGTACACACACACACACACACACACACACACACACACACACACACACACAAACGAGTTTGTGCTCCTTGAACATTCCATTCCACATTGAGTTCCCATTTGCTGTTATAATGAGCTCCACACTCCTGGGAAGATGTTCCACTTGATGTTGTGGAGATTCATTCAGCCACAAGGGGGCGTTAGTAAAGTCAGGTACTGATGTAGGTGTGGTGAGAAATCCTGGGGTGCAGTCAGCATTCACAATCATCCCAAAGGTGTTCAAAAGGTTCGGAGCTCAATCTCAGGAGATGTTCTACTCCATACATACAATACATACAAAGCAGATCTTCATGGAGCTGGATATGTGCACAGGGGCATGGTCATGCTGGAACCGGTTTTGTGTCTCTCAGTTTAAGTGAAGGCAAAATCTCTTGCTCCTGCATTCAAAGACGTCCTGCACAATAGTGTGCCTTCAGGAACAGTTTAGAGAAGAACCACGTATGGATGGAAAAATCAGGTGTTCCAGTAGATTTCTTTGCTACAGCATATCTATGGCTTCATCACACACACACACACACACACACACACCGCATGTAGTGAGCATAATCAATAGCAAAACATAAACATGCACCGAGAAAAACAAGTTTAAGAACATATATCCATCAGTCTAAAAACTTAAATACTCTGAAGAAAGAAATCCAGATGTTTGAGATTTTTCTTCTTTCAGTAAATATTTTTAAGTACCATAGGTTCCTCTAAGCCCCACCCCCTGGCCAATCAGGTTCTTTTCTGTGCTCATGCCAGGCTCTGATTGGCTAACTTCCTTGTATAGAGTAGTTTCTGAGGGCACGTTAGCGTTCGCCTCCCCGTGTTCAGATCAGTCCGAGATGTTTGGTGTAACAGGTGATGGTTTAAAAGTCCAACATGTGAAGCTGCGAAAACCATTTTTTTAACGACTGTATCCTGACAGGAAACTCACACCAAAGCAGAGTGAGATTGTCGCTCGCCACGTGGTCGCGAGTGGGCGAAAGTGTCAAACCTCGAACCCCCCGTGATTCATCAGCAGGCTGCAGGCTTCGTCTTGCCAACACGCCATGTTTATCAGCTCGGGCCTCCGCCACCTGCTTCCTACAGCAACACGACAGGCCAAGAAGATCGCATCACTCAGGACCTTCTCAAAACGACGCCTAACTGTTTTGAATTTCTGGGGAAAAGAATTCTGGGCGTATAAAAGAGGCACGTACTTTATTAAAGCTCAGCTGGAAATTCATTGTTTTTTTTTTTTTTATATGATATGTAAAATATTTTTTAAACAATGCTGAAGTGCAACATTGAGATGTTTCCTCAAGGCCACAGAGTTTTATCTGCTGTAGAAACGCACGCCTTCTCTAATGCTATAAACAACAGGGTTATGAATATGCATCGGTATGCAAATGAGGACGCGAGCTGTGAAAACCGGGCCACGTTTAGTCTCGGTTCATTACAGATGTATTTAGCGAACCTGTTGGGATATCTTTCACCGTTACCATGACAACGACTATTTCTGTTCACTAACCTCATTTACGTAGAATAGAACTAGCTTCTGGGGCGTAATTGAAATTTTCAGATATCATCCTGCGATGATGATTTGCATGTCAGATGTGATTGGTTCGACTTTATGTTACCATGACAACTAGTTAGTGAGCTAGAATAGAGCCAAGTTCGGCGGATAAAAGGATTTTCCAGGGACCTGGTCGGCATACTTTATTAATCTGTATATCAGATGTAATTGGTCCACCTTGGCCATTGGGATGTAGGTTGCCATGACAACTACAACTTTAATCTGCGCTAACAAAGTAAATAAATAGACAGCTAGTTGGAACTGAAAAGTTTCTGCGGTAACACAAATTTCCAGATATCATGTCATGATCCTTTAATAATTTGCATATCAGTCCCGATTGATCCAATTTGAATTTTGTTACTATGGCGAACAAATAAAATAAATAAATGAATAAAATCGATAGCTAGCTAGAATAAAACCGCTTTTGTGTTGTTCTCAAGGCTAATAACTCGTACATGTGATCTGCAAATTAATAAACTAGAAAACAACACGGACGCAGTTCTAGCTAGCTATAACCATTTTTGTTGCTGTCACCATAGAAACTAAATTGGACCCCGCCCCTTAACCAGTTCTGAGAAAGGTTTACACATGTAACCGTGACGCTGTTCATTTCGGGACACATTTGTCTCATTTCAGAATTATTTGTCTGATGTCTATAATCCATGGCTCTGTTATTTAATAAGGCGACACACAGGACTACAGAATTAAGGCGGCCATGTTTGTTTTTCTGCTCCAGCGTGGAAGGCAGGTCTGTACAGTGTTTTATGTGTTCACACACTTCAAAGGAGGCGTACGGTTCTGCGTTGCCGCTTCCCTTCATGTGTATTAGCACTGGCCTGCTCTGCTTTTCCTCCATCGTCCTGTCAATGGAGTTATTGTAGAGTCTGGAGCTGCTGAACCCTGATGGGAGCTCCACCCGGGTGTGGTCACATGACCTGCTCTCGCACTTTATTTTCCAGCCACGTCAGCTTTTTAGCTCTGCGGTTCGACTTTAACATACAGTGCTGCAGATTTAGTTTGAGGGTTTTAACCAAACCAGAGCCACTTGATCTGATGTGGGAGGAGCAAAATGATAGGGGGTGTGGCATTCAGCTAAAAAATATTTAAGGCAAGATTAAAAAAAATAATCTTTTTTTTTCTTAGTAACAATTTTATTTTAAAAAAAAAGTGTTTGTTGTCAAATCTAAGAGCTTTTTTACCTGACAACCCATTAACCTAACCACCAGTGCTGTTACTGACCAGCCACAGATCACCCCCTTTCCCACAGACCAATCATTGACCACCTTTCCCACAGACCAATCATTGATCATAATTAATCCTGATAACCAATCATCTGCCACCACTGCCAACCAATCACTGATCTGCATTGTTCCCACCAACCAAACAATGATCACATTGGTTACTGAAAACCAATGGCCACCATTAACAAACCAATCACTGATTACCATGTTTTCACAAGCCAATCACTAATCACCAACACTTCCAATAACTAATCACCTGCCACTATTAACAACCACCATCACTCTTACCAACCAATCACTGATCACGTTCCCACAGACCAATCATTAGCCATGCTTCCTAATAACCAATCACCTGTCACCACTGTCAACTAATAATTGATCTCCATTGTTCCTACAAACCAGTCACTAATCACTCATAAACAGTGCTCCCAATAACCAATCACTCTTCACCATCACTCCTACCAACCAATCACTGATCAACATTTTTGCCCGTACCTGTTGCAGGGGGTCTGATGAGGTCCATGATGACAGAGTCGGCTCCTTTGGTGTACACTGTGATCTGCTCGGTCAGAGGATGTCTCACCACCACAGACATGCGTTTCCGTGTGGAGTCGAACCCCAGCGTGTGCAGCAGCTCGAAGCTCAGCTTCCCCACATGCGGCAGCTCCACGGTCACCTGATCCGCCAGCCGGCCAACCAGAGCGCAGTTGTAGGCTCGTGCTGCGTACACCAGAGCCGCTTCGTCCGGAGACTCGGCTTCGTAACGCAGCTCGCCTTCATCCCGAGACGTAGCCTTGGCCGGGTCGTGTCCGAGCGGGACGGGGCTGAAGGCCTGCTGCAGACGCTCCTCCTCCAGCTTAGCCATCGCGTTCTCGGCCGACGGAGACGACAGCACACTGGAGACGGCGCGCTGAGACGACGAGCGGTTGGTGGCCAGGCTGGACGAGCTGCTGTTGTTGGATCCTGACGTCAGACGACTCGGTGTGAAGCGCTTGATAAAGTCCTCGATGGTCTTCACGGGAGATTTCAGCTCAAAACGCCGCACCTGGAGATAAAGAACCAGAAAAAGATTAAACGTGTTTGACATCAATTTTGTGATACAAATTGAGAAAATGATTTCCATGCATTTTTATTTTATTCCAAATTGTTCCCATCAAATCAAACAATCAACCATTTAATCAATAAAATTTACTTTATTTTATTCATTACATTTATTTGTAGCGGATGTTATTGCTGTTGTGTTCCTTTTACTGGATAACGTTTTTAATAGTTTTATATTACAAAATAATATTGTGCTATATTTTGTGTTAAAATTCCTTTACACCACTGTGTAATTCTTTATATACTTTTTTTTTGTACAGAATAAAGCAGAAATATAATCCTATATTATTATTATTATTATTGTGTTATTATTATTATATGCAGCATGTGTTTAAAGTGTGAGGACACATTTCCTGTTGTTTTCTCAGTAAAAGGCAAAAACACAAAAGAATTGTGGACTAAATGAGCGGAAAAAAATTGTGTAGATTCCAAAAGGGACGTTTGTGTCTCTACCAGAAGAACTTGTGTAAATACCAGAAGAACAGGAGAGAAGATGTGATCAGACTCCCTCACCCCCACACTCACACATGGAGGTAATGGTTTGGGGTTGTTTTGGAGCAGTGAAGATTCAACATGGCAACCATTCAATACTTCAGCACCATGCACTTCAGCGTACAACAAGACGATGAGCCGAAGTTCTGTACGTGTTATTTAGAGAGTAAACAGACGTCTGGAGTGATATCTATCATGGAACCATCTGCTCAGTCACCGCATCTCAATCCTACTGAACTGCTCTGAGATGAACAGGAACATGCACATGTCTTTCAAAAACCATGAAACACTTTTTACAGCCACTGTGTATAATAATCCTTTTAGATGTTCACTTCTCTGAAACGCTTTAAAAAGGCATGAAGAAGGATTTCCCCCTCCCCTCCCCCCCCTCCCCGCTGAGGGACACACCCGTGTAGATCTGGCATGCTCTCGATTGCAGTTTAGGGAAAGGCTTTTGTGACGGTTACAAACTATCTGCCTTTAACACACTCCCTCTGCTCACACACATCCCACTCCCCGAGCATTCCACACCAGCACGCGTAAATAAACTCCGAAGACGTGCAGGTGATCGGATCTCAGATCTCGGATCGGAACGCTCGGGTGTGGACGGATCGGATACGCCCGGTTCACACGGTCACGGGAAGCGCGCAGAGATCTGCCACTCCTGCTAAATCAAACGTCCTGCAGAACTTCAGGAGGAGCTCGGGTCAGAGTGCATCGAAGTGACGGATGTCCGAGATAAGACGTAGCTATAAGTATTGGCACCCACGGGTTTGCTCAGTGGATCGCGGTACAAAAAGGCAAAGTGGGGAACGCAAAGCGTCTAATGCAATCGGGTTAAAATGATTATTTCCTATTCAAACATAAAATAATGTTTATTATTAGATAAAAATTGTTCATTATATTATTATACATTATAAAATATAATATGTGGAAAATGTTAATGTTTGCAAATCTCATAACCCTTTTTATAATTAAACATATCAACGTCTCAAAAAGGTTGGGACTGGGCCACTGTGTAGAATCACGTCCTCTGTCTGTGTACTTTTGGGAAGTGAGGAGACCAGTCTCGGAGGTTTTGGGAGACGAATGCTGTCCCATGTGTGTCTGGTACAGAATTCTAGCTGCTCCACAGTTCTGGGTGTCCTTTGTTGTATTTGTCGTTTTTTTGCTGTATTTGCCGATTCATCAAACTGAAAACATCTGAAAACGTATCTTTATCTGTTTTTTATGTTTGCTGTTCGGTTACATGACCACATCCCATGACGGACATTTAAATTTATCTCTGATTTGACGTTTACACAAAACGTATAACTGTTTAGTCTCCATTTACCCGCAGGAACCAATCAGACTCTCCGTCTTTAGATTAGATAGATGTCGCTGCAGCAGAAGTCTCGGTGAGGATGAATAAAAAATGTACGGTTTAAAACATCAGCGTAGCTGAAGAACGTGTGTGTGTGTGTGTGTGTGTATATATATATACATATACATATATATATATATATATATATTATACCTATGTACAGATCAGACTTTTACCCCCAGACTCACCTTCTGGCGCGGCTGATTGGGCGACGACACGACCACCGTGTTGCAGATGGTGAGAGCGATGAAGAAGTCGAAGACGTCACACAGGTCAGGAGGAATCTGGTTTAAAAGCTGGGTGTGGAAACGCATGAACTCCATCTGACTGCCGCACTCGTTCACCTTATCCATCAGCTGAGGATCTGGAGTGATGTCTTTCTCCTACAACACCCACACCATCCATTACACCAACATTCCACAACATTCTTGCAATTTATGAATTGGTGTGTGTGTGTGTGTGATTTGTATGTTTGTGTGTGTGTGTGTGTGTGTGTGTGTGTGTGTGTGTGTGTGTACCATAGCTGCTGACGGCAGTGTGTTTGGACAGGATGCTGTATGTGAGTGTATATGTATATGTGTGTGTATATATATATGTGTGCGAGTGTGTGTGTGTGTGTGTGTGTGTGTGTGTGTGTACCATAGGGCTGCTGAAGGCGGTGTGTTTGGACAGGATGCTGTATGTGTGTATATGTGTATATATATGTGTGTGTGTGTGTGTGTGTGTGTGTGCGTGTGTGTACCATAGGGCTGCTGAAGGCGGTGTGTTTGGACAGGATGCTGGCCCGCTTGGCCTCGGCTCGGCTCCCTGTGCGTCGGTGGGATTTGGTGCTGTGTGAGCGCAGGACGACTCGGCCGCTATGCTGACTGCACACACTTTCTCTCCTCGGCAACGTTCCTCCGTGAGACACACACTCCTCCTCCTCAGAGTCCACGTCCTGGTACATCATCGCCAGCCTCCGCGCTGCACCGCCGCGCACACACACACACACACACACACACACACACACACACACACGACATTCGTCAACCCCAGCATACACTCTGCTTGATTATGTATCTCAGTGTGTGGAGTTACACAAGATGCTCAGACTGATTAACTCCATACAGGGGGCGGAGCTAAACCTGACTGTCCTGTCTGGGGGCGGGGCTACTTTCAAGGCCAGACAAAGTGAAAATAAAAAGAATATAAATAGACGCAAAATAAAGAAATAAATTATTAAATATATAATTAGTTTTTTTTATTCTTAACCTTTTCATTCTTTATAGTTAGATTATAGTTTAATATACTTAAATACTTTTTTATTTATTATTTATGGTCCTTTACTCTTTGTATTTTTTTACCTTTACATTGTATTTTTAATGTTTACAAGTCGGACAGTCGTAAAAAAGCATGTCACTACGTCGTACTCTGTATGAATGTGCATGTGACTGATTAAATTCAATTAATAAAATAATAAATAAATAAATAAATAAAAAGAAAGTGTAACAACTCCAACCGCAATGGAGTCCAAACAACCTCTTTCTTCAATAATGTTAAAAAAGAAGAAGAAAGAAATATAAGGAAAGAAATAAAGAATTAATTAATTAATTAAAATACATAAAAGAAGCAAGAAATAAAAAAGAAAATAAAAAAGAAATCCTGAAACTCCTGCATGGTAAAAGGATCATTCTGGAAGCTTCCCAGGCAGATGGAGAACGAGTGTGAATCAGTGAAGTGATGATCATCATGAGAACTTCGTCAGCGAATCACTAATGAAGGTTAACGAGAGGTCAGAGGCTAACCGTTAGCATCGTGCGAGTACTCGACCCCGGCCACGGTGCAGCGGCGGAACACCATCTTGTTCTCGGTGAGCGTTCCCGTCTTATCGGAGAAGATGTACTGCATCTGGCCGAGGTCCTCAGTGATGTTCAGCGCTCGACACTGCAGGTGGCAGTCGGTCTCCTCGTCGTACAATTCCATGTCCTGGTGGATAAAATAAACCTGGCAGATCTTC
>MU553112.1:4423222-4440722 GCA_024362625.1 Silurus asotus | reverse complement strand
GTGTGTGTGTGTGTGTGTGTGTGTATAAAATGTGTGTATAGAGTGTGTGTGTGTGTGAAAAATGTGTGTATAGTGAGTAGTGGCTGTGTAATGTGTGTGTACATTGTGTGATGTGTGTGTGTGTGTGTGTGTGTGTGTGTGTGTGTGCTGTGTTGGTGTAAGTTAAATGTGTGTATAGTTGCACTTTGTGTAATGTGTATGTACAGTGTGTGTAATGTGTGTATGAGTGTTTGTACGTGTGTGTGTGTGTGTATAGTGAGTAGTGGGTGTGTAATGTGTTCACTGTGTGTATGTAGTGTGTGTGTATGTGTGTATAAAATGTGTGTATAGTGTGTGTGTGTGTGTGAAAAATGTGTGTATAGTGAGTAGTGGGTGTGTAATGTGTGTGTACATTGTGTGATGTGTGTGTGTAGAATGTGTGTGCAGTGAGTAGTGTGTGTGTGTGTGTGTGTGTGTAATATGTGTTTGTGTGTGTGTGTGTTTGAGGGGGGAATGTGTGAATAGTGAGTAGTGTGTGTGTGTAATGTGTTTGCACAGTGTGTGATGTGTGTATATAAAATGTGTGTTTAATGTGTGCACTGTGTGTGTGTGTGTGTGTGTGTGTGTGTGTGTGTGTGTGTGTAGTGAGTAGTGTGTGTGTAATGTGTTTACTGTGTGTAGTGTGTGGTGTGATGTGTGTATGTAATGTGTGTATGTAAAATGTGTGTATGTAATGTGTGTGTACTGTGTATATTTTGTGTGTGGGTATGTGTGTGTGTGTGTGTGTGTGTGTATGTAATGTGTGTGTACAGTGTTTAATGTGTGTGTGTGTGTAAAATGCGTGTGTGTAGTGTGTATAGTGAGTAGTGTGTGTGTGTGTAGTGAGTAGTGTGTGTGTAATGTGTTTACTGTGTGTAGTGTGTGGTGTGATGTGTGTATGTAAAATGTGTGTGTACTGTGTATATTTTGTGTGTGGGTATGTGTGTGTGTGTGTGTGTGTGTGTGTACAGTGTTTAATGTGTGTGTGTGTGTAAAATGCGTGTGTGTAGTGTGTATAGTGAGTAGTGTGTGTATGTAATGTGTGTGTACTGTGTGTAATGTGTATATTTTTTGTGTGTGTGTGTGTGTGTGTGTGTGTGTGTGTGTGTGTGTGTGTAATGTGTGTGTACAGTGTACTGTGTAGTGAGTACCGATGGCGGTGAACAGACACATGACCAGCAGGATGATGACACACCAGAACACGTCTACGTTCATGCGCCGCTCCAGTTTACTGCGTTTGTATCGCGGCCCGTTGTTGTTCAGCATGGCTTTGGTTTCATGACCTAAACCACAACACACACAACCAACCTCAGATCTACTGAGCACCTTAATGAGGAACCTCCTCTATCCTGAGGACTTCACAAAACATCTCCTTCCATAAAGATACATCAGCATCTCCTTACTGAAGATGACGTTTCAAAAACTGAATGTGATCACTATAGAAACTGTAAGAAAAACTTCTGATCAATCAAGTCAGAATGGGTGGGTGGAGTTTGAGGTCATAAAAGGTGGTTTAATTGAAGTGGGTGGAGCTTTGAGAAGGTGAAGCTTTAAGTAGATAAAAGGTAGTTCAGGATTGGTGTGGGCGGAGCTTTAAGTAGATAAAAGGTAGTTCAGGATAGGTGTGGGTGGAGCTTTAAGTAGATAAAAGGTAGTTCAGGATTGGTGTGGGTGGAGCTTTAAGTAGATAAAAGGTAGTTTAGGATTGGTGTGGGCGGAGCTTTAGCTGGGTGATTTGATTTGTTACCTGCGTAGATGACGATCCCCACGGCCTCCTCTGTATTGCGAATGGTGCAGCCTCTAAGCAGCAGGTTGTCTTTGTAAAGGCCATCCCTCCTTCCGTTACGATGGATTCTGTCTCGCGCGCACACACACACACACACACACACACACACACACACACACACACCAAACTCCATTGTTGTTTTATAAAACACACTATAGATTAATAACCGTGTCTCAGGGTGTGAAATGATCAGAGTGGCATCACCATCACATGCAGCATCAGCATGGAGAAGAGCAGGAGAAACATCTCGCCTAGCAGGAATACGGTGTGTCCATGCAGCATTAATGTTCTAAAACTTCACACGCGCTGTGAAGTTTTATAATGCACACACACACACACACACACACACACACACACACACGCACACGCACACACACATGCACACGCGCACACACACAGTGTTTGGGCCTTTCACCCTCCTCACCGGTGGCCCGAGGCTCTCAGGGGTAACTGGGTAACAGAGTGGTGGCTGCACGCCAGCAGCATCTGTTCTCCATCACGCCAGATATAAATGTCATAATCATTCTCCACCCTGTCAGCTGACTCACTGCCCTGCTACTATCAGCCAAAGGTCTTCATCTGCTGCTCCAATACACACACACACACACACACACACACACACACACACACACACACACACAACTGCTAGGATCCTACTGCTACATGCTCCCAGAAATAAAGGTACTTTTCCTTGCTGGAAATCCTTTATAACTTTGGGAATAAATGAGGTACATCACACACACACACACACACACACACACACACACACACACACACACACAAACACACACACACACACACACACACACTCTCTTGAACTCATCATCGACTCAACTACAACCCGAGATTACACAGTGTAACTAATCACTGTAACAAAAACAAATTTAGCTTCCCTTTGAGCGTGACATGGGCGGAGCTACAGCTTGAGCAGAGCAGTGATTGGGCACAGAATCGTCTGGACCAACAGAGTAAGGAGAGCTATGATTGGCTGAAATGTGTGAGTGGAGTCAAATTACACACAAAACACACGTTTTCTCAAATATGTCCAGGAGAGAACAAATAAAACGTGTTGGCGAGTTCACTCAGTTCAGCCCAGTCCGGTGGTTTGGTTGCCCAGGAAACTGAACAGACAAGCCTGTCAGACTGTACTAGCATGTAGCGCGCTAGTCAGCTGGATGAGAAGATTACCACAAAGTGAGTCAGATTTGGAAGATAGTGATGATAGTGTGTGGGATACTGACACACACTCAGCACTTATACCTGAACAATCTGATCAAATTAAATTTCAAGCATGTCAGCGAAAAAACCTCTTTACTTACATGTAACCACGGAAACGGTTCAGGTCGTTGTTTGGCTTCTCGCACTCGATAACGCTGTTGTACTTAATGGGGTTGAACTCGGTGTCCTGTGAAACATTAGATTTTTTTATTTATTTATAAAATATGATGAATTTATTTACAAAATAATTCACAAATCACCAATAAAAAACAGAGAACATTTTTATCCTTATTAATAAATACAGTATATATAAAATTATGCAAATTTGTCCCTTACACCACCATGTCATGACATCACTAACAGTCAAATACTTTTAGCATCATTATCTAGATTCAAGTGACGAGAATGGACAGGATTAGAAATGAGTTTATTAGAGGGACAGCGCATGTAGGATGTTTTGGAGACAAGGTGAGGGAGGTGTAAATGCTCATGTGCAGAGGAGGGACATGGGGTATATCAGTAGGAGAATGCTGAGGATGGAGACACCAGGAAGGAGGAAAAGAGGAAGATCAGAAGAAAGGTTTATGGATGTGGTGAAGGAAGACATGCAGGTAGTTGGTGTGAAAGAGACAAATGTAGAGAACAGGGGGGTGTGGAGACGGATGTAGAGGACGGGGGGGTATGGAGACGGATGTAGAGGACAGGGGGGTATGGAGACGGATGTAGAGGACAGGGGGGTATGGAGACGGATGTAGAGAACAGGAGGGTATGGAGACGGATGTAGAGGACAGGGGTGTATGGAGACGGATGTAGAGAACAGGAGGGTATGGAGACGGATGTAGAGGACAGGGGGTGTATGGAGACGGATGTAGAGGACAGGGGGGTATGGAGACGGATGTAGAGGACAGGGGGGGTATGGAGACGGATGTAGAGGAAAGGGGGGTATGGAGACAGATGTAGAGGACAGGGGGGTTTGGAGACGGATGTAGAGGACAGGGGGGTATGGAGACAGATGTAGAGGACAGGGGGGTATGGACTATTCACATGAACTAGGAGACCCAAACCTGCTTCAGCATGACAATGTACCTGTGCACAAAGCCAGCTCCATGAAAATCTGCTTTCCATCAGTTGGGGTGGAAGATCCCCTACTGTAGAGCTCCAACCCTATTTTACATGAATGCACCACAGACCTTCTCACCACATCTCACCTACAGGAGTACCTGACTTTAACACTCTTGTGTCTGAAAGAATCTCCACAAAATGTCCACAAAATCTAGTAGAACATCTAGTAGAAGATTGGAGCTCATTATAAGAGCAAATGGAGACTAAATGTGGAATGGGATGTTCAAAAATAGGAACATACTAATCTTCTGGTCAGGTCTCCACAAAACTTTGGCTGTATATTGGTTGATTAATTAATTCGACATTTGGATTTTATAATTATCCGGCTGTTGGCTGATGCCATTGGTGCCGTGACCCGGTGAGTAACCCTGTGTGTGTGTGTGTGTGTGTGTGTGTGTGTGTGTGTGTGTGTGTGTGTGTGTGTGATTGAGATGAAGTCGCAGACGAGTGGCAGGAGTTTCGTTCTTTAACTGAGTAAATATCAAGCAGCTGAATCCACTCGGAGAACAAACTGACAGTAAGACGCCTCCTGTTCCTCCTGCAAACACTCGCAAGAGAAGTTGTTGTGGAAAACACAGGCAGCCTGTGAGCTCACCAGGTCGATGAAGCTGCGCACCACCTGCCTCTGCTTCAAATTGGTCTCTCCGTCCAGAGTAGCCGTCTCGATGTGACACAGCCGGTCCGGATCGCTGGAGCTCAGCAGCAGCACGTCGGCCGGGACGATCTCGTTACAGCGCAGACGGATGAAGTCTCCTACACGGACCTCCTTCCAGTAGTGCTCCACATAGCGCCGCTCGATTCTGAAGAACACACACACACGCACACACACACACAGGGGTTACACACTGGGTCACAGCACCACCGGCACTGAACAGCTGGATAATATAGAATTATTTCAACGTTTCATTCATCAATTCATAAACACACACACACACACACACACACACACACACACACACACACACACATGGATAACACACTGGGTCACAGCACCACCGGCACTAAACAACAGCTGGATAATAAACGGTTATTTCAACGTTTCATTCATCAATTCACAAACACACACACACACACACACACACACACACACACACACACACACACACACACACACCCACCAGTGTAACGCCTCTAAGGAGTCATAAATAAAATCAAAAACAATGTGACAGAGATCCTGAACTCCAGCTCTGAACCAGGTTCTCCTTCACACTCACTGCAGCGTGTGTGCGTGTGTGTGTGTGTGTGTGTGTGTGTGTGTGTGTGTGTGTGAGGTGATGATCACATCTCCACCTCAGCCCTCCAAAAAAAAACAAAATAAACTAAAAATAGCTTTACAGGAACTGTGCAAACACGGACGCAGAGACCAGGCCTCTGTAAAACCCAGCGAGAAACAAACCTCCTCTGTGTCCACGTTTCCCAGAGTTCCTTCAGCAACAACACAGAGTTTCTACAAAACCATGAACGCTGAGAAGAAGCAGACAAGGAGAGATAACGAAGAGCAGGGACGAGTCTGAGAGAGGACGAGTACAGCAGTGACGCAGGGACACAAAAACACGACGGAGGGACACGAGATTGTTCTGTTAAAGTGTGTAGAATAAATACAAATAAAATCTCATACAAATGGAAAAAACACAACGAAACCGTTCGCCTTCATGATCCTAAACACCAAAATAAACAATCAGCAAAAAAATACTAATAAATAAGAGGGGGAATGTGTTCAAGAATAAACAAGTCCAACTCCTAAATATACAACAGAGAAAGTGTGATTGTGTGCGAACACAAAGTCACACATCACAGACACGCGCACACGCAGACACCCACAGACACACACCCGCAGACACCCAGACACGCGCACCCACAGACACGCAGACACCCAGACACGCGCACCCACAGACACGCACACACACGCAGACACCCAGACACGCGCACCCACAGACACGCACACACACGCAGACACACAGTACATTCCTGTAATCATCACCATTCAGAGCGTTTGGAGAAAACAATAGAGCTCCAGAGTTATACACAGACACACACAGGAAAGGTGGAGAACACACACACACACACACACACACACACACACACACACACACACACACACACACACACAGCTATTGTTCTACAAAATGTTTTGATATACAACTTGTTTAAAAGAAAAAAGAAAAAAAACAAAAAAAAAGGTCAAATATCTATGTAGTGTCTCTCTCGGTCTCTGTCTCTCTCTCGGTCTCTGTCTCTCGGTCTCTGTCTCTTGGTCTCTGTCTCTCTCTCGGTCTCTGTCTCTCTCTCGGTCTCTGTCTCTGTCTCTCTCTCGGTCTCTGTCTCTGTCTCTCTCTCGGTCTCTGTCTCTCGGTCAGTCTCGAAAAGGTTTGAAGAGAAATAATGACATGAACATGTGCAGAGTTAAAGACTAGTAAGTGTCCTAGCCCATGTAAAGTGCATCGTGTGCAACCTGGTGCAAACAGTGTCGGACAACACAACACAGTGTAGGACAAATACACGGTCTCTGTCTCTTGGTCTCTGTCTCTCTCTCGGTCTCTGTCTCTCGGTCTCTGTCTCTTGGTCTCTGTCTCTCTCTCGGTCTCTGTCTCGGTCTCTGTCTCGGTCTCTGTCTCGGTCTCTGTCTCTCTCTCGGTCTCTGTCTCTCGGTCAGTCTCGAAAAGGTTTGAAGAGAAATAATGACCTGAACATGTGCAGAGTTAAAGACTAGTAAGTGTCCTAGCCCATGTAAAGTGCATCGTGTGCAACCTGGTGCAAACAGTGTCGGACAACACAACACAGTGTAGGACAAATACACAAATCACAAAATAGCGCCACCAGTAGACCTGCTGTATATTACACAGTGCGGTGTGTAAAAGAGAACTGAGTACAGGAGTGAACCTGTGATTTAACAACATGTCAACAAAAGGCTTTGTGCAGAAAAACAGCATGTAAACAGTTTGTAGTAATGAGGTGATGCTGAAGACTTGGGTGTGTGAGCACGAGTGTGTGTTGAGTCCGGGTTCTACAGATCAGTCACACGGTTGTGTGTGTGTGTGTGTGTGTGTGTGTGTGTGTGTGTGTGTGTGTGTGAGAAAGTTTCAGTTTACGAAGCAGTGAGTGATCAGAGAAGAAGAAGTACAGGTGTTATTATTACAGTAACCAGTGAGTATAAAGAAGGGAGAAAAAGAGGAAGCAAAAAGAGGAAGTGGAGAAAAGGCGGCAGGAGGCGGAAGATAAAAAGAGGAAGAGGAAAGTGGAAGAGAGGAATATGAAAGAGGAAGCAAGGAAGAGGCAGAGAGGAAGACGAAAGAGTAAAAGAAGAAGAAAGGAAGAGGAAAGAGGAAGAGGAAAAGTGGGATAGGAAAGGTGGGATAGGAAAGCAGAGAGAAAAAAGGAGAGGAGAAAAAGAAAGAGTGGAAGAGGAGAATATGTTTAAAAGAATAATAAATTACATTTTTAATCTAAAAATCTAATCTGATACATGAATGAAGAAGAAAAATCAAGTAAAGAAAAATAGAAACATTATTTTAAAGTGTGTGTGTGTGTGTGTGTGTGTGTGTGTGTGTGTGTGTATTTTGAGTTATAAAACCCCCCATTTCCTTTCTCTCTTTCTCTTCCTTCCTCCCTCTACCTCTCAATCTTCCCCTCTCTCTAGCTCCTTCTTCCTTCTCTTCCACCCTCTCTCTGTGTCTTTCCCTTTTTCATTCTCTCTCTCTTTCTCCCTCTTGCATGTATCTGCTCTTCCAGGTCACATGACTGTAAAACTATTTGAATACTTCAGAAGATAACAGAGTGAATCCTTGGGTGTGAACTGAAAGATCATGTGACCCTTATCCTCAAATCATCAAGCTGCAGGTTTGGTTGAAGACGTTTGCAGATGTTCTCACAGCTGTAAGGTTTCTGTGGAACAATCTACTCAACACCACCATCCGGAAATAAACACAGGCTGAAGAACACACTTCAAACACACACACACACCCACACACACCCACACCACAAAGCTACAGAGCACCAGGACATCCAGAGACAAGAAAAGATTCTTCTGCTACTTCTCACTTATTCACTTCTCTACTTTTCTGTGCAATAATATTCCTTATTGATTTTTCTTCATAAAGCTTCTGTCACCAAAACCCATTCCTTGTAAGTGCAAACATACTTGGCAAGAACAAGTTTCCTCAAACAGATCACTCCAGAGGTGATTGAACCTGTTTTAAAAATAATAAACTCTTCCATTAGCACTGGTTTTGTACCAAGATCCTTTAAACTGCAGTTATCAACAACCTACTTAAGAAACCTGACCTTCACCCTGGCAGCTGTCCAACTACAAACCAATATCAAATCTCCCCTTTATCTCCAAGATTCTAGAGAAGGTTGTAGCTCAGCAGTTCTGCTCACATCTACTGACTGATACATTTATGAAATATATCAGTCAGGATTTCGGCCTCATCATAGCACAGAGACGGCTCTAGTTAAGGTGGTAAATGACTGTTATTGGCCTATGATCAGGGTTTTGTCTCTTTACTTGTTTTGCTCGACCTCAGTGCAGCTTTTCACACCACTGATCATCATCTCCTGTTTGCTGGACTGGAGAACATTGTTGGAATAAAGGGAACAGCTCTCTCTAGGTTCAGGTCTTATTTGACTGATCACTATCAGTTTTGTTGATGTAAATGGTGAGTTCTCCACACTCTCTGAGGTAAAGTTTGGTGTTTCTCAAGGATCTATCTTAGGCCCTCTGCTTTTCTCTTTATATATGCGCCTTTGGTTGAAATAATTAATAAACATGGGATTCGTTTCCATTGCTATGCTGATGACACACAGCTGTATATTTCAGCAAAGCCAGATGAGCTAGATCAGCTTAACAATGTTGAGAAGTGTGTAAAGGACATTAGACAGTGGATGCTTCATAACTTTCTTCTGCTCAACTCAGATAAGACAGAAGTACTTTTACTAGGACCACATGCAGCTAGAAGTAAACTTTTCAATTCCGTAGCATCTCTGGATGGTGTTTCTGTCTCAGTGTGTACGGCTGTCAAAGACCTTGGTGTGATTATTGACCCGAGTCTTTTCTTTGAGTCTCACATGAAAAATATCACCAGGATCTCCTTCTTTCACCTTAGAAATATTGCTAAAATTAAAAACATGATGTCGTTACAGGATGCAGAAAAACTAGTTGATGCTTTTGTTACTTCTAGATTAGACTACTGTAACGCTTTACTGTCTGGGTTTTGAAGTAAGTGCAGAAATAAGCTTCAGCTACTAGATCTAGAAAATATGATCACATCAGCCCTGTTTTAATCATCTACACTGCTCCCAATTTCATCTCACACTGATTATAAAATACTACTACTGAGGTATAAAGCACTTAACGCTCTCATGCCGCAGTATCTGAGTGAACTTCTGTACCAGGATGATCCTCCACGCCTACTTAGATCAAAAAGTGCAGGCTATTTGTTGGTACCATAAATAACAAAGATTCCTGTTCTTTACTCAATGCCACTGTCTCTAATCCATACAACATCTCAGGTCTCACCACAGTCCTATAAACTTTCCCTTTCACTCTCACAGATACTTTTCTATCACAAATCACTCCTGCTATCACTCTTCTCCACCCACTCCACCCTGCCTGCACTCTTTTCTTCACTTCTCTAACACACTCTCCATTACTCTGCACTGTTGACCCCAGGTACCTGAACTCCTCCACCTTCTCCACCTCTTCTCCATGCAACCACACCCCTCCACTGCCCCCCACTCTCATTCACACACATGTACTCTGTCTTGCTCCTACGGACTTTCATTCCTCTTCTCTCCAGCGCATATCTCCACCTTTCCAGGCTCTTCTTCACCTGCTCACTACTCTCAACACAAATCACAATATCATCCGCGAACATCATAGTCAATGTAGACTCCTGTTTGACCTCGTCCTTCAACCTGTCCATCACCACTGCAAACAGGAAAGGGCTCAGGGCCGATCCTTGATGCAGACCAACCTCCACCTTGAGCCAGTCTGTCGTTCCTACTGCACACTTCATCTTTTCTTCACTTCTCTAACACACTCTCCATTACTCTGCACTGTTGACCCCAGGTACCTGAACTCCTCCACCTTCTCCACCTCTTCTCCATGCAACCACACCCCTCCACTGCCCCCCCCTCTCATTCACACACATGTACTCTGTCTTGCTCCTACTGACTTTCATTCCTCTTCTCTCCAGCACATATCTCCACCTTTCCAGGCTCTTCTTCACCTGCTCACTACTCTCAACACAAATCACAATATCATCCGCAAATCTGTTTCTCCAACCTCTTCCTCCTGATGCTCTCCTGCATTTCCTCATTCCCCATTCTATTTGCAGATGTTACCCCAAGTACTTTTCTATCTGAGTCCCTTATCACTTCTGCAGTAGTTTCCCACACACTATATACACAGACACACACACACACACACACACACACCATTATATACTCTACTACACTACATACACACCAAAACACTATACACACACACAAACACACACCACTATATACACTACTACACTATACACACACACACACACACACACACACACACACACACACACACACACACACACCAAAACACTACACATTCTACGCACATCACCACACTATATATATATATATATACACACACACACAAACACACACACCATTATATACTCTACTACACTACATACACACCAAAACACTATACACACACACAAACACACACCACTATATACACTACTACACTATATACACACACACACACCAAAACACTACACATTCTACGCACATCACCACACTATATATATATATATACACACACACATACACACACACACACACACACACACTTTCCTCCACTGTAGTGTGTGTGTGTTCTAGTAAAATACTACTCGACAGTGTAATGAAGCAGAGGCCCAGTTCCCACTCAGAAGTTGATTGTTTTCCTCCAGTAGCATGTTTGATTCCTCTCACACCACGCTGATATACACACACACATACACACACACACACACACACACACTTTCCTCCACTGTAGTGTGTGTGTTCTAGTAAAATACTACTCGACAGTGTAATGAAGCAGAGGCCCAGTTCCCACTCAGAAGTTGATTGTTTTCCTCCAGTAGCATGTTTGATTCCTCTCACACCACGCTGTGCAACGGTCATGAAGATCGGCTGCTTCAGGAAATTAATCAACAGTTTTTGACCAATCACAATCCAACACCCAATCCACTATCTAATCCAACACCTAATCCAATATCCAAACCACCACTATCCAATTCAACACCTAATCCTGACCTGGAAGTCAAATGGAATGTTATTGTTGCTTTGGCTCCATTTGCACTAATGAAGTACAGATGGTTCTCGAGTTACTATGGTTCGACTTTTTGATTTTACGATGACGAGGTGATACAACTAAACTGTACAGGACTCCAGACTGCGACTGAAATGGTCACATTTGTGACCAAAAGTTATAAACTGAGTAATATTTTTGCCGAAATCGCCACCTGTGACTATCTAAATTTGCACGTTATAACCGAATAATCGGAATGTTATGACTTTTTGTGTGTGTGTTCTATCATACCAGTTGTTGAGGTAATAAATGGAGACGCATGCGCCGCCTACGCTTGAGTTTAAGTGGCAAAATACGCGGACAGTGAAAGCGAAACTCACCTTTCCACATCGGAATAAAAAAAACATGTTGAAACTAAAAATATCAGACTTTTTCCAAACAGTCTCCATCTCTGTCCATCTCTTCTGCTGATGACCCGCCTGGTAGTGAAAAAGCAGGCTGCAGCTCTGCCAGCGTCGGAGAGAGAAAGAACCACAGACACTGAGGACAATCAGTCAGTGAAAACTCAAATGAATGTGACTTCATGGATTCGAGAGTTTTCATGGCTGAGGTTCGGTCACGAGACAGAAAATGTTTTGCGACTTCTGCTCTCTCCTTAATAGCTTGTCTGGAGTTCTGCCCATATGAACTTCTCAGAGTAAAGCCAGACTGTTGGATGAAGCCACTGATGGTTCCACAAACCCAAAGTCAAACAGTGAGACGGCACTGAATGTTAAATGAGGAAAATATGAAATATTTTACCAAAATATTTCAGCGTTTGTTTGGCATTTTCAAATCGAAAGCAGCGTACCCTCAGCAGAACCTTGAGCTCCAACAGACTCCACCCTCATGTTCACTGTGCAGGTTTTGTTTTTTCACTCGGAAGGAAAAAAAAAAGACAGACTCTGTTACAGCGAGGGATTTTAGGCAGCGGATACACTCGTGACCTCTGACCTCAGGCACTCGAGGGAATTTTAAACCCCATGCCCCGATCCAGAACGTTTTTGAAACAGCCCCATGTGTTCCACCTTTCAAACCAGGGAGTTCCACCACGAACGCTGAGTGAAGCTCATTCAGCCTGGAGAACATGCAGTTCTGTTTCAGCGTCTACAGCCTGAAGAACACTGAGGCTTTTACCTTCAACTCCTGCAGAGCCACAGAGAAGCTTTTCATCAGGTACCAGAGAAAGAAAGAGAAAAAGAGAGAGGGAGGGAGGGGGAGAGAGAGAGAGAGGGAGAGAGGAAGAGAGAGAGAGGGAGAGTGTGAGAGAAGAGAGATGGAAGGGCAGACACTTACAAAAAAGAAAGAAAAGGACAAACAGAGACACACGAATAAAAAGATGGAGACAGACAGGCAAGCAGATTGAAAAGTAAAATAAAGGAAAAAAGACAAACGGAAATAAAGACAAAAAGACAGACAGACAGAAAAGAAAGAAAAGACAGATTTTGGAACACTGTAATCGTGACAGATAGCATTCCGACCTTCAGAGTCAGAGCGAGCGAGAGAGACAGAGAGAAAAAAGGGGAAGAGAAAAAGAAAAAAAAGAAAGAAAGAAAGAAATAGATACAAATGGAGACACTAATCTAATCTTCACTCACACTGACAGAAAGAATAAAAGGGAGATAAAAAGATAGAAGATGGATGGGGAGAGAAAGAGAGCGAGAAAGCAAGTGGTCTCTTCGTGCAGTTCACTTGTGTGTATTGTCAAGGACAAAACGAGAAGAACAGCAGCAAGGTCGTGATGTGGACATTACACACTACTCAACATTGTAATACACAACATGTTCCTGCAACATCACACCACGAGGAACGACGTGTTCCAGGGTTCACCCCAATGCTCACCTGGGAAAATCACTGGCCGGAACCTAAAAGTATCACACAATATTCAGTATCCCCAAACAACACGCTTGTGAAGGAATTCTTTTTCTAGACATCGTCTCTGACTACACTTTAGTCTACAACACCAAGAAGATCAATCTGAGGAAAAACCAAACACTAAAAACTCAGTGGCATCATGTGTGGGTGCCAATACTTTTAATCTTTCCAGGTAAAACTAAATGGCAGCAGGTGAGGGTGCCAATACTTTCATTTTCCAGTTGAAACTAAGTGGCATCATTTGGGGGTGCCAATACTTTCATATTTCCAGCTAAAACTAAGTGGCATCATTTGGGGTGCCAATACTTTCACCTTTTCCCCAGATAAAAGTAACTGGCATCATGTCAGGGTTTTACTATTTTAAGATATTAAGATAAGGGTGAGGGTGCCAATACTTTTCAGATACAGTGAAAACACTGCCATAATGTGTAGAAGTGTTGGCCCCCTCGGTAGTTTCAGGACTCGCATGACCAGATTTGTTCCCGTCTCCACAGCCAGCGGGTGCCAATACTTTTTGTCTTTCGCAAAAACACAATTCCGTCAAGATTCACGGCTGAGACACGGATCGACAAAATCACCGTGAGAGAGAAACGTTCAGCAACGCAGCTTCAAGTGAAACCTTAAGACTTTCTGAAGAACTTCTCAGGAAACCCATCATACACACACACACACACACACACACACACACACACACACACACACACACACACACACACACACCACAAACCACAAACTGTGGCATTTTTTTGCTTACAAAAACAATCCACTTTCTGACCCTTGTGTAGAAGTATTGGCCCCACTGGGGGGAAGCTTAGTTTACAAAATGACAATTCTCACACACACACACACACACACACACACACACACACACACACACACACACGCACGCACGCACGCACGCAAACACACACACACACGCATGCACCTTGTCTTCTTAATGACTCAATCAATTGATCAATTATTTAATAAATAAACTTGTTAAATAAAGAAGAACTTTTCCATCATTAGAAATGCTCCAGAAGTTCACTTATTTCCAAAAAGGTTCTCGCTCAGAAGGTTCCTCAGTTTTCCTGGGCTCCTAAAAAAAATACTTTCCTGCAGTTCAAGATCAATTAAGTGTATTCTAATGTCCTTCAACTAGAACAACATCATCCCCAAATGGTTCCTGCAGCAAATTCTTCTAAAAGCCTGAGAAGTTCCTGCTATAGAGATGTGAATTCATAAAGAAGCTTTGAAAGTTCTCGAAAAACATCCCTGAACGTTCATCCTGAGTTCCTGAAAAAGGGCCGTGTTCAGTGTCACGGTTCATCAGGTTTTTTTTGTGAAAATGCTTAAAAAGTCCACCAAAAAGTTTCTTTAAACCTCCTGATGCCTCAACACACTTTCAGGAGTTCACACTAATGCAATTTAAGGGAGTTTAACACACACACACACACACACACACACACACACACACACACACACACACACACACACACACACACCCACTATCTTTAAGAAGGTAGTGGATGGAGGTGAGACATGTGAGCGAGGCATCATGACCTGCATCAAGAGTAAGTGATAGACAGATGTGGAGGAGAAAATCCAGGAATTTTCTAAAATAAAACATCGTTCAGAATCAGATCATAAATAAAACGGAAATAATGTAAGTTATGTCTTCTTTCTGTGGGGGTTGGGGATCACTGATCTAGACGTCTGGGTCTGAGCATCTCCAACATTGCAGCTCTTGTGGATGTTCCTGGTCTGCAGTGGTCAGAATCTATCTAAAGTGCTCCAAGGAAGGAACAGTGGTGAACCGGCGTCAGGGTCACGGGTGGTTACGACGTTTCGAGTTCCACAAGTTCTCACGATGGCGATAGTGAAAATATTTCTACGTTTCACACGTTATGGCAGAGCGCCGCCGCAACACGCACGTGTACTGTAGAGTTTTTTACATTACAGTACACTAGAAAATACTGATCACCATTCTGTAGATCTCTACAGAGTAAACAGACGTCTGGAGTGATATCTAATCGTGGAACCACCTGCCCAGTCACTGCACCTCAATCCTACTGAACTGCTCTGAGATGAACTTCATCACAAGGAAGAAATCTCACCTTGGGCGAGGTTTCATTAAAAAAACATTTTACAACAGACAAATTGGATTTTATATGAATATAACAGACAGGCTGATGTTTCTAAATTGGTGTGTGTGTGTGTGTGTGTGTGTGTGTGCGTGTGTGTGTAGCCTCAGAGGCATAAATACACACAGAGAGAAAGAAGCACATGATTTCTGCCCGGAAACGTGCCCATGCATGACCTGTTCAGATGTTTCGAATAAAATCCCGTAATTCCATCACAGCAGACGTGATCAAGGACATGTGATTACGGAGAGAGAGAGAGAGAGAGAGAGATACCGAGCACACAAACTGATCAACGTTTAGATGATCATCTGATTCCACAAACTGCTTCAACAAGGCTCACTGCTATAAGTACACACACGGCTCGTACACTATAGGGCCCAAAAGTTTGTGGACACGCCCACAGATCACTATGTGCCGCTTTTTGAGCATCTCATTCCACAATTAGTTTCTATTTGCTGCTATATTAAGCTCCACTCTCCTGGGAAGAGGTTCCACTAGATTTTGTGGAAGATTCATTCAGCTACAAGTGCATAAGTAAAGTCAGACACTAATAAAGGTGAGAAGGTGAGAAGGTTCCTGTGGTGCAGTCAGCAATCCCATTCATCCTGTTCAATAGTGCTGCAGTTCTGTAGCGGGAGATCTTCCACTCCAACGCATGGAAAGCAGATCTTCATGGAGCTGGGTTTGTGCACATTGACACCATCATGCTGGAACAGGTTTGGATCTCCAAGTTTGAGGGAAAATGTCATGCTACTAAATGCATCCAAAGACATCTGATACACAGTTCCACTTGTCTTTGAACATGTAAATCAAAGTCTGAAACCATATTCAACTAGTTGCCACCCCTTACAGTGCTTCTGCCACCCCAGTGCCTCCCCATAGAAAGGCAGCTTTCGAGTTTCTTCTACACCATAGACAATGTGATCTTCCTGTACTGGGATGTAACAAGAGTTTTAGGTTCAAACATTATTTTGTATGTAACACATAACTAGATTCTGTCACCCCTTGGAGTGCTTCTGCCACCCCAGTGAACGTTATACCTCCCAGCTTTCCAAACAGCTCCTAAGTTTCTAAACTCTTAATGAGGAAAGTTACGTTTTCTGCCCTGTGATATTGTACTAAAGGATTAAATATGATATATTGTGTAATTTACACACACACACACACACACACACACACACACACACACACACAAACAGAATACATGCTGCCAACTGTAAGAGTGCTCTTGCCACCCCAGTGCCACCCCAGTGCCACCCCAATGGTAAGTTATTATACCCTGCTCTATTGTGTAGCTAAAAAATTCCCTAATCCATTAACATGCAAATCGAAGAGTCTGAAACCGTAGAGAACCTGGGTACATGTTTCCACCCCTCACATTTTACATTTTACCTTAACATTTGCAGCATTTAGCAGCCGCCCGAGTCGAGAGTGAACAAAATCAACAAAAGCAAACTTGGAAAGTGTTAGTTTGAGTGTTTCAGGAAGAGGAAGGTCTTCGTTTTGAGTTTCTTTCATGCCATAAAATCTTCATGTATTTTGATTTATATCTTACAATTTCAAGTTTAAAAATAGATCATTAGATGCTGCCACCCCACAAAGTGCATCTACCACCCCACAAAAAGTACTTCTGCCACCCCTCAAAAGTACTTCTGCCACGCTTCACAAGTGCCTTTGCCACCCCTAAAAGTACTTCTGCTATCCCCTCAAAGTGCTTCTGCCACCCCTCAAAGTGATTCTGCCACCCCTCAAAGTGATTCTGCCACCTATAAAAGGACTTCTGCCACCCCTCAAAAAGTGCTTCTGCCACGCATAAAAGTACTACTGCTATCCCCACAAAGTACTTCTGCCACCCCTCAAAGTGCTTCTGCCACCCCTCAAAAGTGCTTCTGCCACCCCTCAAAAGTGCTTCTGCCACCCCACAAAGTGCTTCTGCCACCCCACAAAAGTGCTTCTGCCACCCCACAAAAGTGCTTCTGCCACCCCACAAAGTGCTTCTGCCACCCCACAAAGAGCTTCTGCCCACCCCACAAGAACTTATGT
>MU553112.1:4329591-4413221 GCA_024362625.1 Silurus asotus | reverse complement strand
TTGACTTGACTTGACTTGACTTGACTTGACTTGACTTGACTTGACTTGACTTGACTTGACTTGACTTGACTTGACTTGACTTGACTTGACTTGACTTGACTTGACTTGACTTGACTTGACTTGACTTGACTTGACAAAGCGCAATAGAAATAAATTTGACTTGACTTGACTTGACTTGACTTGACTTGACTTGACTTGACTAGTTCAAGCGAACCGCATACAAAGACGTCTGAAACAATTGTGTGTCTCTGCAAACTCCAGTTTGAAGAAGAACGTATAGATGGAAAAATCAGGTGTCCCAATACTTTCTGCATACAATGTGTATATTGTTAACCAAAGACCAGATGAAACTTTCATCTTCTGTCCTCCAGACCTGGAATCCACTCTCTGCTGCTGAGGATCGTCTCACAAGACATTAAGAGATTACTATAGATGGTCATTACTTAGTAACCATGGCGACAGCTTATTGGAATACAATTAATATAAGAGTCAAATAGTAGAATGAAGGTCCTGGTTACAGGAACTGCACAGGTACTGAAGGTGCTGAGGTTGCCTTCACACTCCGGTTCATATGAATGTTCCTTCGTATCGTCTCAGGGAATTTTTCCTCAGTCATTAGGAGTAAATTTATTATTAGAACATAAGAAGATCTTTTTCAGTCTGTGTGTTTCTGTGGAGGCAAAAATGCTGAACGACTTCTTTATTCATTGTCTCATGTGCAGATGCACCTCCCTCTATCATTAGTCTTCCTCCAAGCCAGTGATATATACACCGATCTCATTCCTCACACCCTCAGCTCCACCCCCCACCCCGACACCAGGCCAGATAGTGCATTCCAGCATTTTCTGCCTCTTATTAATGAATGTGAGCGAGCTGTAAACGCTGAGGCTCGGACTCATCACACTGCCGAAACACAATCCGCTGATCCACGAGGTATCGAGCGGCCGTTTATCATCGGCTGCGTTTCTGCGTCCAGCAGAGACGTGAAGGAGGCTGATTAAATCTGATGAACTCAGGACCTGAATATCGTCCGAGGTCTACCAAAGGGAGTGCGTGATTGTCAATAATGTATCCCTGCTTTGCCTAAGTAGTTTATAATAGTCTCCAGGGTTGCCAGGTCCACCATTTTTCCCATGCATTTGGGAATCCTTTGGGGTGTTTTTTTTGGTGCTTCTTGGAGGACATTTGATATGCGGGAGTTTTGTTTTTAATGAAAAGTAGTAAAATATGGAGGGTGAAAAAAGATTTATGTAGAAAGAAAGAAAGAAAGAAAGAAAGAAAGAGAGAGAGAAAGAAAGAAAAATGTCTTTTGATGCATTTGGAAGAATAAAATTGGACCTTTAATTGAACTTGGAGACCCAAAACTGTTCCAGCATGAAGATATGTTTTCCACGGGTTGGAGTGGAAGATCTCCTGCTATAGTTCTCCACCCAGACCTCTTCATCTTACCTACATCAGTTCCTGACTTTACTAAAACCCTTGTGGCCAAATAAATCTCGACAAATCAACACAAAAATCTAGTGAAACATCTTCCCAGAAGAGTGAAGCTTATTATAACAGCAAATGGGGACTAGATGTGGAATGGAATGTTCACAAAGGTTTTGAGAGATAGATAGCTCTAAAGATCACTATATTCACCCTAAAAGGAACTGATTTCTTTACAGCAGTACTGAGAGTTAGAGGTAAGTTTTCCAGAATTTTTATTACACAAAGCTCAGGTTTGTGCTGCAGTACACGTTTTAGATCAGTTACAGGTCACCAGTAGAGGGAGCTGGAGTCCATCCTGAATAAGCATCTAAATACACTGCAGGAACATTCTGGGCCTGTATCTCCTGCCCGCGTTCATCAGCCACCATCCACTTATTTTGAAGGTTTAGAGAACATCAGGAAGCACCGGACCATCGCATGCTTGTGATCAAACGACTGTTTAACTGTATCAGTGTCCGAGAACAAAAAATGATAAAAATACAAAAAAATGATATATATATATATTGCTGTCAGGCTCTGACAGTTCCTCAGCCTCAGCTACATCACACAGTTTATATTTGCTCTTAGTTTGAGCAGGATCTTCATACGCTTTAGTTATGTTGTTACCTGCCTGTGGTTTTGCTAACGGAGGGTGAAGCCAGAAACATTGGAGATGGGTTGAAACTGTTCCACCATGGTGTGGCTGGAAAGAGAAATAGAGTCGGGGTGATGCTGAAGGAAGACTAATAAGGTGGTTTATGTATGTGGTTTATGGGAGACCTGCAGGTGGTGGGTTAGAAAGAGGCAGATGACAGAGAGAAGAAAGAGTTGTATGGAGATGGATGATCTGGTGGTGACCCCTAACGGGAGCAGAAGAAAGAAGAAGAAGAAGAGGAGAAGAAGAAGAAGGTTTATTGGTTTTATGTCCTAAAATAAATAGATTTGTAGCTTAATTGAACGAAACAAGACTCTGACCTGTATCTGAGATCACATGTGTATGAGATCATATCTGTGTCAGATCACATGTGTATGAGATCATATCTGTTTCTAAGATTATATGTGTATTAGATCATATCTGTATTTTAGATCACGTGTATGAGATCATATCTCTGTCTAAGGCCACGTGTATGAAATCATATCTCTATGTAAGACCACATGTGTGAGATCATGTGTATTAGATCATATCTGTATTTTAGATCACGTGTATGAGATCATATCTGTGTCTGAGATCACGTGTATGAGATCATATCTGTGTCTGAGATCCAGGTATGAGATCATATCTGTGTGTGAGATCATGTGTATGAGATCATATCTCTGTCTAAGGCCACGTGTATGAAATCCTATCTGTATGTAAGACCACATGTGTGTAAGATCATGTGTATAAGATCATATCTCTATCTAAGATCATATGTGTATGAGATCATGTCTGTATCCAAGATCATATGTATGAGCTCATATCTCAGTCAGTGTTTGAGTTTGTCCCTGGATGCGTATCTGTATAAGTGTTTGACTTGGTATTTGTTTCTCTCACGTGTTTATCTAAAGAGAAGAAGTCAGGCAGTTGTATCTTCACTGATGATGTTATTAATCAGCACAGAGGAGCTGTCTGAATTTTTGCAAAGCTTTGGAGGACGTTTGCTGTCTGTCCTTCAGCACCGGACAGCTCCGAAATGTAAAATGTGTCCTGGTTGCCTGGAGACGAGAACGAGACTGAGACCGAGTTGGTGTTGATGTAAGAGAGAGAGAGGGAGAAAGAGAGAGCGGGATGAAGAGAGATGTTGGTTTGCTCTCTGTAGTGCAGCTCTGATGCAGGCTGAGGGTGCTTCAACATAACCTTTCCTCTAATATAATAAATAAATAATAAAAAAGCGTAGCGGCCTGTAAGAGGCACGACTCGGTCTGTCCTCCGCTCGTCTCTCTCCTGTCTCTCTCTGAGCACTTTCACAGAATAAATGACTACAAATCAAGACAGGAAATAAATGATGTTACAGCAGCGTGACCTAAAGAGGGTCCGGTTTCAAGACCTTCCAGAAAACCAGCCTCGGGGGAGACGTTTCCATCCCGCATCAGTTAAATCCAAAATAAACCGCTAAGTGCTTTTACAGGTACGCTAAAACACGGCTAGCTACACAGGTTCCTTCTCTATTTAAGGAATAGTACAAGGCCAAAAGTTTGTGAACACTTCAGCATATGATTTGGGAATAGGCCTTTTTTTAAACATCTCTTTCCACATTGAGTCTTCATTTGCTTTCACTCTTCTGGGAAGATGTTCCACTAGATTATGTGGAGATTTGGTGGAGATTCATTCAGCTACAAGGGTGTTAGTGAAGTCAGGTACTGATGGAAGTGAGAAAGTGTGGAGGCCTGAAGTGCATTCAGCGTTCGCATTCATCCCAAATGTAGTCAATATGGTTGGAGATTTAGAGCAGGAGATCTTTCACTCCAACTTTTTCATGTTAAGCAGATCTTTCTGTGGCTGGTTTTGTGCGCTTTGTGGAACATGGAGGAAAAATGTCATACTACCAAATGCATCCTACACAATTGTAATCTTCATCTTTGTGGTAACTGGAAAAGTCGGGTGTCCAAACACTTTTGGCTAAATATGGTTATCTGGTTCAAATATAAAAACCTTTTTTACACTTTTACATCTGAGCTCATACTGGAGACTCCTCCCACAGAACCTGTTTATAAAGTGAAGCGTTCGCTGTACACGTCCCTGAGAACGAGCTCCTCTGTCAGCGCCGTGTGTGTTCTGTTACACCGATCCCATTGATTCCTACTGATCCTTCGGCCCTGCTGGATTAACCTCTGAACTTTGAGCTCAGACATTTTCATCAAAATCAACCTTCGTAAAATATTCAACGTGAGTTTAATCCCGTTCGATCCAAACGATCCGCTCAGGTTGAAAATGGACGTAGTGAAGGACACAAAATATTGAAAAAATCAATAAAATAATTAATTATGAGTATGGTCAAAAGTATTGGGACACCCGACTCTTCCAACCTTGGATGCATTTGGCAGCATGAAATTTTCCCTTCACTTGAACCGTAAACCCAAAACTGTTTCAGCTGGACACAAAGTGCACAAATCCCAAAGCACAAAGAGAGTTGGAGTAGAAGATCTCCTGCTATAGAGCTCCAACCCTATCTTAGGATGAATGTGAACTCTGACTGCACCTCAGGCCTCCTCACCTTCTCACCAACATCAGTACCAGACTTTTCTAACACCCTTGTAGCTGAATGAATCTCCATCAGATCTCCACCAGCACACTCCAAAATCCAGCCTGGTGTTAAACATTCTTTTAGCTGTTAATGGAAAGTTTTGCAGGATTCAAGTTTTTATGGAGAAAAAAAATTCTCATAGCAGATGAATAAATGAAGAGGAGGTTATTATGGGATGGAAAAGTGAAGTAGGTGTGTAAGAGAAATCCTGGGTTCTCCAGTGAAACTGGAGTGAAGTGTGTGTGTGTGTGTGTATTGTGTGGGAGTTCACGTCTTCATTTGTAAAAGAAAAGAAAGAGAGAGAAAGAAGCTGGGAACAGGAATGAGGTGGGCGCAAGAGAGAAAGAAAGATAGAGAGAGAGATAGATAGAGAGCAGATGACTGTCTGTGAGTGGGAGTCTGAAGTTCCATATTAGCACAGATTTCTAGCCGTGATGCTAACACATGAAGCAGTGATGTGACAGTGCTGGTGCTCAGCGCACTGGCTAAAGTCTGGCTCGTGCTAATTAACTCATGGCTGAAAAGTAGCCAGGAGCCTGAGCGCTAACAGAGGCCTTCAAACCAGTTCCTCTGCAGAATAATCCTCAGATCTGGGTCAGCTCTTGTGTTTGAGACTTGGACCTTGTGCTGATCAGTCGTCTCTTCTACTGCAATGTTGACTGGAAGACGTTAATTATTCATTCTTTTTTTTTTCCTGTCACAGATTTTTTTTCTCAGATCAGAAATGAAATTCTGAAAACTACTTCTTCAACCTCCACATCATGCCGTCACTGTTTCAACGGTTTCTTGTTGCTTTGTACAAATTGTGAATGCTTTTGTACAGTAATTTAATGGATTGTGAACGAGTGTCTGCTGTTTCCTACATTATCACTTAATTATGTTCATGTTGACCAAATTATATTCTCCTGATTTCACCGAATCGTTTTAATCTCCAAAACATCTACGCATCAGTTCATCGCATGAGTCATTGAATAAAAAATGGTTAAACCAGTTGTCAGAATCCGTCATCTAAAATTTATATTCAACTCTTTTAAGAATGTCACAAATGAGGAAAATGAAGGGCATCAGATCAACCAATGATCCACTAGTGATCAATGATCAAATAGTTCCCCTTCAGGATTTCACGTGGCGTCAGAAATGCTCTGGGAACACCTCCGCGTTGTCCACGCTCTGAATCACGTGTATAAAAAGTCCAATGGAAAGACCGTCGGCATGACGTCGCGACCAGGAAGCTTAAAAGCACATGGAGTAAAACCAACTTCCGCTTCTGTTGTCCAGGAAGCGCTCTGTGTGTGTTTGTCCAGTAAAGGTAGAAGAGTTTTCCTTCTTTTCTGCTATGAAAGGAACCAGAAAGACAAAGCATTGTTTCCGTCCCTGTGTACCTCCTTGTCCCCGCTATATAACGGGGGGTTTACACAAACTGTGTTTTGCTTGTCTGGGAGCGGCGCATGCTAAGTTGAATGCACTCGCATGAAAATGTGCCAGGAGAGCAGTCTTTGAAGAGAGAGTACTTCCACTCCTCATGGTTCTGGCCCCGCCTTAGCCGAGGCAAAGTGGCATTCAAGGACCTAAGGCTCTCAAGTGGACCATGCAGAGGGACTGGAGATGGGTTCGTCTTTTTCGCCTCCCTCACCTACCTGGTCCGGCGACCAATTGCAAGGTTCAAAAGCACACTTTCGGCGGTTTCTCAATTTACAAGGAGAGCACTCAGCTTCAAGCAGTCTTTTTCTAGGAGCTCCTAAAGGTAGTATCCCATGGCCAAACTCCAAAAAGAGTGGCTGGCTGATAAGCAGAAGGTTCCTCCACCTAGCAAACTGGACGAGCGCTTCTTGCAACACACATCACTGCCTCTGCCCTGGGGCTTGCCTTTTTTCCCAAACCTGCACACTGAACCCCAGCACTGTCCCCAAGCCCCTGAGAACCACCTCGGCACTGGTGAGGAAGGTCTATGCCCCAGCGGGTCAGGCCCAGGATGCCTACACACCATGGCTGTGCTACAGGCCTATCAAACTGATCTGCTGCGAGTGCTGGAACTTTGTTCTTCTCAGCGCAGCTCAGTAGGATTGGGGTGCGGTGACTGAGCAGGTGGTTCCATGATAGATAACACGTACAGAGTTTAGACGTATTCGTCACTTCGGTTCATCATCTTGTTGTACAGTGAAGTCGATTCCAATGAGCTGCAGTCCAGACGGAACTGCATGGTTTGTGTCTTCTGGTAGAGACACAAACGTCCCATTTGAAATCTACACAAATTTTTCTGCTCATTTAGTCTACAATTATTTTGTGTTTTTGCCTTTTACTGAGAAAACAACAGAAAATGTGTCCTGAAGTGTGAAACTGGAGCCATGTTTGTTCACTTTCACTTTTCTGAAGCTTTCCTGCTCCAGAACAAAACAACCCCAAACTACTAAGTTTCCCATTTGGACTCCGCAGAACTTTTTCCACTCATTCACTCTAAAATTATTCATATGTTTCAAAAACCATCACAGACTTTTCACAGTTGATCTACATGTATGCATGTAATAAATACACAGCTTCAGATAACAGCAGCTATCCAGCCTCCTCTTAAACTGATTAAGTCAAACAGAGTAACTCTGAGCATTCAGTGTGAGTTTTTATTGTACAGCGTCAGAAAGCTTCCCATCTGACATTATGAAGCGAAACAGCAGACGACAGGCTAAGTGATGGAATTTCAGAGTCCATTACGGCAGAAGCGATGAAGGGAAAGAGCAGACCGGACGTTAAACGATCAGAATTCAGCTTCAGACCTGTCTGCGAGGAGCCTTATTGCATTAGGACGGTGTGGAGAAAGACGGATACCGGTAGAGAGCAGAAAATCAATGCAGGTGGGTTTCTCTTTTTGACATGCAGAGCTACATTTGCTCACTTGTTCTTCCTCTCACTTGCTTTCTCTGTCACTGAAGCTGACTATCATCCACATCATCATCCCGCAGATCTACCCGCAAGATCCATCTTCGGCTTTGTTCTTCATCGCAAATTGGAATTCAAAGACATCAATAAACAGAACTAGGAGCTATAATTTACCAATGCTATAACACCGCCTCCATGTTTATCAGATGATGTGGAATGCTTTGGATCATGAGCTGTTCCTTTTCATTTTTATACTTTTCTCTTCCTAAAATCTTGGTACAAGTTTATCCTGGTTACTTCTGTCAAAGTAATCTTGATTCAGAACTGCACTTTTTTTAACTGTTAACACAATTCTAACCTGGCATTTCTGTTCTTGCATGTGACCAATGGTTTGCTCATAACAACATCTGTTGATTGTAGACTTCGACAATGACACCCATATAAGGAGATATTAAAAAGTTGTGTAGCAACTGGTGCTATTCTGACCGTGTGAGTTTTTTACATCTGCGATTTCATCATGGACTGCAAGTTAGAACAAAGAGCAAATTGTCCACAGGGACGTTTAACTCGCCATACGTTTGACATACAGAGATGCTGCATACAATTGGTTAAGGTATTTTGAGAGGCCTGCTCTTCAAGGGCGGAAGAACATCACTGGAAGACGACGAGAGATCAGGAAGAACATCAACAAGCTCAATCCCCAAAAATGGTAAAATCATTTAGCAAATCGTGCATGATGATTGTCAGAGAACAATTCACATGCTTTTAGTTCTGCACCCACTCTACTTGCCAGATTTGGTTTCTGTGAACTTTGCCCTCAATCCAAAGATGAAGGTCCAGCTGACCATTTTGACATCGCTGCGGATATCTGACACGAAAAGAAGACTTCCAGTAGATGTTTCAGAAGGGATTATTTTGAAGGTGATTGTGTAAAAACGTTCTGATGCGTTCTGATACCACCTCGTTCTTCCTCCAGAGTTTTCTTGACTTGGCCAGATGAAATATATTGTGAAGAGGCTTTTGTTTTTTTGTCTCTCTCTCTCTCTCTCTCTCTCTCTCTCTCTCTCTCTCTCTCTCGTGTAATCTCCCCCTAAACATGGCTGCCTGCGCTCCCCTTTAGACTGCATGCTGAGTGTTACAGTACCATGGACAGCTACAAAACGAACATTCAACTCTTGGAATCAACTGCAGATCTTTTATCTCCTTCATTTGTCACAAACTAAGGAGGTGTTTATCAGCCAAGTGTCAACTTTTCTTGAGCTTGGAGAACTAACCACAAATAATAAGAGTGCCACTTAAAAGGGAAAGAGCTTCTAGAGACAGATGTTCTGTAGATAGCTGTTTTGCTCAGCCAAGGCGTAGGATCTCCGCAATAACAGTGACATCACATGAAGAAAATTTGAAAGTGCCTTGTGTGTAGTGACAAATCAGAGAAGGTATGACTGCAATAACTGAGTGAAGTCCTTGAGCGCTTTTTCACCCTACACCTTACAAAAGAGAGAGAGAGAGTGTGTGTGTGTGTGTGTGTGTGTGTGTGTGTGTGTGTGTGTGTGTGTGTGTGTGTGTGTGAGCGGAGGTGCTGGACCATTGGCGTTCAGTATTGCATTCACGACACTAACAGCTCGGGTGATGCAGTGTGATCTAACACTCTCTCTCGCTGCTCATCAGTAGCGTGCCGTGTCATCACCACACAGATGGGAGATTTTTCTTTTAATCCTTTACGTCCTCTGATTAACTCTCAGACAAATCCCAGAATCTCTCAGACTCATGTTCTGAAAGACAAGCACCACTACTAAATTCTGGTCTGAAGACCCTCCAAAGTGTATTTTGATTTTAGCTGTAATCTGATGCTCATAAAAAAAGCTTGAACCAAAGAAGCAAAACCTGCCTGAGGAACATCTGTGCCAATTCTACAGGTCCATGACTGAATCTATACAGTGTTCTTCAGTCTCTGTCTGGTCTTACTACCCAAGTGCCTTCAAAGACTAGTTCTGTCAGCAGAGCGCATCATCAGGACCCGTCTTTCTTTTAGGAACCGACACATCTCCAGGAACAGGCTGGGAGAATCAGAAGGACCTCTGACACCATGCATAGTATCTGTTCAGACTCCTTTTCTCTGGCAGGAGATACAGACTGAGTCAAAAATAGCTTTTTTTCTGGCAGCTACAAAGATTCTGGACTTTTTTTTACTACACTTCCTCTATCTCCTCTATCTCCTTTACTTTGTTCAATATCATACATTATCAGTTTGGGCCAGTGTGCAGTGTGTTCTATGCCTGGTCATGTAGTTGCTTTATGTGTAAATTTGAAAGCACAGTGGTTAAGAAATTAGGTTTTAAATCAGAAGCTTCCACTGTTGGGCCCTTGAGCAAGGCCCTCAAACCTCTTTATCCGATCATCATCACTGCTCTACATCATCACTTATCATCACCTCTTTATATCACTGCTCTTCATCACCGCTCTACATCACCAGTCTTCATGGCCACTTTATATCGCTGCTCATCATCACCACTTTACATCACCAGTCTTCATCACCACTCTACAACACCGCTCTACATCACCACTCTACATCACCGCTCTACATCACCAGTTTTCATCACCACTCTACATCACCGCTCTACATCACTGCTCTACATTACCAGCCTTCACCACCACTATACATCACCGCTCTACATCACCAGTCTTCATCACCACTCTACATCACCGCTCTACATCAGCAGTCTTCATCACCACTCTACATCACCGCGCTACATCACCAGTCTTCTTCACCACTCTACATCACCGCTCATCATCACAGCTCTACATCACTGCTTTACATCACCGCTCTACATCACCAGTCTTCTTCACCACTCTAAATCACCACTCATCATCACAGCTCTACATCACCTCTCTACATCACCAGTCTTCATCACTGCTCAACATCACCGCTCATCATCACCACTCTACATCACCAGTCTTCATCACTGCTTTACATTACCGCTCTACATCACTGCTCTACATCACCAGTCTTCTTCACCACTCTACATCACCGCTCATCATCACATCTCTAAATCACCACTCTACATCACTGCTCATAATCACAGCTCTACATCACCGCTCTACATCCCCAGTCTTCTTCACCACTCTACATCACCGCTCATCATCACAGCTCTACATTACCGCTCTACATCACCAGTCTTCTTCACCACTCTACATCACCGCTCATAATCACAGCTCTACATCACCTCTCTACATCACCAGTCTTCTTCACCACTCTACATCACCGCTTATCATCACAGCTCTACATTACCGCTCTACATCACCAGTCTTCTTCACCACTCTACATCACCACTCATAATCACAGCTCTACATCACCTCTCTACATCACCAGTCTTCATCACCGTTCTACATCACCGCTCATCATCACCACTCTACATCACCAGTCTTCTTCACCACTCTACATCACCGCTCATCATCACAGCTCTACATCACCAGTCTTCTTCACCACTCTACATCACCGCTCATAATCACAGCTCTACATCACTTCTCTACATCACCGCTCATCATCACCACTCTACATCACCAGTCTTCATCACTGCTTTACATTACCGCTCTACATCACTGCTTTACATCACCAGTCTTCTTCACCACTCTACATCACCGCTCATAATCACAGCTCTACATCACTGCTCTACATCACCAGTCTTCTCCACCACTCTACATCACCGCTCATAATCACAGCTCTACATCACCAGTCATCATCACCACTCTACATCACCGCTCATCATCACTGCTCTACATCGCTGCTGTACATCACCAGCTTACATCACCGCTTTAAATCACTGCCTATCATTATTACTCTACATCACCGCTTTTAATAGATAGATAGATAGATAGATAGATAGATAGATAGATAGATAGATAGACAGTAAAATATCATCATCATGTTTTATTTTTGTTGATTATTTTCTGTGTCTGCATTCTCCCCAGTGTGTTAAAGTTTTGGTTGTCTCTTTTTTTTACTTCTCAGACATTTATACATTTTTATAAAAGAACTGATATAAAGACGCTTCTGTTCTGGTTTTACGATTGATGTTCCGACAGTCTTATGCACGAATGTAGAAATACGATCCTGCTATAAAACTCTCAGGGGGCGTGGTCAGGTTGTAAAATCCTGAGCTGTGAGTGAAGCTGATTAATATGCAGAGGTGTGTATAAGATATAAAGACGCTTCTGTTCTGGTTTTACGATTGATGTTCCGACAGTCTGATGCACGAATGTAGAAATACGATCCTGCTATAAAACTCTCAGGGGGCGTGGTCAGGTTGTAAAATCCTGAGCTGTGAGTGAAGCTGATTATTATGCAGAGGTGTGTATAAGTGTGTGTGTGTGTGTGTGTGTGTGTGTGTGCGTGTGAGAGAGAGAAAGACAGTAATGATGGATCGTCATTTCTTTCTCTTGCTCTCAATCACAGTCAGCAGCACTTTACATTTGGGTCTGGTTCTAATGAAACCCTGTCCGTAACGTCGCCGAGTCTCTCGCTGTTCTTTAATTAACCACTCGGCACTTTTCCTTCAGATGCTGGAAAACCCCCAAATCTGCATCGCGCCATAAATCATACAATACTCCTGACACGTGTTAGCGACGTGGTCCGGTAACGATTTTCCCCTCAGAGAAACCCCCTGTAGCGTTCGGCTGTTTCTGCTGAATCGTGAAAATCTAAGCAACCTTCTGATCTGTGACGTGATACGGACACAGAGTTCCTCTGAACAGAGGGAACAACAGGAATAAAGAAAAAAGTAATTACGTTTATAATTGATCGCATTTTCATTAGAGTGGAGAGCTACGAGATCTTAGCGTAATGCGTGCACACACACACACACACACACACACACACACACACACACACACACAGCCCTGGAAAGTGTTCTGAGGCTAAACAACATGCTGCTTTGCCCAGAGGCTAATTCTGTGTTTAATTACACCGGAACAGAGCAGCGAGTCTCTCACCGGCCCTTTAATCAGTCCATCAGGAGACACAACACACCACAGCGAGACGAGAGACAAATGAAAACGATACTGTAGACAAACTCAGCTGTTTTCTTACCAGCCGTACGTGTTTCTTCCACAACATTTCCTCCACGACGTCTTTGAATGCATTGAATATTTTGGGGACTCATCTTATAGTCAGGTGTCTTTTGTCAATGTCGTGTTTATTTCCATATAAACAATTTTCAAGAAACCTGTGAAAGTCAGTGTCCTGCTAAAGAGAGGACTCCATGAAGCAGCCAGGGATTACTCTGACCATCACACTACCACCACCAGGTTTCAGTGTGTGTGGAGAGATCTCAGGGAGATGAGAAGCATCTGGATTACACATTAAAGAGAACATGATTTATTAGTGTGTAATTAAATAATCAGTAAATAATATTACATTTATTTATGTTTTAAAAAAAGATTAAAGTGTTGCCTGTTTTTGAATTGTTTGCATTTGGATATTATATTCAGCAAAACCCAACAAAATAATCATTAAAATGATGTTGATTTCTGTGTGTTTTTGTTTTCAGTAAGTAACTCGTCTAGTTTCCAGTAATTACTAAGTTGTTTCCTTTCATGTTCCATGTTTCAGCTGTTTCTCGTTTAGTTTTTATCTCATTTTGGTGTCATGATCACGTTTCTGGTTTGCAGAGTTTAAGGTGTTCGCTGATCTTCTGACCTCAGCCTGTTTAACGTTTGGAAGTTTGCCTGCTGATTTGGATTCTTTATGTGATATCTTAATAAATGTGCTTACTCAGCACTTCTTCTATTTAGATACTATTCATTTTGAATTCAGGTCAAATTCAAGCCGTATTCATTTCTTGTTTAGATCATATGCAGGTCGCATTCAGGCCGTATTCAGTCTGTATTAATGTCGTGTTCAGTTTATACTCAGATTTAATTCTGATCATATTCAAATAGTATTCAGTCCATATTCAGTCCAAATTCTGTCCATATTCAGTCCATATTCAGTCCATATTCAGTCCATATTCAGTCCAAATTCAGTCCATATTCAGTCCAAATTCAGTCCATATTCAGTCCAATTACAGTCCATATTCAGTCCATATTCAGTCCAAATTCAGTCCATATTCAGTCCATATTCAGTCCATATTTCCATATTCAGTCCAAATTCAGTCCATATTCAGTCCAAATTCAGTCCATATTCAGTCCATATTCAGATCATATTCAGTCCATATTCAGTCCATATTCAGTCCATATTTAGATCATATTCAGGGTTTTACAGCATGAAATTTATTTTAATCCCATTTTTTACTGAAATGTTAATAAATATATAAATAAATAAAAGAGAATTTTTGAAGGTCATGTGACTGCAGGCTGAAACGTGTCTGGTCACATGACCTTCAAACATTCTCTTTTATTTATTTATATATTTATTAACATTTCAGTAAAAACTTACTTAAAAGTAAAAAATAAAAAAGTTAAAACTGAGACTCCACTTCATAGAGAGGAGTGAAGTGAGAGCTGTTTTCCCTCAGTCACAGTGAGAAGGAAAGATGAGACGTCTGTTTCTGTCTCTCCACATCTTCATCCTAAAAACAACATCAGAACGACTTTATTTATCCCTCACTCACTCATTCCTTCACCCACTCTATCCATTCCTCTCTCTCTCCTTCAATCATTCCTTCATCCACTCTATCCATTTCTCTCTCTCTCTCCCTCACTCATTCCCCCACTCACTGTCTCTATTCCTCCCTTCCCCACTCATTCCCTCACTCTATCCATTAGTTCTTTCTTCTCTCACTCATTTATTTATTTATTTATTCATTCACTCACTCTCTCACTCTCTCCATATCTCCCTCACTTATTCTTCCTCTTCCTCTGTATCTTGATTATTCACTCCCTGACTCAGGTTTCACACTCTATCTTCCTTCACTCTTTACTTCTGTTAAGCATTCATTCCCTCCCTCCATCCCTCATTTATTCACTCTCTTATTCACTTTCTCTTACTCTGCCCCCGTCTTACTAAATTCATCATTTATTCACTATTTCACACTATCCCTCCCTCCTCCACCCTTCCTCCCTCCTCCCCCCTTCCTCCCTCCTTCACTTATTCACTCACTTACACTTTTCCTCATCCGTCTTTCTCATTTACTTCCTTACTCATTCTCCATCTCCACTCCTTTCTCATTTACTCCCTCTCTCTCACTTATTCACTTTCTCACTTGTTCACTTTTTACTCCTTCGTTCTCTCATTTATTTACTCGCTCACTCTCACTCTATCTATCCCTCAAGTATTCACTCCATCACTCAGTGACTCACTCACACACTCACTCTGTTTTGACTTTGTTTTTAGTTTTATGTTGACTAGAGGTTCCACTGCCCTTTCTCTCTCTTCCTGTGTGTGTGTGTGTGTGTGTGTGTGTGTGTGTGTGTCTGTGTCTGTGTCTGTGTTTGCTGACTTCATGACTCATGTTGTTAGGCTGAAGGACTCTGAACAAAGCAGCGTTCCCCCGAGGCCACGGCCACCTTGTTGCCTGCGAATGTCAACAGAGATATAACTTTCACTGCCGCACACACACACACACACACACACACACACACACACACACACACACACACACATACACACACGTCTTATAAAGGTCACTTGCAGATCATTTGAAAGTCACTCTAATGTGCAAGTCATGTGACCTATAAATTAACTTTTACATGTCACCATCCTCACGATCATCATCATCATCATAATCATCATCATCATCATCATCATCATCATCATCATTATTAAACTAGAGACAGTATGGTGTGTATCAGTAATGATGATGAAGTTGATATTAAATGCAGTATAAAAGCTCTGGTTCTGATTGGAGCTCATTACACACACACACACACACACACACACACACACACACACACACACACACACACACACACACACACACACACTGTGTCCTTCATTAAAAGTTCTGCTGATCATTTCATTGGTGATTTAATAGTTTTCTCTCTTCTGCTTCTGGGACACTTTGAGTTTGTGTCTGTTCCTGTACTGAGGAACTCAATTTCATCACAGCAAGTATGTTTGGGTCTCTCATTTCATCACCCCCCCCCCCTCGTTCCCAGACCTCAGGATGATCTCTCATTAGCTTCTTCCAGAAACGCTGCGTGACATGTCAGAGGACTTCACTGAAATCTTGTGGTGTGTCGGCGGCTCTGGAAATGGAGCTCGTCCAATTCCCTCAGAAGTGGGCTGGAGTTGGATGGAGCTGGATGTGTCGCGTCTGAGGTGTGCTGAGGTTTTACTTGGCTGAACAGTTTGAGAAGCGCCAAAGTTGATTAGCAGAGTTTTATCACCTCACTTCCCACTTATCCATATAAAAGTTAGAAGAGTTACAGTTTCTCTGGTGTCACCTTATTAACCGTTCATGTGGAAACATAGCAAAAGTTCTGTTTGGTGTTCTGATGATTTGCGTCATTTAAAACACCAGAATTACTTTAAAACATTTACATGTATATTTAGTTTTCATGCTCTATATTGAGTTTGTCTTCACTTATAAACATACATTTGCATGAAGCATCAATATTTCTCCATGTTGATGTTGATTAGAGAAATAAACAAAAATCTTAATATTCCTTTGTCTGTTCCTCAGTCTGTTCCTCTGAATGTTCTTATGTCTATCCTCTGACTGTTCCACTAAATGTTCCTCTGTTTGTTCCTTTGTTTGTCCTTTGAATATTCCTCTGTCTGTTCCTCTAAATGTTCTCTGTCTGTTCCTCTGAACATTCCTCTAAATGTTTAACCCTTAAATTTCCCCTGAATGTTTGTTGAACGTTCCTCTGTCTGTTCTCCTAAATGTTCATCTGTCTATTACTCTGTCAAGTCAAGTCAAGTCAAGTCAAATTTAATTCTATTGCGCTTTTCACAACAAACATTGTCTCAAAGCCGCTTTACAAAATTTAACAGGGAAGGTGAATGGTGTGTGTTTATCCCTGATGATCACCATGACGACTGTGGTGAAGGAAAAACTCCCTTAGATGTTCTGAGGAAGAAACCTTGAAAGGAACCAGACTCAAAAGCAGAACCTCGTCCTTATTCGGGTGACATCAAGAGTGTGATTATAGTCTTCAAACACTACAGAACACTGGAGAGTGAGAACTAACATGAGCACTGGAGTGTGTGATTATGAGTAAATGTTCTTTCTACAGTTTTCCACAGTCATTATGGTTATAAAACTAGAAGCTACTGAGCAACTCATAAAATATCTCAACATCTGAGATCACAGATCCAACACCAGCTTCTCCATGCCAGAGCCTTTAAACACTCAAAGAGGTCCAGCGTCCAAACTCCACATGAAGTGGAATTCAAATAGCACTGGTACGTCACTAGATGGTTCAGGATGTTTGTGGGCATCTACTTTTTAAAAGGTCCATAATCTTCATTAGGTGGGAGGTGACTGGAGCTGGAGCAACCTCATCATGCCTCAGGATGGGGAAAGAAAGAGAAGCAGAGGAGAGGAATTAGCGTAGCTGCTGTTCATGATATTAACAGCACAAGTTGATAATGTGCATGTGATCAGATGTTCTGGAGCACAAGGTTATGATGTGATGTGTGTTATGTGTAGAACTCACTAAAAACATATGTCTTTAATCTGCACTTAAACTGGGTGAGTGTGTCTGAGCCCTGAACACTGTCAGGAAGACTATTCCAGAGTTTAGGAGCTAAATGGGAGAATGTTCTACCACCTTTAGTGGACTTTGCTATTCTGGAGGTCATGAACTCATGGACAATCTTCTCTGCATCAGATATAGATAACATGTTTTTTAGTGTAGCTATATTTCTAAGGTGGAAGAAGCTGTTTTTGTAACTTGGTTGATATGATTTTTAAAAGACATGTTGGAGTCTAAAATAACTCCCAGATCTTTTACTGTTGAACTAGTGGTAACAGAACATCCGTCCAAATGCAGGTTGAAATTCTGGAACTTCTGTGTACTGGTTTTTGGGCCGATGAGCAAAATCTCCTAGATAAAATGTCCTAGAACTGAACCTTGTGGCACGCCATAATTTACTAGCATTAACCTGGATAGCTCTCCATTTAAGTCTACAAAGTGGTAACGATCAGACAGGTAGGATTTAAACCAGCTTAATGCCTGTTCTGGAATGCAGATGTAACTTTGTAAGCGAACTAGGAGGAGATCATGATCTATAGTGTCGAATGCAGCACTAAGAGCTAGTAAAACTAACAGCGAGATGAAGCCTTGGTCTGAAGCTAAAAACAGGTCATTGGTGATTTTAACTAGAGCAGTTCCTGTGCTATGATGGAGCCTGAAACCTGACTGAAACTCTTCAAAGATATTGTTCTCTTGTAAGTGGGAACAGAACTGGGCAGCGGCAATCTTTTCTAAAATCTAAAACATAAAAGATAGTGAGGAGGTAATAATATTGAGAAGAGGCTCACCAGCTGTATGGAACACTTCCTTCAGTAGTTAAGTTGGAATGGGATCTAACTGACATGTTGTTGATTTAGTTTGGTAATAACATTATGCAGCTCTTCCTGTCCTGTACATGTAAAGCAGTGTGGATGTGGAGTTTTAGGTGAGACTGGATCAGGGGATGTTATCTATTTTTTAGTGAAGAAATTCATAAAGTCGTCACTACTAAACTGTGATGGAACACATTTTTCAGATCCCCGATTTGTAGTTAGTTTAGCTACTGTACTGAAAAGGAACCTGGAATTGTTTTTGTTTTTTCTATGAGTTTGCTCAGGTGTTCAGCTCTAGCAGCTTTTAGCACCAGTCTGTAGCTGATTCTAAATACCTCCAATATAGTTTTCCTCCATTTTCTCTCCAGATTACGTGCTGTTCTCTTGAGGGCATGCGTATGACTATTATACCAAGGTGCAGGTGCTTGTTCTCTAACCTTTTTTAACCGGATGTGGGCAACGGTGTCTAATGTGCTGGTGAGGATAAGGTCTATGTTGTTAGACATTTCATCAAGATTATAAGCAGTTATGGGTTTAGTGAGAAATTGAAATAAATCAGGCAGGTTATTTATGAATCTGTCCTCAGTGGTCTGAACAATAGTCCTACCAAGTTGATAACGTGGCGAAACACGGCTAATCTGCTCTACCGGTAGTGTGTACAGTATGAGGTAATTGTCTGTGATGTCATCACTCTGAGGTAGTTGGAGGAGTTTTGAGGAGTTTGCTGGTTGAGAAGTGTCGAGGGAGAAATTGTGAGGAGTTTGCAGGATACGAAGTGTCGAGGGAGGAGTTTGTGAAGAGTTAGCAGGATGAGATGTTTCGAGGGAGGAGTTGTGAGGAGTTTGCAGGATACGAAGTATCGAGGAAGGAGTTGTGAGGAGTTTGCAGGATGAGACGTGTCGGGGGAGGAGTTGTGAGGAGTTTGCAGGATGAGACGTGTCGAGGGAGGAGTTGTGAGGAGTTTGCAGGATGAGACGTGTCAAGGGAAGAGTTGTGAGGAGTTTGCAGGATGAGACGTGTCGAGGGAGGAGTTGTGAGGAGTTTGCAGGATGAGACGTGTCGAGGGAAGAGTTGTGAGGAGTTTGCAGGATGAGAAGTGTGGAGGGAGGAGTTTGTGAGGAGTTTGCAGGATGAGACGTGTCGAGGGAGGAGTTTGTGTAAGTGATGTAATCTGATTGTGTCAGTGTTTCGTGGCTGTTCGGAGATTAAACGCTGCTGTGAGCGTAGCATGAAGAGAGTTAGTGCATTAGAGCGATCGATACACACTCATCATTTACTCTGTACAGAAAACTTCACACTCACACACATACAGCAAACACAACCACTGGGAATTCACATAAACGCATTCCACTTCCCCCTTTACCCCCGGAACTACAGCGAGTCTGCTCACACACACACACACACACACACACACACACACACACACACACACACACACAAATAAAATTAACTCAACTTTATATAAATAGTCCCTCATTCCCCCACCAGCCCTCTCTCTCTCTCTCTCTCTCTCTCTCACACTCTCTCTCTCTCTCTGTCAGAAGTTTGAGAAGTGGGCGTGGCCATTACCCGTATTAACTAAGACAGGAAGTGGTTAGATGAAATACAGTAAAAGTGTAGAAGTCTCGTGATATGAATTCTTTTGTGTTTTATTTCCAACTTTAAGAAGGTCTGTTTGACTGAATGAATGAAGGATTGAAAGAATAAATAAATGAATCTTCTTCAATGATTTTAATGATGAATCCAGTCATTAGTGTTACACAGGTCAGGTCACTCTAAGTGTCGGTCTCAAGCCCGGATAAATGGGGAGGGTTTTGTTATGAAGGAAATCCAGCGTAAAACATCTGCCAAATCAAATATACGGATCACGAATCAGAATTTCAGACCGGATCGGTCGAGGTCTGGGTTACCAACAACCACCACTGGTATCATTAACAACAGGGTACAGGTGTAAATTGTGCTACTGTTGGCTGAAGGAGAAGAAGGAGAGGAGGAAGACGTCTACAGAGACAGCAGGGAAAGGAGAAGTGGAGGAGAAGTGGAGGAGAGTGAAGGTTCGAGTTGCTACTTTAAATGTTGGTACTATGACTGGTAAAGGGAGAGAGGGAGCCAGAGACTTTAAACACTCAAAGAAGTCCAGTGACCAAACTCTACATGTAGTGGGATCCAGTTGGCACTGGTACGTCTCTAGATGGTTCGGGATGATTGTGGGCATCTACTTCTTTAAAGAATTACAGTCTTCATGAGGTGGAATGTGACTGGGGCTGGCACAACCTCAGGATGCCTCGGGATGGGGAGAGAAAGAGAAGCGGTGGTTAAGTAGAAAATCAGCCCTGTTTTAATCATCTACACTGATCCCAATTCCATCTCACACTGATTATAAAATACTACTACTGACGTATAAACCACTTAACGCTCTCACGCTGCAGTATCTGAGTGAACTTCTGTACCAGGATGATCCTCCACGCCTATTTAGATCAAAAGGTGCAGGCTGTTTGCTGGTACCTCAAATAATGAAGACTCCAGCAGGGGGCAGATTTTTCTCTTATAAACCCCACAGTTATGGAACAACCTTCCAATCAGTGTTTGTGAGGTAAAGGAGCAGATCTGGAGGGATCATGGATATGGAGTGTTTGGTGAACTCTGGATATTTGGATGCTGTCGTTCATCTCTTCACTCTCACAAGTTACAATCATCTGAGTAAATTTTAATAAACTGAAATGCAATAATAATCCTTAAAATAATATTTTATATCTAAAATTATATTGTATATTATGGTCAATGGACACGTATCTACAAGCCTTCATAAAACATGATTAACAATAAATTCATCTGACATTATCTGTGTGTGTGTGTGTGTGTGTGTGTGTGTGTGTGTGTGTGTGTGTGTGTGATGTTTTTTTCATTCTGAAGTCATGCAGAATGAAGAGAAGCATCTGTTTAAGTCACACGTCAGTTCTCGTTTGGAAACGTATTCCTCGTGATGTCCGGGTTTAGCGGCTGCTTCATGTCCACTGTCACGATCACGTCCTGGAGATGATGAATGCCTGCTAAAACAGACGGAGAAAAAAACAGGAAGTTGGGATGATTTATGTTCCTGAGTGTGGAATCTTTTCGGTGCGGTTACGTCACTGGTACCGCTGATGGATCTCAGCACTCAGACACGGGACAGGGGAGTGGTTCTGGGTTCTCAGGGAAACCTGGTTGTGAACCTACAGGAAAGATGGAGATGTAGACGTCAGCTTTGATCCTGGTCCATGCATCAACCTCATGGATCAGACTTTTAATAAAAAAGCAGTGTGTAAATATTTTCATGGCCAAAATAAACAAACAATTTCTGCATATTTGAAAGATGTTCAAGTATGCCTACAAATCTCCTTAAAAGGCAATGCTCTTTTCAGAATGTAAATTACTGCGTTACACACATATTTACGCTCGATAATCGAACATCAGAGCATCAGCATCAGCATCAGCATCAGTATCCCAACATCATGGACATTATGCACAGCTGTAATAAATTTACATTTGGTGTCACCCAGGTGAGGACGAGGTTCCCACTGGATCCAAAAATCATTGAAAGTGTGTTAAATAACCTGTATGTGTGCACGTGTGTGTGTGTGTGTGTGTGTGTGTGTGTGTGTGTGTGTGTGTGTGTGTGTGTGTGTGTAATTGGATACAGGTGTGTCTCAATAGAAGCTGAGCAACAGTTCCTGTGTATGAACTGTTACTACAGTGTAATAAACAATAGTGTATCGAAATCAGCGCCCACTAGTGGTTACTTTCTTAAATGTACACAATAAACAATGAACACACACACACACACACACACACACACACACACACACACAATAAAATTAATAAATGGAATTGCCTTTATTCACACATCACTCGTTTTTCGCTTCTCCCTCCTTCAACATCTAAAAAATTACATTAATGTAGAAGGTAAAATGAATGGGATGCCATGATGATGTGAAATGCTCTGATGCTGATGTTGGGTTAATGTGATGCTTTGATGATTCTGTGATGCTGATGTTGGGATGCTTTGATGCTGATGTTGGGATGATGTGATGCTGATGCTGATGTTGGGATGATGTTGGAATGATGTGATGCTTTGATGATGCTGTGATGCTGATGTTGGGATGATGTGATGCTGATGCTGATGTTGGGATGATTTTGGGATGATGTGATGCTGATGCTGATGTTGGGATAATGTTGGGATGATGTGATGCTGATGTGATGCTGTAATGCTAATGTTGGGATGCTGCGATGTTGGGATGCTGTTATGCTCTAAAAATGTTGTAATGCTGTGATGCTGATGTTGGGATGTTGTAATGCTGATGTTGTGATGCTGATGTTGGAATGATGTGATGCTGTGATGATGCTGTGAAGCTAATGTGAGGATGCTGTGATGCTGATTTTGAGATGCTGTGATGATGGGATGCTGTGATGCTGATGTTGGGATGCTGTGCTAATGATGTTTGGATGCTGTGATGCTGATGTTGGGATGATGTGATGTTTGGATGCTAATGTTTGGATGCTGTGATGCTGATGTATGGATGATGTAATGCTGATGTGGGGATGCTGAAGTTGGGTTGATGTGATGCTTTAATGATGTTGTGATGCTGTGATGCTGATGTGATTATGTTGAGATGCTGTAATGCTGATGTTGGGGTGATGTGATGCTGATGTTGGGGTGATGTGATGCTGTAATGCTGATGTTGGGCTGCTGTGATGCTGATGTTGGGGTGATGTGATTCTGTGATGCTGACGTTGGGATGCTGTGATGCTGTGAGGATTTACTTAAATTAAATTCATCTTTATTTGTATTGCTCTTTTACCAATTAACATTTTCTAAATGCAGCTTTACAGAAATGTGTAATAAAGAATAAATAAGTTTTTTTTTTTCAGTGTAAGTTTGTTACTAATGAACAAGCAGGTGGTGACTGTGGTGAAGGGAAAACTCCCCGAGATGGCAAGAAACGTTGAGAGGAACCAGACTCCAGAGGGAACCTTGTCCTCACCTGGGTGACACCAAATGTAAATGTATCACTGCTGTGCATAATGTCCATGATGTTGGGATACTGATGCTGAGATGCTGATGCTGATGCTGTGATGTTAGATTATCGAGTGTAATTATGTGTGTAACGCAGTAATTTACATTTTGACGGAACGTCCTTGAATATTTTTGATGGTTCAACAATTGCTGCCAAGTTTCTCAGAACGGGCCGTAATCGCTCCTCGCTGCTCGTAAAAACATTTCTCAGCCTGATTTATGCGAACGTCTCTCACCGGTGTTTCCCTTCAGGGTTGCAATGCACTTTATAAAGAAAGTTTTCAGTATGGAAATTTCCTTTAAAGAATTTTAAACCAATGTGCCATAAGTTTTCATCCCCTGAAGCCCACCACCCACCCACACACACACACACCCCACCACACCAACTTTACGTATTGCTCTATTTTAATCCTTGACTGGGAATTTGGGAATTGTTTTGCTTTTAAGTTACACAAGATATCTAATGTTAAATATTTGTATTCTGATTTAAATATTTTTGTTAAGTTGCATAAGTATTCCGTATCCCTCTTGGGTCAGGAGCATCCAATCATCTTTGCACATCCGTATACAGATATTTTTCTCTGTTCTTCTTGGCAAAATGGGGACTTTTGCTGTAAGCGATTTTCAAGTCCTGACACAGATTTCCAATTAAATTGAGGTCTAGGAGTCACGAATCCCCCTCAGCACACTGCACATTTGCTGCGTGTGCTTTTGTCTTTGCCATTGGTTTATTTCCCAAATGTGTACACCTGCTCTTAATTCTGCTTTTGATTAGTTGGTCCCCCCCCCCATGTTCCGTAGTTCTCTGTAATCGAGCTGAGCTTGTGCTCATTGTTTAGCGTACATGTTTTTTCCCCTTGGTTCGTTTGTTTTTTTGTTTGTTTTTACAGAAAGCTTTTAATAAGAAATCTGCACCCATGTCCTGTTTAACGCTGCCAGATACTCTGCAGTGTTTTAACATTTAGTTGTAACTCAGTTTCTTATATTACAGACATTTTAAATCTGGCTCTATTATTACTGAAAAAAAAAAGCATCCTCACAACGTGATACTACCACCACCATGTTACACAGTGCCACTGTTTGCCTGAACATGCGCTCAGAAGACTCAGATCACATCTCGAACATCTGGGTCTGTCTAACAGCTCAGTCTAGAAAGCAACAATGGGCCAAGCTAGAAAAAACAGTACATAATCAGGGTTAGCTAAAAACTGGGTTAGCTGAAGTAAGCTATTTAATGCTAAGCTAATAAATAAACATGAAGCCTGTTTCTAAAACATTAGCAAAACAAATTTTCTCATTTCATTTCTCTTTCATTGTACAGATGCTTTAATTTGTACATTACAGCACAGTGAAATCCATTCTTTTCATTCCCCAGTGATGTAAGGAAGCTGGGGGAAGGACACAGGGTCAGCCATGATACAATGTTCCTGAAGTATAGAGAGTTAAGGGCCTTTCTCGAGGGGCCCCAAAAGAGGGAGATTGGTGATACCAAATCAGGGGTCTCAAACTTAAATTCACAGTGGGCCAAAATTAAAAACTGGGACAAGTCTAATGTTTATTGTAAAACTTTTTTCACAGGCCAACAACAAAACAACCAATAATAATAATTTCCTTCAATAAAAAATGCAATCTTTCAACTATTACCAGTCCATGCCTTGGAGTAGAAAAAGTGCATAAAGACATCATTCATTCAAGCTCAGTTTTTACACTGATTTACTCTGATGCACATTGGTTCAAACCAGATAACTGGTATCTCTTTTTAGATGCAAGTGCATCAATGTCTGGTGTTTAGGCTCTGAGCTGAGGAGATCCACAGGATTTAGTGAAGGTGTTCATCAGTGAGACTCCTGAGTGGTGTTTTGTTCATCTTCATTAAAGAGAACAGTTGCTCACGTACACTTGCAATCAGAAATATTCAACCCCCTCACCTCAGTAGACAATACAGTGATGTTGATGAAAGATAATGGTAAAAAAAAAAAAAAACCTCGTGAAATAACAAACAATATTTATTGATACATTTATGAGTTATTTTGAAAAAAAAAAAAAAAAAAAAATTTATGGAACAGTCTTGTAACACATGAGCATGTACAGTATCACCACCCCCCCCCAGCTTCAGTACCTTGTGGAGCCCCCTTTAGCTTTTATAACTTCTAAAAAGCGTTTTCGATAAGTGCTGAAAAGCTTCTTCCACCTCTTGATTGGAATCTTTGCCCATTCTTCACTTGCAAAAGCCTCGAACTCAGTCGAACCCGTGCTGCAACTGCCTTCTTCCAATCCCACCAAAGATTTTCAATTGGATTTAAATCTGGTGACTGAGAAGGCCACTCCAGGACACTCCAGCATCTTTTCCCCAACCAAGCTTTGGAGGTGTGCCTGGGATCATTGTCTTGCTGGAAGATCCAATGATCACCAAGGCTTAATTTTTTCAACAAAAGGCATCGCATTCTTCTACAAAATGACCTGGTATTTCTGGGAACCCATGATGCCAGGTACACAATAAAGATTGCCAGTTCCTGCAGCAGACAAACAGCCCCACATTATTATTGACCAACCTCTGTGCTTGACCGTGGGGATGGTATTCTTCTAGTCATAAGCCTGACCTTTTTCACGCCAGACATACCGCTGGTCCATACGTCCAAAGAGTTGGAGTTTGGTTTCCTCCGTCCATAGAACTGTCTCCCAGAACTCTGTAGTTTTATCCAAATTCCTTCTGGCATATTCTAGTCGACTCCTGATGTTCCTTGAGGTCGAGAGTGGAGTCTTGGGGTCCGGCCATGAAGTTCTTGATTATTCAGTGCACATCTTATAGTTGCCACTGAAGCACTTGTACCGGCCTTCATCATCTCATCCTGTAGCAGTCTTGCAGTCACACAGGGGTTTTTCTTAGCTGTCCTGACTAAGTTGCTAAGGGCCTTGATGAGATTGTGAGCTTTCTTCCACGGCCAGGCAGGTTTGCAGCTGTTCTATAAATTTTAAACTTCCTTATAATGCTCCCAATGCTGTCTCTTGGAATGTTAAATCTTTTGGAATCTTCTTATACCCAAGGCCCTTCAGATGTGATAAAATAATCTCCTCTCTCAGCTTTTGTGGAAGCTCCTTTTTCTTTCCAATGATTGCAACTCACCTCAAACACCTTCATGGTCGGGGTTTATATATGCGTCACAGCTGAAGCAAATGAAGGATCGTTATAGAGTTTTCAAAGGCTTAATGATGTTTCAGCTCCACGTCAGGCCATAAAAACAGTAAGAAAGATTTAAAAACAACAATATTATATAGGGGGTTGAATAATTGTGACATGGCGATTTTAACAAAATATACTGTTACACACAAATACTACATCATACATTTATTGTGTTGACTTTATGTATCACTAAACTCATTAGGAAGCCATCAAAAGCAGAATTCTGCACTTTGAAAATATTTTTAGTTATAAATCCTTAAACCTCTTTAGGGTTGAATATTTCTGATTGCAAGTGTAGATCTGGGCTTCTGGGCTTCAAAGTCGGTAAATCTCCGGGTAAAATCAGCGCTGAGTACACAGAGTTTTTTAGCGGTCTCGACTGATGCGCCAAAGCACTAACAAAGCATGCTGGGATTTGTAGTATTAGCGGTGTATGCGCTTTATACTGGTGGGCAGCTCTAACACACATTTGATATGATCTCACAGGCCAAATATAATTACACCTGAGCGGGCCTGAGTTAGACACCCCTGTACTAGGGCTTCAAGTAATACTACTTAACTGGAAATACTGCTCCTCTAATCTTCTACCACTTTTCCACTGATCCTTTCATCTTTTACCACTGTAGCACTAATCCTTTAACATTCTACCACTGCACCACTGATCCTTTCATCTTCTACCACTGCACTACTGATCCTTTCATCTTCTACCACTGCACCACTGATCCTCTCATCTTTTACCACTGCACCACTGATCCTTCAACATTCTACCACTGCACCACTGATCCCTTTCATCTTTTACCACTGCACCACTGATCCTTTAACATTCTACCACTGCACCACTGATCCTTTCATCTTTTACCACTGCACCACTAAACCTTTAACATTCTACCACTGCACCACTGATCCTTTAACATTCTACCACTGCACCACTGATCCCTTTCATCTTTTACCACTGCACCACTGATCCTTTCATCTTTTACCACTGCACCACTGATCCTTTAACATTCTACCACTGCACCACTGATCCTTTCATCTTCTACCACTGCACTACTGATCCTTTCATCTTCTACCACTGCACCACTGATCCTTTCATCTTCTACCACTGCACTACTGATCCTTTCATCTTCTACCACTGCACCACTGATCCTTTCATCTTTCATCTCCCCCTTTTCCACACATCCCTCTATTTTCTACCACTGCTGCACTGAGATCTACTTGACATTTTGCTGTCTGTTTAAAGATATTGGACTTTTAAACAGCAGGTCATGAGTTCAAATCCCAACACTTCCAATCCCACACTTCTGAATGATTGTAAAATGTTCTGGATGGATAATAAATGTAAATATCTTCTCTGTTCTGCTCCTTGGTGGTGGAATCAACCTTCCTTGGATGTCTTAAGACCACCAGATGTACCTCCAAAATTTCCAGCAAAGTTATTAATCAATGATATTCTTAGTCCAGGACTTAATCAGGATGAATTTACTGACAAAGATGTAAAGCCGAGTTTAAAGCAGTCAGTAAAGCACTCCTGTAAGTTAGCGGACTTTAACATGTACATATAATGTGTAGTTTTTATTGGAACCATTGAGACTTCATTCTTTTCTGCGCATTACACTGCGTTCTTCATTTACATGCCAATCACAACCTAAACCGATACGGCGTCATAAGATATCATTCTGTTCCTGCTGCTTCTGCATGTTTCTGTTTGCCTCTAAACTAATTATAAAAGCCGACCTTTAAAGTATTGTGTGTGACGAAGAGGTTACGTTTTTAATTAATCACGTCGGCTGTAATTATTCATCTCATGACATTCAGCATTACACTAATCAATCACCGTGTCCACATGACTGAAAGCCTTATTGAGCACCAAGGCTTGCAATATCACACTCTTCATATGAATATTTTATCATTTAGGCAGAACATTAATTTTACAGCAACACAATCTGGATCAGACCCCCGTGCTGAGGCTTTCTGAGTCGATCCTATATGGTTTAAAAGCTGGTACAGTGAGGATCAGCACAAAACCTCCAGAGGCAGAACAAGTAGGAACAAATAATTGAAAGGAATCATCTGTATAATTAACAAAAAAATTATCATCTGAAAGACGAAGAAAAACACGTTTTATTTGCGAGATGAGTCCATAATAAGATTCCTGTTGAGGCGTGAAACCGATTAAATGGTCAAAAAGGATGGGTGCTTTGCATAAAAACCCAGGATTTCGTTTCCGTTTAGCAGAACGTTCCTCAAAAAACAAGTCTGGAGACACTCTGATGAAATAAAACTGGCTTCATAAAACAGACTCTCGCAGGCAATCGGATCGAACAGCAGCGATCAAAGGGTTCCAAGCGTTTCATAGATGAAGTCAACAGCTCTTATTCCAAATGTTTCATTTAATTTCATTGGAGAAATAAACAATATGAGTCTCGAAATGAATATTTTTAGCAGCAGGAATTTAATAATAAACACTGCTATAGACACTATAATCACTCTCTTCCAGCGGTGGATGAAGAACACAAACCATGTACTTGAGATAAAGTAGATTCACTCAGTAAAATGTGACTCCAGTAAAAGTGCCACTTTAAACATTCACTTGAGTAAAAGTACAAAAGTTTTTACCTTCAAATGTACTTAAGTATCCAAAGTACTGATATCATAAGATTCTTGACTTCATCACCTCAGTTTCTGTGTAAAGACTCGAATGTGACTCTCAGCACACTGATCTATTAATAGAATAAGATTAAAGACTCAAACACTGATTTCTATTACAATCATCATGAACCCAAAACCTTCTTTTCAACTTCTACAATAAAAACGTGTAAACGAGGTCACGTGTGTGGTGGTGAGTTCGAATCTGGAGTTTCTTCATCATTGATTCCTCTCTAAATGTTCTGCTTGATGTTGAACTGATGCTGAACTAGATGTTGGTGATCAGTAGATGCACAAAGCGCCGATCAGAACACGTGTAAAAAACTTCATTTTTTTTCTTTCAGCTTCCCCTATTAGGGGGCGCCACAGTGGATCATCCGTATTCATGATCCACATGTTTGATTTGGCACATGTTTTATGCTGGATGCCCTTCCTAACGCAACCCTCCCTATTTATCCGGGCTTGAGACCGGAGCTAGGAGAGGCTCAGGCGTTGGTTCCCTGACCGGGGTTCGAACCCGGGCCACAGCGGTGAGAGCGCCGCATCTTAACCAATAGACCACCAGGGGACCCCTATAAAAAGGAACGACTGATTTCACAGTAAAATTTTTGATTTTGAAATGTAGTGAAGTTACAGTAAAGATCTCCCCAAATGGAAACACTTTAGTAAAAAACAGAAACGTGAAAAAAACTACTTAAGTACAGTAATAAATTAAATGTACTTTATTACTGCTCATTGCTGCTCTCTGCTTTAATAAAAACATGCACAACCTTTGTTTAATTCAACCTCTGGCTGAGTTCATGTTTTGTTAGCACTTGATAGCACAACCCCCCCCAGCACCCCCCCTCCCAGCACCCCACTCTAACGACCACGCTCGCACTTCCAAACAAAACACTTGAAAGTTTAGTGTAAATTAGACGCCTAATAAACGAGGCAGAGGCGATAGTGGGGAGGAGAAAAGTGGCTGAGATGACATGAGGAATTATTTTAGTAAAAATCATAGTTATTCAGTTCATACTACACTATACGGATAAACGTTTGTAGACACCTGACCATCCTTTTTGTTTATCCCATTCCAGATTTAGTCTCTATTTCCTGTTATAATGAGCTTCACTCTTATAGGAAGATGTTCCACTAGACTTTGTGGAGATTCATTTCACTACACAGGTGTTAGTAAAGTCTGGAGGCCTGAGGCGAAAACAGTGTTCACATTCAGCAGGAGATCTTCCGCTCCATCCCATGTAAAGCGGATCTTCATGGAGCTGACTGTGCACTTTGTGTCAGGCTGGAACAGGTTTGGGTCTCCTAGTTCAAGTGGAGGGAAAATGTCATGCTACCAAATGCTCTCTAATCTAAAAATGTCTGACACTATTGTGTCCTTCCAAATAGTTTGGAGAAGAACCACATGTGGCTGTGAAAGTCAGGTAAAGGAAAAGTAAAAACATTTTAATTAGTGAGAAACTCCAGAGAAAACCAGCTTGTGTACATGAGCATAAATCGTGCCTGGTCAAACTTCTGAACCCATGGATTTGCTCTCTATGGAAGTGGAATTAGAGTAGAGCTTTAAGTTGTGTATATATATGTACTGTATATAAATATATATATATATATATATATATATAACAAAATTCACAGTTTGGTACATACCTCAGTTTTTGGTCCTGGCTCAGTAAAATTTTTGTACATTTATATGGAAAATCACAAAACATTAAATTGCATCTTGTTCTTTTTATTAACGCAGTTTATTGTTAGTAATAAATTGTGTGTGTGTGTGTGTGTGTGTGTGTGTGTGTGTGTGTGTGTGTGTGTTTTATATTTAATAGTCAAATTTTCTAAAGTTATGATCTACTAAGCTGTTCTACTGATGTCAGCAGATTAAAAAAAAATAAAATCTTCATTCCCTTCATTCTTTCTTCAGTCATTCACTTTCTTAATATGTGGAATTGTCAGAATTTTCTCATTTTTACGAGAAATTTTTACTTATTCTTTACCATAATCGTATTTCCAGGACGGAACGAGTCGCCACAGCGACACAGCGATATCTCTAGTTTCTTTTTTTTTTTTATACCTCTGCCATTGTTGTGTATATTTTCAAGTGTAATAATAAAAAAAATACAATAAAAAATCTCCTGATACGTGACTTTTTTTAATGTCGTTATGTTTTTTCTCATTATTATACACAAAGTCCCCCATAATGACAAAGTAAAAACAGATTTCTAGAAATGACTGTGAATGTATTAAAAAGAAAAAATCTAAAATATCACGGGTATAGAGCCATTCAGACGCTTCGCAACAACACATGAAAATGAGCTCAGGTGCCTCCTCGTTTCTCCTGATCATAGCTCAGATGTTTCTACACCTTAACTGGAATTCACTTGTGGAAAAGGTGATTGATTGGACATGATTTGGAAAAACACACCTCTCTATAGGACATCTCCTGACAATGCAGATCAGAGCGAACAGCATCACTGCAGGCCTCCACCAGATGGTTTGTTCAGTTTTGTGGTGTTAAAATAGAAGGTCAAGACGTAGCTTCACATGTATAAACTGTCTGGCTGGTTAGTGTCAGCTGGAAACTTTCTGCACCAACGCTAACTAATGTCTGTGAGATATTACTGATTGTGGAGATATTTTACTAGGGACTTCTTCTCTCATCCTCATCTGAAGACATCACACATGGTTGCTGTTGAAATCTAAAAGTGATAGCATGTTGCCTCACTGCTAGTTGGTCTGTAAGATCTGTAAGTTATCTTGCATGTTCCCCTTGTGTGTTCAGAGGTGATGCCAAGGCTGGTGCCCCATGGTAGTGTAGCTCACAGCAGTGCCTCGGGGATTCAGTGCCAGACTCAGTGCCTGTGTAGATGCTGCTTTCAGATGCACTGTTTGTAGCCTGGCTTCTGCTTCTAGCAACTCTGTGTGCTTCATAGTGTACTGTGTGCTTCCTTCTGCTCAGTGTACTCTGCATTTATTGTAGTATGGGGAAGTTTTAGAAAAATCTAAATGGTTTTGAATGGGAATACCTTTAAAAATAGGAATATGGGTGTGTCTTTGAATCCTAACGTGTAAGTGAGCATGACTCTTGCCTGGTCGTAGCCATGAACCCGTCAATTAAAATATGGTCGTGAATTTGGTCCCATATTCTGTATATGGAATGGCAGCAAGTTTGATTGCCCTCAAGACCACAGCTAACGTTAATATGGTAGATTGGAATGTGGACTTGTCTTTGATTTTCTATAAATATCACATTTGACCATGAAGGTCTGACTCATTCAGTGTCTTCTAAACAGTGGATGATGGAATTTGGATGCTATTCAGACTCTGAGAAGCATTTATGAAGCTGAGGCTGGTATTTCTAAAACAAAACAAGAGGAAAAAATGTATATCCTTTGCAGCAGAGGTGTTTCTTTCCTGGGACAGTCCCCATGAGATAATGTTTTATCAGAGAATTTGGTGGGTTTGTAGAAGTTCTTGAGATGTTTTTGAGCTGATTGACAGAGCTTCGGTAATTTTGGAACTTTTCCCGTTCCTTAACCGAGTGTTTCCTAAATTTGTACAGTAGTTGTAGTAGCACTAAAAGTGTTGTTGACACTGTACTTACACATTCCTTTGTACATGACAACTGATGCTCTGAAAGCAAACTGAGAAGGCAAGAAATATCACAAAAAACCTCGTATAAGACGCACTGGTGACCTGAAACCCATTCTGACCTGAGACTGATGATATAAAATATAAAACACATTCTGGGTTTTTTAACATGTTTTTGTTTACTACCATATTCCAGATGTGTTCCTTCACGTTTTAATATTTCAGCATTAATATCCAACGAAAATCCACTGAAGGAGAAGCTGTGTGCAAGATAGCGACATAAATATTTATATATATATATTAGGTCTGTCAGTCGATTGAAATATTACCTTGTGATTAATCACAACTTGATCGCACATTTATATCGATTCAAAATGTACCTTAAATCAATACTTTTCAAGGGTTTAATACTTTAATCAACATGGCCATTAAAAAAATATTGATGCTTTATGCAAATGTATGTTTATTATCAGTGAAACCAAACTCAACATGGAGCATGAAGACAAAATATTCTTATAAACATTTTAAGTAATAACAGTATATGAACTTTTGCTGTTTCCACACGGACGGTTTTTATTGCCGGATTTGCTCATCATAGTGAATTTTAGTGCTGATTTGAGACCCGGTGCGTCAGAAAAATAAATTTTTAAAGATTAGAAATGATTTCTCGGTGAAGTTTGTTAATTTTTTTATAGCTGAATATAGGAAGGCATTGTAAATAAATGTGTGCTTTTATTAAAGGATTTAAATTCACCTCTTTTATATTTATTTATTTACATATTTATATTTTAATAAATAATGTTCACAGAGAAATGCGCTCTGCATTACTCGCCCACTAATATAACTTGTGCCGTTAAAATTTATTTGCGTTCTGCTTTGTTAAGCAACTTTTCCGATTCGCGCTGAATCTCCACAACGGTGTCAAAACGGCGAGTGATTTTTTTTATCTTTGGGATGAGGGACGAAGTCCGCAGAAGCCAAGTCTAGGGTGGGTGTGGAAATGAGACCATGTTGTTTCCCGGGGGGGAAACTCACGTGTGAGGAGGAGCTTGGGGACAGGGTGTTACATGTGTGGTTAAAATATCACCAGTTGCACTGTTACACATGATGATGTCTTTAAGCACACTGACTTATGAAGATCGGTGCTCCCTGTGACTGCACGTGCAGCCTTGTGCTGCCATCTGTAGGTGGGTTACAGAACTAGTCTCAAAACTATGAGAACAACTCATAAAAAGTGAGGTGCATCTTTTTTGTGGGTGTGTCTTTGATTCTATTTAAGGAAATGAGTGACACTAAGCAATAATAATAATAATAATAATAATAATAATAAAACCTAGACTTGAAAGAGTAAATTTTATTATTTGAAACCAATGCCCTTATCATCCCCATCCCACACAGATCTACTGATTTAGAAACACTGTTCATAGAGATGTGATGGGGGAAGAAAAAAAACAAAAAAACGGGTGGTTATAAATAAAATATCTGGGAATTTCGTCACGTATTTACAACATCTTGTAGAAATCAAAACGAAGCCTCAAACAAACGAAGGGTCAAGCGCCGATGCGACGTAAGTGCAGACGTGACGCGGCGTTAATAAAATGACGCGACCCTTTTGTTAGACATCGTACGCCATTGGTCCCTGAAGCGAAGCTTTTTCCAAAAGCGAGACGGAATACAATCAGACGGAGTTCTGAAGATATAAACAATAACATGCCATTGTTCTTTCAGCGTACATGTGGGTTATAATACAAATTAATCGCAGCACACCGAATACTGATATAATCATCAGAAACATCTCGGATGAACACCCTGAGACAAATCCTTCTAAAGATCGATGAGTACGTGGTGCTGTCTAAACCAGAGAAATAAAAAAAAAAGGAGAAATCTTTTAGAATGTATTAAATAGAAAAAAAGAAAAATTGAACGGAGAAGGAAATTGAAAAGTGGAGCAGGGAGATTTACATAAGGCCTACGTTGAGATTATTCCACTCAAACACTGACTAAAAACCGGCGTGGGAATTAAAAACCACACATGCTAAATGCTAGTAACAAACTCGTTCCAGAGAACTCGTGTTCCAAAAGAAAGAAGAATAAAGATAATGCATAAATATCAGCCCTGATTCGGACACGCCCCTTTTCCTCACACACTCGAGAAATATAGCGGGTTTACACCGAGTGTGTGAGAAATCATGCCCTCAAAACGAAACTTAAAGGAACAGAACATGTCTATGTACAAATATTCCATTCATACGTGATCACATACGAATTATTTCATCAAAAATCAACAGAACTGCTGATGGAGAAACAGGCAGCGCTGAAAAGCCCTGAAACACACGCCGTATTGCATTTCCAAAGTTCGCTCTCATACACACCTCATTCCAATGTTTCCCATTCGTTTCTGCAAAATTCACTCTTTTCTCCCCATGTCTCATTTTCTCTCAAGGTCTCTCCTTTCATTCTGTTTCATCTCATCACTTTTTGTATTTTCTCCTTTCATCTTCTATTCTGTCTTCTCTTCTCGTCCTGGCTCGTCTCATCTATTTGTTTCAACTCCTCATTTCTTTTAATCTTCTGTTCTTTACCTCCTATCTTCACTTCTCTTCTCCTATCCTCTCATTTAATTTCATTTAAACTCTTCTCTCATCTTCTTACTTCTCTTTGATATCTTTATCTGTCCGCTATCCTGTTAACTAATCAACTCAACTGATCTCTTCTGTTCTCATCTCTTCGCCAATCGTCTCATCTCATCTCATCGTGTCTCATCTCGTCTTGTCTTCTCTTATTTCATCTCATCTCATCTTATTTCATCTCATCTGGCCTCCTGTCATCTCTTTGTCTTATCTTATCTTCTCTCATCTTCTCTCTCATGTTTACTTCTTCTCTCTGCACCAATCTTTTCATTTAATCTCTTATTCTCTCATTTTGTCTCCTCTCGTCTATTTGTTTTAACTCCTCATTTCGAGTCTCCTCTCCTCTCCTACCCTATCTTCACTTTTCTTTTCCCATCCTATCCTATCCCATTTCTTGGCTTCTCTTTTTTCATTTTCTCTTTTCTTTTTTCTGATATTGTCTCCTCTCATATTTTTGTCTTTACTCCTCTCATTTAATCAAATCTCCTAATGTCTCATCTCCTATCTTCTCTTTTCATATCCTCTCATTTCATTTCATTTGTTCTCTTCTCTTCTCTTCTCTTCTCTTCTCTTCTCTTCTCTTCTTTTCTATTCTCTTCACTTCTAATCTCTTCTCTTCTCCTTTTATCTCACTCTGTCTCTTCTTTATTTTTTTTATCTCACATATTGTCACATTTAATCTCTTTGTCATATCCCCTCATCTGATTCTCTTCACTTCTCCTTTCTTCTCCTATCAACTCTTTTAATCTCATTTCTTTTATTCTTTTTTTTCCTCTCTCTCTTATTCTTGTTGATGCAGGCTGATATGAGTCGATATAAAGTGTGTGATCGCATCATGCGGAAGTCTCGCGACTTCAAAATGTCTATAAAATTCCTTGAGTCTGTTACCGACTTGTCTGTTTTTTATAAGAATTTGTCTGTAAGTGTGAACGCTGTCTGTGGGGACAAAAGTGTAGAAAAAAATCCTCAAAAAAAATTCGTCCTTAAAAAAATAAGGAAAGAAAAGAAAAAGGATGCTCGCGGGGGCGGTTTAATTGACGTAGTAAAGCCAGTAGATGAGATTAAAAAGGGAAAAGACGGCGGGGAAGATTATCCGTGACCATCGATCGATGGCGTTGACGTCCGTGAGATCTGGGATTTTGATTTTCAGCTGTGAAGAGCGTCTGCGCAGTCGAGCCTTTTTGGGCTGAGCGTTTCTCTCCTGGCTGTGTCTCCTCGGCCCGCTCGCCTTTCGGTACTGGATCCCTGAGTTATCCAACATGACCGAGGTGGAGTTCCTGCCATCGCTGACGCTGGTGGTGATCTCGTTTCCGGCCACTTCGTTATGGATCTCCAGCGTGGTCAGCAGGATGTTCCCCTGAGAGTCCACCTGCGCAGGAGAAACAGCAGAATCAGCAGGGCTCTGACATTCCGCCTCCATGATCTACGATCAAGCTGGGAATCTATATTAGAGACGTCTTTTTCTTTTCTTTTTTTTGCAAACAAACATATTACACAAAGTCTCTATAAATAAGAATGCTGAACGTTCAAATCCTAATATCAGCACATCAGCACATTATGGAGACGGCTTTCAAGAGCATGAATTATTCTGACCAGCTTCTCAGACGGGTTGGAAAAACTGGGATGGAAATGATGGAAATGACGGATCTTCAATGGGTGAAAAAGTGAAGTCATAAATCTCCATTTCGGAGCGAAAGAGCAGAACAGCTCGAATCTCATCCGTGTTTCATCATCGAAATAAAGAGTGCAAAAAAGAATCGACCTCAATCAAATCAGAACTAATTCAAGAATAAAAACAAATTAAATAAATAAATATAGATGAAAAAATAAAATGATAAATAATTTAAATAAAGAGATAATTAGATCAATAATATAGTAAAGATATAAATATTTAAAATAAACAAAAATGTAAATATAAATTTTTTTAATAAATCATTCGGTTTTATGTTTGATTTTATTTGTACTTTTATTAATTGCTTTATATATTTAGATGTGAGATATTTCAGAATAGAAAGAATCAGGTTGTGTATTTTGCTGTACACAACTGTTCCATGCGTCTTGTATTGATCAACAGAAAACTTTATAACGAACAAACGCCGTCTGATGTGTCTGATGTGTATTCGAGTGAAGATGGATGCTGATGTCGTTTCTCCAGAAGGTCGTGCTGAGCGCAAAATCTGTTGTTTTGTATTATTTTCACCCATGAATCCATATCTTCAGGAAAGATACAGTAGAGTGTAAACAGTGATTACAGATCAGACGCCGCAGTAACAAGCAGGGACTCAATACTGCTGATTAGAGTCTGATCTCAACATGAAGGAGTGGAGGAAGATGAAGCAGAGAGGGACAGAGAGAGGGAGTGGTGAATTGGGGATATCCATACAATGAAGGGATAAGGAGAGAAGAGAAGAGAAGAGAAGAGAAGAGAAGAAAGGAAAAGAGATGAGATGAGATGAGATGAGAAGAGAAGAGAAATATATAAAATTAGATATAGATACAATTATAGAGGAGAGAAGAAGAGATGTATAGAGATCAAATGAGAAGAGATAAGAGGAGAGGAGAGGAGAAGAAAAAAGAACAGGTGAAATAAGATTAGAGAAAATTAAAGTAGAACAAGGAAATGAAGAAAGTGAAGGAGAGGAAAGAGAAGAAAAAGAGGAGAAAAGAAAAAAACACAGGGAAGGAGAAGAAAAGAGAAGAGGCGAGACATTCAGAGGTTAAATGAGCAGAGACAAGAGAAGAGAAGAGAAGAGAAGAGAAGAGAAGAGAGGAGAAGAGAAGAGAAAAGTAGAGAAAAGTAGAGAAGAGAAGAGAAGAGAAGAGAAGAGAAGAGAAGAGAAGAGAAGAGAAGGAGAAGGAGAAAAAAGGAGAGAATGTATCTACTTGTTAGGAAGGTAGGGAGGAAGGAAAGATGAAATTAGTGCACGTTTGCTTTAAACAAACAAAACATGCTGACACTAAGAGGCTAAAACAACAACAACAACAACAACAACAACAACAACACACCCACACACTCCCACACACACACTCACCCCTTGTGAGTGACGGTGACCTTGTACCTGATTGGACTGTTTAACTCCTGACGCTTTGCAATTCCCTCCCTCCTGAACAGACTGGCCACAAGAACACAAAAAGAACAGAAGACCACCTTTACCTTCTACACCTGCAGGTTCCAATCTGAACACCATCAGACACGAGAGCCATGAGAGCGGCCATCTTGAAATCGAAAGCATTTTCAACACATAAACACAGCTGAAAGGTTTTATGACGCTATGGAGAGATTGTAACTAAGATTGTCATAACGATGCTAAAACATTTGAGAAGGTTTTCATCAACCGATTCACGACATGGAGAATTTCTGAGGTATGGAATCATCTGTCCTGCCACCAGCGCAATGACGCTACATTAACTCAATCATTCCATTTGATTTAAATGCTAGAAGCTTTGGTCTCGATCTCCCGCTGGAATCTGGTGCAACTTTATCCATCCGCCTGGTGCTACATGTTCATCAGCTTCTCATCAGCCTTCCTCTGATTACAGCTGCACTACATCTTCATGAGAAGACACCGGTGTTTGTTCATGGCAGTGAATTACCTTGTTTCCGTCGTATTTGTTTCGGTCGTTGTTGGCTTTCTCCGCCTTCTCTGCCATCTTCTTCTGCATCTGAGGGCCTCGTCCGAAGAAGATATAATTGACGAATGCATATTCGAGCAGGGCTAAGAAGACGAAGACGAAGCAGCCCATCAGGTACATATCTATGGCTTTAACATATGGGATCTTGGGCAGCGTCTCTCGAAGATGGGTGTTGATGGTGGTCATGGTGAGGACAGTCGTGATACCTGTGGAAGAATCGGGGTTTCAGTCTTTTGATTTTTAAACCCTTTTTTATGGATACAGAACATCCATGCAAAACATCTCTCAGGTTTTTGGTATTAATAAATGTTTTCCCATATTTGTAGGTTACTGCAAATCCTTCAAGAAAAATGGGTTCTTAAAGGGTTCCTTAAGGGTTTGATGGATAGTTTTTGGTTCTTTGCTTCCACAAAGGGTTTGAAACATTATCTAACATTATCTACACCAAATAATTCCACAATAGGAAAAAACCTGTATCTGATGTAGTTCCAGGCAAAAGGAACCCAAATTACCAAATGATTGAAAGCTTTTGGGCATTGACAAGGAAATAATTAGCAATAATTTAAAGTTTGTACACCAGACTTAGAAAAACACAGATACACCCTTAGAAAAAACGTCCCTTAATGGTTCATTAAAGGGTTTATGATATAATTAATGGTTAGAGTTAAAGGGCCCCTGGGTTAGAGTTCTTGGGCCCCTGAGCAGGGCCTCTAACCGCTATGCTGCCCAGTTGTATGAATGAGACAAATCTCTCTGGAGGAGGTCCTCTGTGAAATGCCATAAATGAATTATGACTTTATTTACAGTTAAAGGGAAATATGACTGTAAGAAGTCTGAGAACTAGTAGAGCGTATGCTAAAACATAAATCCCACAAAGCATTGCAGAAGATTGAGGATCACAAAGTATCATATCAATCATAATGCACTTAAGAGATACGAGTGGGCATAGAGCACGTGGAGTCGGACAGCATAAGGCATCGTCCAGGCCTGGATTCCAAAAACAGAAAAAAAAAGAAATTGGACTAAAAGCACAAACGAGGCTGTATAGATAGAAAAGTACACGACGATACTGAGATTATTCAGAGACCAAGCCAAAAGAGCTGCGATGAAATATTTCTCGTTTGACAGCTCGGCTCTGCCGCCCACCATGAATCTGGACACTGCGGATGGCTGCTACAGATTGAGCTCTGTCACAGAGAGCGAAACGCCAAAAACCCCGGCTCTGCTTACTCTACGCAATTACACAATCACGTTGTCGAACATGCCGGTGAATCAGACGCCCGTCACACCAGTGTGTGCATTCAACAGCCGCTTGCTTATATACCGGTTTTTATGCTAAATCTCATTTCTGTATGGAACAGGAATAACCGTGGACTGGAGGCTAGCGACTTTTAAAGCGCTTCTCTATGATAAAAACAAACCCCGAGCTGAGCTGTTTAGCAAAATGCCAACATTCTTTACATAATCATTTCGGTCTGTGCGTTTTCGAACATCCCATTCCACATTTACTCCCCATTACATTCTTATAATAACTCCACTCTTCTGTGAAGATGTTCCACTAGATTTTGTGAAAGATTTGTGAAGATGCGTTTAGCCACAAGGAGGCGTTAGTGAAGTCAGGTGGTGATGTAGGTGAGATGAGGAGGCCTGGGGTGCAGTCAGTGTTCACCTTCACCTTAAAAGTGTTCAATAGGATTCAATAAGTCAGAGCTCTGTAGCAGTAGATCTTCTACCCAAGCCAATGGAAAGTAGATTATCATGGAGCTGGTTTGTGCACAGGGGCAGCGTCATGCTAGCACAAGTTTCCAACTAGTGTCCTATTTCCAAAGACGTCCTGTACAACTGTGTGTTTCCAACTTTGTGGTAACAGTTTGCAAAAGAAACACTATTCTTGATTGTTGTATACAGTGTTGTGCTTATTACTAAAAAATAGTAAGTAGTTACAGTTACTCGTTACTTCTTTCAACAAGTAACTCTGTTACTTTGTTGATTATTTAAACCAAAAAGTCATGCGTTACTGTTAAATGTAACTTTTTAGTTACTTTTTTAAAGAACCTTCTTTAATGTTTTCTTATTAATGCACTTTTATGTGTTCGGATCTACACAAACACAAAACTGACTTAAACACAGAGTAATTTATAAACACTATTGTATTAAAGTCAGAGCAGCACACACTGAATATCTCACAAGCATTTCTAAAATAAAGAACAAAACAAGCTGAATAATAAATTCACAATTAAACACTAAAGTGGCTTCTGCTGTTGTGTTGAGCTCTTAAACATGTTCCTTTCACAGCTGAAGGATGAAAACTATCAACAATGTAGAACAGAACACTGGGTTAGCGCAGAGCTTCTAGCTCCTCAGGCATGGAGGTCCTGGAGAAGCTTCAACAGATTGGAGTTGCTTTTAATCGCAGTAGATACGAGCTTCAAATCAGAAAGACACAACTTACATTCGACTTAAACGTTTTGTGTCTTTATGCTCAACTAAAGTGAAATAATGATCATATTTGCACTTTGAGAAACTCGTCTTCCTCTCGCCTCGACTCGTCATTACTGCCGCACAGACCTGAATAAACAGAGACACGCCCACAGTGCGTCTTCTTCCTGTTTACAGTGGTTCATCCACCAATCCTACAATGCGACGCTGCTGTAAGCAGGTCAGACTGTAGTCTACACTTCAGCCCAAATTCATTCTTTTAAAAACGGGTAACGCACCATACGCTAACGCTAACGGAGTTACTTTATTTTTAAAAGTAACGCATTACAGTATTATTTACTGTTAAAAGTTTAACCGGTAGCGCGTTACTGCCCACAACACTGGTCGTATATATGTTTACACACATACATACATACCCTAATTCTATTTTTCTTTACTGTATTATATTGTGTAATGTTGAATATGTTCTGTAGTTTGACTGTAGCCTGCAGCTTCACAAAAGCATTTCTTTGACAAACTGTCACTGACACCTGTACATATGACAAATAAAACTTGAAACTTAAAACGTTACAACCTACTTTAAATAAAGGGTGCAGGTTATTTGTTGGTACCGTGAATAGTTAAGACTACAGCAGGGGTTCAGAGCTTTCTCCTACAAAGTTCCACAGTTATGGATCATATTTCCTTTCAGTGTTCAGCTCTTAGACTGGTCAAGAAGAAGTCAAGCTTCTTGTAAACAGGTTTTTCTAAGGAGCAGATCTGAAGGCTTGATGATGTAGTAATGATTAATGATATAGAAGTGTTTTGATGAACTGGGATATGTGGAAGTTTGGTAGGTGTTGAAGGTGGTATAGTGGGACTTCTTATATCCCAGAGATCCCTCATATCTGTTTAACCGACTGGTACTTCCTTATAATTATGCTCTCAGAGTCCCTACTTGCACACTGATGTTGTGTTTGGACCTGGATTTGAGGTCCTGAGACTGGAGGTCCTACTTCCAACCAGACCTGACTGGGGTCTCTATAAAGATTTTTAGGATCCAAATACAAAATAAAGTATGACATCAACCAAATAAATATTAACCTCTTTTACAGTTATTTAATTAATCAATTAACATGACCACTGCTACTGACCAATCAGGATGCAGAATTTTAAATCTCACTTGCCGTGTTAGTCACTCTCGAGATGGTACATCCTTCCATCACCACAGAGGATTGATGGTAAACATCATGCTATTAACAAATGCCATTGCTTGCTAATCACCTTGTGCTTGCTAGCTAGCGATTATAAAGCTGCAATGCATTCTGGGATCATAATTTATCCTCAATGAAAAATTAAAAACCAAATGAACAATTAACTTTTTGCCATTCCAGGTGTCCTAACAATAATAATGGCAATAATAATTCACATCATTATAAACTTCCCACAGGAAAGCAACAAATTAGCAGCACAATCATTAAGCGCCTCATATTTAATGTGTTTCCGGACTGATTTCTTTTTTCTCTTCTAGTTGCCGACCGAACGTGAAAGTGGTTTAATCTGATTACTGACCGCACGTCTCGTACATTCCGGCTCCCTCGGGAAATCCCTTATCTCCTTAACGAGACCCTGTAAAGTGGAGCTGCTCTGATTCCACCAGCTACATTAACATTTAAAGACACATTAGCTACAATTCCTGGAATCACCCTGCAGAAACGTGAGCGTGACCACCCCCAGGGCCGCACCGACGGTACCCATTCCCAGAGAAATCAGGCGCTTTGCTCTAGAGGTCTTTCTGATCCGGCTTTAATTATTCACTCGACGTTTCCTTCTGAGATAAAAACAGGACCTGGTTTTTACCAAGTTTTATCACATCCTGATTTTTTTGCTGATACATTTGCAGAGACGAATCTGTTCCACCTCTGGGAATGCGGTAACTCGATAAACAGTGAACTTATAATAAAAAGATCATTAGATCAAATCCCAGCACCACCAAACTGCAGCTTTTGGGCCCTTGTGAAAGGCCCTAACTATTAACTGCTCAGGATTAGAACATCTGCCACTAATGCCATCAAATAACATGAATTAACAGCACTTTCTATAATCCCCAGTGATCTAGAATTCTGGATTCTCATTGGTCCATCCTTAGTTATTCCTTGTATGCTTTTGGCATCTATGGGATCTCGAGCTTTTAGCTACACTGCTCCTCACCTGTGGAATCTTCTTCCACTAGATATTCACAACAACCACTCTGTTATTAACCAAAATCTAAATCACCTTTAAAACTGCATAGAAACCTACACTATATGGCTGAAAATATTGAGATCTTTCCAGAAATATGTGATTCTTCCCCAAACTGTCACCACCAAATGATACAGTATAGGACGTCTTTGGCTGAATTCGGAGATGAGAACCTGTCTCAGCATGACAACGCCACAGTGTATGCTTAACATGGGTTGGAGTGGAAGATCTCCTGCTATAAAGGGATAAATGTGAACTCACCTCCTCGCTTTACCTCCATCAGCACCTGACTTTACTAACACCATTGTAGATGAATGAATCTCCACAAGAGTGGAACTTATTATAACGACAAATGGAGACAAAATGTGGAATGGGATGTTTAAAAAGCACATGCTAAGGTGTCCATGAAATGTTTAAGAGGTTGTTGGTGATTTATAGTAAAGTAATTGATAGAATTCTGATAAGAAAAATTAACTACTTTCATTCGGCTTTATTCGCTAGTTCTTATTAGTTAGATATCAGTCCCCATTATGGCCTATAGAGGGCATGTTAGCTTGAAGCCTTATGTCCAGTTTGCAGGTCTTTCATAGTATTTTTTGGTTTCATGTCATGTCTTCACCCCTGTCCTGTTATTGTCCTGTCATATTCTTCATGTGTCCTTATTTCCTGCACCAGTTCATATTTGCTTTGTTGGTTTTCTTCGTCACTCAATACCAAGCCGATCAGTTTCTCGTCTGTCGTTTTTGATCATGGATGATCTTCATGCCATTTGTTGAGCACCTGACCTCTATCTTTTTCCTCCGACCCTCTCAACTCGACTCTTCTATCATGACATTTGTGGAGAACCACAATTGTAAAGCTAACTAGCGAGTATCACTGCACTAGCAACAACATTCACACCTTTGTTTTTGGCTGGAAATCTCACTTTCTGGATGCATTTTTGACTAAACTATGGTTACACCCAGACACATTCTGTCCAGTCGCATCTACTGCATCAACTGGACTCACGCTGTTAGAGCCAGAGCAGAAGTCTTTCCCTATAAAGAAACAATCAATCGAGCCATCGAGAAGCGGAAAGAGGAAGCGAGAGCAGAGTAACACCATTTATATTATCTGAGCCTCTCACATTTCCATACAGAGATGACCAGATTCCTACTGTGTGTGTGTGTGTGTGTGTGTGTGTGTGTGTGTGTGTGTGTGTAATTTAGTCCGAAAAGCCTGACAGTGGCCACACTAGTGCTGGATACGGATGTGGAGGATGGATGGATGGCTTCAGCTCACTCTCGGCTCTCGGCTCTCGGCTCTCTCACAGCCATTTAAATGCGAGATTCATTGCTCCTGTGCAGAAAGCCGGAGGATTGAAATGGAGGTTGAATGTAATTGTTTTCCAGCTGCATCGATCGTTGTGTTTTTACCAGGTTACCTGGCAGGAGACGGAAAGGCAAAGAGAAAGAAAGAGCTTTGAACTCGTAATGATAATAGCAGGTGAAGAGTGTGTGTGTGTGTGTGTGTGTGTGTGTGTGTGTGTGTGTGTATGAGAAAGGCCATAGAGAATTTTCCATTCTGATGCAAAGTGCTCTCATTTCAGAGCTTAATCCCATTAATGAGAATAGTTTTGCAAAAAAAAAAAAAAGTAGACCATCATCCTTTAACCCTCTTTCCCTTCTTCTCTCTCTCTCTCTCTCTCTCTCTCTCTCTCTCTCTACACACACACACACACACACACACAAGTGTATACACTTTATCATAACACACACACAAGATCTCATGATCTAAAACGGTCTTACTCTCCGAACCTCCGAGTGGCAGTGTATGACGTGGAAAAATGAGTTTCCCTTCTATCAGCTTCAGCGTATAATCACTCAGGGTGATGATGCTTATTACCGAAGGTGTAAATGTAATTGCGCCCCTGTAGACCATCGGTCATAGGGCGAAAATCGAGGAGACGTCATTGGGGGTGTTGGTTACATACATGTGATCTATGATTTTTGCTGAAGTATATCAATCTGCTTGTTGGTGTGGTTCTTGGTATTGCTGTTGTTGGGGTTTAAAACAAATCTGGGTTGAAAAAGAGTCAGTAAGCAGGTCAGGTAGATTTGGAGGCAGGATAAAGCTGGATTAAATATGGATGTAGATTGGGAATTAGGATTAGGAAGCAAGTGGATGCAGATTATACCACAGGTGGATATAGATAGTAAAAACAGGTGGATGTAGTTTAGAAAACAGGTGGATGCAGATTATACAGCAGGTACATGTATATTAGGGAGCAGGTGGATGTAGATAGAAAGCAGGTGGATGTATATTATACCGCATGTGGATTAGATCATTAGCCGGGTGGCGATAGATTAGAAAACAAGTGGCTGTATATTAGGAAACAGGTAGATGTAGATTATAGAGCAGGTGGGTGTAGATTAGGCAGCAGGTGAATATAGATTATGGAGCAGGTGGTTGCAGATTATAAAGAATGTAGATTAGGAAACAGGTGGATGCAGATTATAGAGCAGGTGGATGTGGATTATAGAGCAGGTGGATGTAGATTATAGAGCAGGTGGATGTGGATTATAGAGCAGGTGGATGTAGATTATAGAGCAGGTGGATGTAGATTATAAAGCAGATGGATGTAGATTATAGAGCAGGTGGATGTGGATTATAGAGCAGATGGATGTAGATTATAGAGCAGGTGGATGTAGATTATAAAGCAGGTGGATGTGGATTATAGAGTAGGTGGATGTAGATTGTAGAGCAGGTGGATGTGGATTATAGAGCAGGTAGATGTAGATTATAGAGCAGGTGGATGTGGATTATAGAGCAGGTGGATGTGGATTATAAAACAGGTAGATGTTGATTATAGAGCAGGTGGATGTAGATTATAGAGCAGGTGGATGTAAATTATAGAGCAGGTATATGTAGATTATAGAGCAGGTGGATGTGGATTATAGAGCAGGTAGATGTAGATTATAGAGCAGATGGATGTAGATTATAGAGCAGGTGGATTTGGATTATAAAACAGGTAGATGTTGATTATAGAGCAGGTGGATGTAGATTAGGAAACAGGTGGATGTATATTAGAATGTAGCTGGATGTAGATTATACAGCAGGTACATGTATATTAGGGAGCAGGTGGATGTAGATAGAAAGCAGGTGGATGTATATTATACCGCATGTGGATTAGATCATTAGCCGGGTGGCGATAGATTAGAAAACAAGTGGCTGTATATTAGAAAACAGGTAGATGTAGATTATAGAGCAGGTGGGTGTAGATTAGGCAGCAGGTGAATATAGATTATGGAGCAGGTGGTTGCAGATTATAAAGAATGTAGATTAGGAAACAGGTGGATGCAGATTATAGAGCAGGTGGATGTGGATTATAGAGCAGGTGGATGTAGATTATAGAGCAGGTGGATGTGGATTATAGAGCAGGTGGATGTGGATTATAGAGCAGGTATATGTAGATTATAGAGCAGGTGGATGTGGATTATAGAGCAGGTAGATGTAGATTATAGAGCAGGTGGATGTTGATTATAGAGCAGGTATATGTAGATTATAGAGCAGGTGGATGTAAATTATAGAGCAGGTATATGTAGATTATAGAGCAGGTGGATGTGGATTATAGAGCAGGTAGATGTAGATTATAGAGCAGATGGATGTAGAATTTAGAGCAGGTGGATGTGGATTATAAAATAGGTAGATGTTGATTATAGAGCAGGTGGATGTGGATTATAGAGCAGGTGGATGTAGATTATAGAGCAGGTGGATGTTGATTATAGAGCAGGTGGATGTAGATTATGGAGCAGGTAGATGTAGATTATGAAGCAGGTGGATGTGGATTAGGGGCAGATAAATGCAGATTATAATGTATCTGGAGATTATACGGCAGACAGATGTAGTTTAGGATGAGTATTTGCAGAAACCCCTCCCTGGTGACTTTTCATTAGACTGATATCTGCTGGATCTGCTCTGATTAATGTGGACGTTAGAGACAAGCTCTCATGATATCTCATCAGGTAAAAAAGTCTCATCAAACAACCCATCCATCAAATGTACAATAAAATAATAAATGTTCTTAATGAACTAAAATCTAGTGTCTGTTGCGAAGGAAAAAACATTTTAGATGTGGTTTTATAGGAAAACTTGGACCCTGACGGTGTGTTTTGTGTTTGTACCTAAAGCCACTCTCGCTGCTGAGGCATCGTAGTTAATCCAGAAGGAGACCCAGGACAGGATGGTGATCAGGATGGAAGGCATGTAGGTCTGCAGGATGAAGTAGCCGATGTTCCTCTTCAGTTTAAAGCTGAGTGACAGGCGTGGATAAGCTCCTGAGGGACAGACAGCCAGAAAGACAGACAGACAGATGGATTAGAGACAGACAGGTTATTTATTTCCACAGGGTCTGGAGCCATACTTTGTTTTGTTTCAGTTTCTATGGCAATGCTGGTGCAGATTTGCCTCCGTCGCTACGGTAACAAGCAGCCGTTGGTTTGGTGGAATAAATCGTTTTTTTTTTCACATGATTGGTTGTAGAAGTTCAGCCTTGAGCGCTCTCACCACCACAATGAGATGAAAGAGGGAAGAAAAGTCAAATTCTTGTTAAGTAGCGACAATGCGGACGTCAATGAGGACGAGGGGACATCACATTTGAAAAAGTCAAGTTTAACACTAAACACACACACACACACACACACACACACACACAAAATTTACACAATAGTCAAATATGAAACTGTTAATAAAGAAAGATGTGAGGACAGAAAAAAGTAACAAAATGGAACGATAGAAAAAAGTAAAAGTAATTAGGGAAAAAAATGTGAAAATATTACTCAGTACTCATAATTTCTATATTTAATAACGTCCTGAAACTCATTCAATTTTATTGCTTTCTCTATAATGAAACCTCATTTCCTTTATATACTCTTTTGCCACCCTCTTTCAGTCTGATCTTTGTCTTCATATCGTCACACTCAGCTCGGTCTGATCTACGTCTTTATATCATCACACTTAGCTTAGTCTGATCTACGTCTGTATATCGTCACACATTTAGCTTAGTCTGATCTCCGTCTTTATATCGTCACACTCAGTTTGGGCTGATCTCCGTCTTTATATCGTCACACTCAGTTTGGTCTGATCTCTGTCTATATCTTCACCCTCAGCTCGGTCTGATCTCTATGTTTTTGCATCTTCACCCTTAGTGATGTTTAATCTCTGTAATGTCATTTTATTTTCTCTCTTAGTGAGGTCAATCCATAAACATACATCTTTATCTACACTTTTAGTGATGCGTGATTTCTTAAATGTCTTTTTAGGGAGGTCTAATCTCCATTATGTCTTTATATCTTCACCCTTATTGAGGTCTGATCTCTATAATGCCTATCTTTTTCCTTAGTGAGGTCTAATCTCTATAGTGTTTTTTTTTTTCTACATTCACAGTGAGGCTTGATCTCTATTGTCTTTTCTCCCTTACCATTAGTGAGGTCTGATCTCTATAATGTGCCTTTTCTCTTTACCCTTAGCGAGGTCTAATCTTTATAATTGTTCTTTTCCCCTTGATGTCTAATCTCTAATTTATTTTTCCTTTTCCCTTCAACTCTCCAACATCCTATGTCTCCTGAGGTCTGATCTTATTTATATCCTTTTCCTTTACCGCCTCAGCAAGGTCTAATCTCTCTAACCTCCTCTTTCTCAGTTCTCTTACTGAGGTCTAATCTTTCCTACGTGCTCTATCTCTACCTTATTGGTGAGGTCCAATCCTAATAACATCCGCTTTACCCAAAAAGGTCTGATCTCTCTTAACAGCCTCTTTCTCTGCCTCCTCAGTTATATCTAATCTCTAATAATCTCTTTCCTCCACCCCCTCAGTGAAGTCTAATCTCGCTTACATGCTCTTTCTCTACCTCCTTGGTGAGGTAACGATTTTTATAACATCTTTCTCCACCTCATTGGTGATGTCTGATCTTTTTAACCTCCCCCTTGCCCGGGTCTGAGTTACCTGTTGGACATTGCGGTGACTCTGAAGAGGGAATAATTATGAATCAGTTCTCTGTCTGTAAAGGGGAATCATTTATACACTACAACTTCTGCTTCATGAATATATGACACACAGCGCTATTCATTTCACTCTCTCTCTCTCTCTCTCTCTCTCTCTCTCTCTCTCTCTCTCTCTCTCTCTCTTTTAACAGAAGAAAGAAAGAGAGAAGTAATCACCCCTCCATCATCGCTGGTCTAAGCTGGTATTTGCACGACAAAGGGGTGACACTTGATCCAAAGCCGATAATTAGCCTCGCCATGGAACGCAGCGATTCCCGAACTGAACCGCACTCGAAAATATAACACCCCTTTATTTTCACATCGAAAACATAGGGTGTTATTTGTTTGCTCAGACACAAAATGCATATGACAGAGTTACAAACTGAGCGACTATTCAGCATGAAACCCGTTCAGACACAGCAGATAATGTAACTTAAGAACTCAGTCTCCTCTGGTTAGGCCACACCCACTTTAGGTTTAAACCCAAATACATAGGAGGTGGTAACGAAAACCTTCAAGACTAATGGTGTAACTGGTGCTGTTCTGACCCACATGCGTTACCACATCTGCGATTTCGTCACAGACGGCGAGTTAGAACAAAGGGCCAACATGAAATTTGCATAAAACTGGGCAAACGTTTGACGTACGGCGATGCTGCAACAAGTCGTTTGAGATGTTTTGAGTGGAAAAGCAGAAGAACTTTGGCGGAAGACGTCGAGAGATCGGTAAGACCTTCGACAAGCTCAACCCAAAAATGTCCAAACCATTCGGCAACTCGTGCATAATGATCGTCGTCAAACAAACGACGTGATCTCACTTCTGCACCCACCCTAATCGCCAGATTTGACACATGCGAACGTCACCACTTCCTGAAGATCAGGATCCAGCTTTAAGCTTGCCTTTTTGACACCGTTGTGGAGACCCGGCGTGAATCACAGTAGGTGCTTCACACGCTTCCAAAAGAAGACTTGCAGGACACGTTCTAAAAGAACGCTGCGAGATGCTATTTTGCTACTTTGAAAGTGTGTAAATGTATATATGTTATAACCAAATCATCGATGTGGTGAATCTTTCTGTAACAAGATGTTTGTCATATTGATAGAAAGAGTCTTCGGTCCCGGTGCATTTCTAACATCGTAATTTTCATTGTAATAATCTTCAGGAGCGAAGGAGTTCTCTGAAGTGTCTCACTATCATAGCTAGTTGTGGTCAGTGAGCGGTCAGGAAACACCTGTTTAGAGCTTATAACCCATGAGAGCTGGAATTTACTAGATGTTCCACTAAACCACTATTGAGAGGTCGTACACAGAACCCAAGAACACGTTAGAATGAAGCTTGTGTAAAACTGGAAAAGTGGAACTAGGTGTGTGAAACCGTCACCTGTGGAGAAGACGACGTTCCTGGACACCAGTTTGTAGTCCACGATGGAGAACTGCGGAAGCTCGATTTGGGACACACCAGATACGGCGTTGTCTCCGCCTTTCCAGTAGAACTGGATATCGTCTGTCGTGTAGCCATCTGTACAATAATCACACGTATGAATGAGTCACGTGTACATCGGCGTGTGGAAAAGCAGTGCAGTGAGCTAAATTTAATGAGAAGTGGGCAGTGATGCGTTGGGTGGTGTTGCTGCATCGCTGCAGCACTGAGGGGTTTCCGGGTTCGATCCTGGGCTCAGTGTGTGTGGAGTTTCACATGTTCTTCCTGAGTCTGTGTGGGCTTATTCAGGGTTGCCTGGTTTCCTCCCACATGCCGAGACCATGCTAAGTGAGCCGGCGAACCGAAATTGTCAATTTTTCTCGATTGTCTTAATAAACAAGCAATTTTAGTGGATAATCGTGTTTATAAGTGGGCGGAGTCAATGCAAATAGAGAGATTTTTACATTTAAGGTATTTGGCAAAAAAACGATGACGCATTTTTACTCATTGGGGCAACGTTTTAAAGAGTGGGAAAGTGAATAAACGGCAGCTGGACAATACGCAGGTCAAAGCGTGTTAAGTTTTGCTCATGCGCAGTACAGGGACAGGAGCGGGATAACGGTGGCCCAAGACTGGCAGCTCGGCAACACTGCGGCTTGTACTCCTGACCTTCTGGTGATTGAGGCTACATGAATACGGATACATTTGAAACGATTTTCGAAGAAAAAAATGCCGTTTTTAAATTTATCCGTATTTATTTCGCTTCATTTATCAGAAGGTCAGGAGTAAAAGCCGCAGTATTGCCAAGCTGCCAGTCTCAGTCCACCGTTAACCCTCTGTACTCCAGAGGTGCTGTATCACGGCCGACCCTGCGCTCTGACAGCAGCTTCCTAACATCACTGGAATATGTGAATATTTAACAATTTCCTTTTGGGATCAATAAAGTGTTCTTAAAATGATAATACTAATAATAATAAAATCCTGCGTAAAGCGTTTTATATTAACATAATGATTTACAATGATTTCTAAATATTTTTTGAAAGAATCAGGAAGGTGGACGGTCTCCAGATTGGAGATGTTTCTGTGCTTTAAAAGTGTGTGTGTGTGTGTGTGTGTGTGTGTGTGTGTGTGTGTGTGAACGCTCACAGCTCTCAATCTCCAGGGTACAGTTCTGTTCATCTAGCGGGTATCTCCTCAGGTCCATCATGCAAGCAGCAGTCGTAGTGATTCTGAATTGAACAAACAAACACACGCACACACACACACACACACACACACACACACACACACACACACACACACACACACAGAGTACTACTTTATATATAAAATTGAATAACAGATGTAAAGAAATTCAGTTATTGTATCTGTTTTATGTATGTGTGTGTGTGTGTGTGTGTGTACGTGTGTGTGTGTGTGTGTGTGTGTGTGTGTGTGTGTGTAGGTGTGTTTGTGTGTGTGTGTGTGTGTGTGTGTGTGTGTGTGTGTGTGTGTGTGTGTGTGTGTGTGTTATCAGCTATACTTATGTATTGATTGGGTGAACACAAGAGCCATTAATCTACACTTCTTTCAGTGCACTTTGCACTCAAAAGCGTACTGTAAACACACACACACACACACACACACACACACACACACACACACACACACACACACACACACACAAATAGAGAGAGAAACTGCTGCTTCTATTAAAATGTATGTATGTACTATGAAGCATATACAGTATTATATATATATATATATATATGTGTGTGTGTGTGTGTGTGACTGCCGGTCAATACTCAGTTCAACAAAAGGGGCGGGGCTACAATGTATATAACATTAGAGGGTGTGGTTTCATCTTTATGCGTGATAATGAACATCTTCCCAGAAGAGTGGAGGTTATTATAGGAGCTTATGGAGACTGAATGTGGAATGTGGACATTTGAAAAACATCGACATAGAAATGTTACGGTCAATTTTTCTCCACGGAGTTTTGATAGATCATGTGAAGTAGATTCTTCTGCTGAGATGTTTCAAACCTTCACCTTAAACCTTTGAAGTCTTCAAACAGCGAGTCTCCAGTGATGGAAAGCTTTTGATCTAAATAAGTAAAAAACTCCGCACGTGTTTATCTTCACCCTGAATACGAATATGAAAATATTTTAATATTTAATATTAGAAAATGCTGTTTTATGCCTTTTTTCTCCTCCGTTACTGTGCAGCTCTCCGTCACCACGTTTCTTCTTCTCTCTGGTGTTTTATTTGTTTAAGAGACAAAGAAGAAGTGTGATCGAGACGCCGACGTTCAGCTCGAGGGAAATTAAGCACGCATTATTTCACGAGCGCTGCGGTCACATGGAACCCTGTCCAATCTATCAGCTCGTCTCCCACCGCCAGCAGAAGAGCGCTGGGCTTTAATATCGCGCTCTCGATGAGATCTGAGCTTTGAGACTTGAGCGTTCCTGAAGCGCTCGTATCACCGGGAAGGAACACCGACACCTCCAGGAGCGCCGGGACTCGGATTTATTACACTCACACAACAACTTTTTATAATCACTGATCCTTATAATTTCACTGACAATTAATTCCTACATGATTTATTTTATATTAATATCAGTCTTATATCATTATTATACCACTTCACTACTCATCCCTCCATCTTCTACCGCTTTACTACTCATCCCTCTATTTTCTACCACTTCACTACTCATCCCTCCATCTTCCACCACTTCACTACTAATCCCTCCATCTTCTACCGCTTCACAACTCATCCCTCCATCTTCTACCACTTCACTATTCATCCCTTCATCTTCTACCACTTCACTACTCATCCCTTCATCTTCTACCACTTCACTATTCATCCCTTCATCTCCTACCGCTTCACTACTCATCCCTCTATTTTTTACCACTTTACTATTTATCCCTCCATCTTCTACCACTTCACTACTCATCCCTCTATTTTCTACCACTTCACTACTAATCCCTCCATCTTCAACTGCTTCACTACTCATCCATTCATCTTCAACTGCTTCACTACTAATCCCTCCATCTTCTACCGCTTCACAACTCATCCCTCCATCTTCTACCACTTCACTACTCATCCCTTCATCTTCTACCACTTCACTACTCATCCCTTCATCTTCTACCACTTCACTACTAATCCCTCCATCTCCTACCGCTTCACTACTCATCCCTCTATTTTTTACCACTTCACTACTCATCCCTCCATCTTCCACCACTTCACTACTAATCCCTCCATCTTCTACCGCTTCACAACTCATCCATCCATCTTCTACCGCTTCACTACTCATCCCTCCATCTTCTACCGCTTCACAACTCATCCCTCCATCGTCTACCACTTCACAACTCATACCATTATCTTTTACCACTTCACTACTCATCCCTCCATCTTCTACCACTTCACTATTTATCCCTCCATCTTCTAAAACTTTACCACTCATCCCTCCATCTTCTGCCACTTCACTACTCATCCCTCCATCTTCTACCACTTTACTATTTATCCCTCCATCTTCTACCACTTCACTACTCTTTCCTCCATCTTTCACCGCTTCACTATTTATCCCTTCATCTTCTACCACTTCACTACTCATCCCTCCAACTTCTACCACTTCACTACTCATCCCTTCATCTTCTACCACTTCACTACTCATCCCTCCATCTTCTACCACTTTACAACTCATCCCTCCATCTTCTACCGCTTCACTACTCATCCCTCCATCTTCTACCGCTTCACAACTCATCCCTCCATCTTCTACTCCTTCACTACTTATCCCTCTATTTTCTACCACTTCACTACTCATCCCTTCATCTTCTACCACTTCACTACTCATCCCTCCATCTTCTACCACTTCACAACTCATCCCTCCATCTTCTACCGTTTCACTACTCATCCCTCCATCTTCTACCACTTTACTACTCATCCCTCCATCTTCTACCACTTCACTAATCATCCCTCCATCTTCTACCACTTCACAACTCATACCATTATCTTCTACCACTTCACTACTCTTTCCTCCATCTTCCACCACTTCACTATTTATCCCTCCATCTTCTACCACTTCACTAATCGTCCCTCCATCTTCTACCACTTTACAACTCATACCATTATCTTCTACCACTTTACAACTCATACCATTATCTTCTACCACTTCACTACTCATCCCTCCATCTTCCACCACTTCACTATTTATCCCTCCATCTTCTATCGCTTTACAACTCATCCCTTTATCTTCTACCGCTTCACTACTCATCTCTCTATCTTTTAGCCCTTCACTACTCATCCCTTCATCCTCTACCACTTCACAACTCATCCCTCCATCTTCTACTCCTTCACGACTTATCCCTCTATTTTCTACCGCTTCACAACTCATTCCTCCATCTTCTACCACTTCACAACTCATCCCTCCATCTTCTACCGCTTCACTACTCATCCCTCCATCTTCTACCACTTTATTACTCATCCCTCCATTCTCTACTGCTTTACTCCTCATCCCTCCATTTACTACCATTTATCTAGTTATCCTTCCATCTTCTACCACTTCACTGCTCATCCCTTTATCTTCTATTACTTCACTACTCATCTCTTCATCTACTACCACTCATCTACTCATCCCTCTATCTTTTACCACTACACTACTCATCCCTTGATCCTCTACCACTTTACTACTCATCCTTTCATACTCTACTGATTCACTACTTATCCCTCCATCCTCTACCACTGCTCAACTAATCTTTCTATATTTTATCCTTTTACCTCTTTACAGATCCCTCCATCCTCTACTACTGCGTCACTGATCCCACCATCCTCTACCACTGCTCCACTCATCTCTTCATCCTCTACAACTGCCCCACTTATCCCTCCATCCTCTTCACTCATCCCTCCATCCACTACCACTGTTTTACTGATCCTGCCATCCTCAGCCAATTTTCCACTAATCTCTTAATCCTCTACGACTTCTCCACTTAGTCCTCTATACTCTCACACTTTTTCAGAAATCCTTCCATCTTCCACCACTGCACCTCTGATTCCTCCTGCTACATGGAGTTGATCAGGACATTTCTGCTCGGTGAATCCACTTCCTCTTCTCCTGCTGGATGCTGTAAAGTGACACATCTTCACAGAGCTTCACCCTGCTGCAGCTTCCATTTCACTCTATCTGTGTGTGTGTGTGTGTGTGTGTGTGTGTGTGTGTGTAACTTATATCTTTTTGTTAAGTTCTGGGTGAGAAAATAAACACCAGGTCTGAGTTCATGCTGCGGTGCTTTCAACACTTTTCATTCCGTGAAAATATTTATTAAACTTAACGCAAAATAAAAAATATTTATGACAGTTTTTGGAATTTGTGAAAAAAAGAAAAAGAAAGAAAGAAAGAAAGAAAAAAAATCTAATTTGGACAAAAAATAACAAAATAAATATATAATTGCATCAACAAATAAATAATTTTAAGTTTAGGAATTAGCAATCAAAGAATTAATTAATTACAAATAAATAGAAAATGTGTGTTTAGATATGAAATCAAATTATAATAAAATTATACAATTAAATATAAAATAAATTAATAATGTCATAAAATTAGATATTTTTAGGCATAATTAAAATAGAAAACAATAATGAAAAATAAATATTTTTCTAAAAGAATGTAAATGGCACATTTTAAATGTAGATTTTGGTAACAACAATAAGAATAAATAAATAAATAAATAAATAAACAAACAAATAAATAAATAAATAAAAGTAATAATGTGCTTACACTTACTGTAATATTAATAATGATTAGTAATAAAGTATATGCTGTAAGGTTCTAAGATAAAATTTGAATTGTAAACAGAGAGATGACTGACCTCAGCCCATACAGAACCGTTCCGTCCGGGTGAAGGCGGATCATGCGGTTCTTCACCGTGACTCCATGGACGAAGGACTTTTTATCGTTCAGGAAGTAGGTGTCAGGAACCCAGAGCTGATCAGCCACTCTGTTATCCAGGGTGAGGTTCAGAGGAATCCCTGAGTACGCCAAGCGTTTATCCCTCCAGTACTGCTGGAAATACATCGTCAGAGTGAAGTCCTGCGAGAACACACATGAAGAGATCATAAGCCTACATGACATCTTCATAGAGCCTTTATTAGCGCCTCACGGTCAATTATAACGTGATTGAAAGAACGAAAGAAAGAAAGAAAGAAAGAAAGAAAGAAAGAAATGTATAATATGATATAGACATAACACATAACACATTATAACACATTATGCCAATGATCATACTTATAATTTGATTCATGTGTCATGTCAATAAAAATATAAAAAGATCACTATAAAACCTTGCCTATGAGGAATGGACTTTCTAAAGGAGAATGCAGGTTTATGTCAGCTTATGCAGGTGTTATGTAGTGTAGTAATGTGCTCTCCTAAGCTTCAGGTTTCATTTCTACAACATCCATAATGCAGTTCCATAATAATTTTATATGCACTAAAAAAGCAAAGGTTAGGTGTAAACTCCAAACGCTTCATCTCTCCCCTGTTTAGACAGACTCCGCCCCCTGTGTGTGTGTGTGTGTGTGTGTGTGTGTGTGTGTGTGTGTGTGTGTGTGTGTGTGTGTGTGCAGAACCTCTCTCTAAGTTCTGCAGCAAAAGCTGAGCTCTAAATACTGATGTGTGTAATTTCAGGATTAAATCGTCACACACTCCACAACCAGACTGTACCGGGGTCACTCTGAAAACGTTCTTCTCTCCATCACACCGAGGCTGAAGACCTTTTCCCACATGCAGATCTGCTCTTTAACACCGCGGTGTTCCCGTTACAAAGGCCTCATTTACATACAGAAATAAACTTTACATAGAAATTCGCCTGTGGCTTTTGCTATGACAAAACACACACACACACACACACACACGCACACACACACACAAAAACACACACACACACACACACACACACACACACACACACACACACACACACACACACACACTCTCTCACACACACACACACACACACACACAAAGACACAGAAAAATAAATATTTTTATATACGGTGTATATTTATATATATTTGACTTGTGGTTCTTTTGGAATGGAGAAGGTTGAAGACTTATTCTGGGTAAAAAGAACCAACATGGCAACCATTCCATACTTCAACACCATTCAGTTCCGTCTGGACTGCGGCTCATTGTAAGCGACTTCACCGTACAACAAGGCGATGAGCCGAAGCGACGAATACGTCTGAGTTCTGTACGTGTTATTTACAGAGTAAACAGATGTCTGGGGTGATATTGATCATGGAACCACCTGCCCAGTCACCGCACCTCAATCCTACTGAACTGCTCTGAGATGAACAAGAAACCTCCAACTAGTGAAGAACATCTTTGAGGCAAAGTATTTAGGTGTGTGAAGCTCTTCTCTATTTAAGGAAGGATCATTGCATGATCTAAATCGCTGTATTAAAACAAAAGGAACACGCATGAGTCTCAAAAATGAAAATAAATAAATAAAACACTTTTCACAGTGTAAAAAATATATAAAATGTATTAAATCTTTCTTGTAGAAATGCTTGTAAGAAATACAATGTTGATAAAAAATATAATCTCATGTATTTCAATGTTTTACATTAATTTTCTCCTATTTGTCATTAATGTATTAATTAATATGTTTTTGTATGGTGTATTAAAATGTACATATTATTATATATTATATAAACACACACACAAACACACACACACACACACACACACACACACACACACACACACACACACAAAACTATACAATAAATTTACAAATGTATTATATAACTATTATTATTCAATGTAAAAGCTATTAAAATTATTGGCACCCTTTAGAGGGTATTTTAAATAAATGGCAACATGAAATAAATATTATTCTTAATAATAATAATAATCTCTCTATGCATTTATTTTGCCACGTTAAAAAAATTAAAAATAAATAAAAATAATGAATTTCATTGTTTTTCTCTCATCTGGTCTGTGATTTAGGATGATATACAAACTTGTGTAAGTAAAAAAAAAATGTATTACACAACCAGATCCAGACCGCCTGCTTCTCCACACGCCCACTTGGGCAGTTTGGCAGATTTACTGAACAGACGGAAAGAAAAAAAACCTTCTCACCACTCAAATATCACGCATGTGAATGTGAATATGTCCAATTTAGCACAAGCTTTGAGTCATAAACCTCAGACTTTCAAAGTCTCCTTCAAAATAAGTGAAAACTTTTATCTCCTTTTTTTTTTAAACTAAACTAAAAGTATGTAAACATCTGAGTATAGGATACTACGTGCCTTTTTCTGAACATTCCATTCCACATCTAGTCTCCATTCACTGTTAGAATGAGCTCCTCCCACTGGGAAGATGTTCCTCTAGATTTTTGTGGAGATTCATGCATCCATTTGAGGTGTTGGTAGAGTCAGGTACTGATGTAGGTGAGAAGATGAGGAGGCCTAGGGTGCAGTCAGGAAAGCATTCATTCATATGCAATAGTGTTGGAGCTCTACAGCAGGAGATCTTCCACTCCGAAAATCAGGTGTCCCAATACTTTTGAGCCGTATTACAATAAATACAGAAGTAAAACTAATAACAGAACTTCGGGCCCAAAAGCTGTCAAAATCCGACAAAAGTTCTCTTTTCGGGAGAAATCGCTTCCATCAGCACTTTCTTTTGGGTCCGAGTCGGTCCGATGTCAGCTCGGATTAGACTCACGGAAATATGTTTGTGAGAGTTTCATTAGTTTCGCTTGGACGATTCGTCCGAATAATGATTTCACTTTCTAATTTACTTCATTACGCTCATGTGGAATTTAAAAGGCAATCTGTCTACCGATCCTGTCCCTGAACGCAAAACAGCGCACACACACACACACACACACACACACACACACACACACACACACACACACACAATATAAAGAAAGAAAGAAAATCAAAGTCTGGAAAATACGAAACAAAAAGAAAACTCAGGCTCTGTTAAATGACCTCCTTTGGGATTGAAATAACAATGTTATTAGTGAGATGAGGTAAACACACACACACACACACACACACACACACACACACACACACACACACACACACACACACACCAGAGTCTAGCAGCATTTACGTCAACTTAACACCACCGTGTCCACTGAGGATACCAGAATAGCAGCAAAGACCTAAGAGCGAGAAATTCCTGCAGAGTAGTGTGTGTGTGTGTGTGTGTGTGTGTGTGTGTGTGTGTGTGTGTGTGTGTGTGTGTGTGTGTTTGTGTGTCTGAACCTGAGTCATGCCCCTGTTTTAGCAGACTGACACTTTTTTCCCCAGCCGTCCGAACGCAGCAGTTTAGCTCACAGAGCTTCAAAAACACAGAAATCTCGCGGTGATCCTCATCATCCTGTTTTCAGTGTTTATAAGATTTATTTCTTTATTCATTTTTTTATCAATTATATTCTTACACTGAGCTCGAGCTTTTATTAAACGCTTTATTTCTCCAGCTTTTAATCAGGCTGAAACAATAGCAGGGTGATTTTTGTTTCAGCTGTGATGCTGATCTGATGGATGATGTCATAAGCTCAAGCTAACAAACATTAAATTATGTATTTAATAATTTACTTATTTATTTATTTATTTATTTATTTATTTATTTATACTGTACATACACATACAGGTGCATCTTAATAAATTAGATGATCATTAAAAAGTTGATTTATTTGGGTAATTTAATACAAAAGGTGAAACTGGTATATTATAAAGCGTCATTACACACACACACACACACACACACACACACACACACACACACACACACACACACAGATATATTTCAAGTCTTTAAATTGTGATGCTCTTGGCTCACATTTAACAAAAACCCACTTTATTTTGTTTTAACTTCATGACCAATCATTTTGCTTTTGCTTTAATTACTGCCTCAATTAGGCGTGGCATGGAGGTGATCAGACTGTGGCATGGAGATGAAAAGACTGTGGCATGGAGGTGATCAGACTGTAGCATTGAGGTGATCAGACTGTGGCATGGAGGTGATCTGACTGTGGCATGGAGGTGATCAGTCTGTGGCATGGGGGTGATCAGACTGTGGCTTGGAGGAGTTTAGACTGTGGCATTGAGGTGATCAGACTGTGGCATGGAGGTGATCAGACTGTGGCATGGAGGTGATCAGACTGTGGCATGGCGGAGATCAGACTGTGCATGAAGGTGATCAGACTGCTGAGGTACAATACACCAGAGATTCTCTATGAGGTTCAGGTGTGGTAAATTTGTTTGAGTCAATCACAACAACATCATGGTCATTGAACCAACTTTTGGGGCTTCTGACAATGTGGGCAGGTGACAAATCCTGCTGGAATATGAAATCATCATCTCCATAAAGCTGGTGAGCAAAGGGGAAGCATGACGTACTCTAAAACTTCCTGGTAGACGACTGTGCTGAACGTGGACCTGATAAAACACAGTGGACCAACACCAGATCACATGACTCTCCAAACCACCACTGACTGTGCGAACTTTACACTGGACCTCAAGCTGCTTGGATTCTGTTCCTCTCATCTTCTTCTTCTTCTTCTTCTTCTTCTTCTTCTTCTTCTTCCAGGCTCTGGGACCTCGATTTCTAAATAAAATGGAACATTTTCCACAAAATTCTCATTTTCCGAGATACTGAATTTTGGGTTTTTGCCTGGTAAATGTTAAAGTGTGTGTAAGAGAGTCCATTGTGCGTGTGTGTGTGTGTGTGTGTGTGTGTGTGTGTGTGTGTGTGTGTGTGTGTGTGTGTGTGTGTGTGTGTGTGTGTGTGTGTGTGTGTGTGTGTGTGTGTGTGTGTGTTTGTGTGTGTGTGTGTGTGTGTGCTTCTGTGTGTGTGTGAGGGTGAGTGTGTGTAGTTGTAAAACCCCAAGAGTCGAATGAGGTATCAGCACTAAGCTCAGTGTGCCACGTGTGGGTTGTAGCAGAGAGACAGCGTTGCCATGGAGATGGGTTTTATTTATATATTTGGGTTTTGTTTGTTCTCCTCCTCCTTCTGTATTTTTAGCGGCTCGTTGGCTTCAGGGCTCTAATTGTCCAATCAGGCGTAAATGCTGGTGTCGAGCTGCTACGACGGCGTCTCACTCGCTGCTCATTACCTCCAGCTCTGGGATTAAACGCCTGATCCTGTGGCGCAGCGCGGACGCATAAAAACATTTATTATTATTATTATTATTAATATCATAATGACGAATCCTGATGACATACAGTACACCTGTGTTTGTTTATTCTCCAGCATGGAGTTCATGTAAAGTGTACTATTTTGAAAGCTTAGCTGATAGGAGGCGGAGCTTTGTTTACACACAAATTAATTATTTTCCATTCACTATGCAACGTCACAAGATCAAATTCAGATCATTCAGATCAATCGTAACAATAATAGCTAAGGTAATAGGCGTGGCCTATATTCGTTAATAAAAAGCTTCTGGGCGTGGCTTGTAACAATAAAAGATAACGCTGTGGGCGTGGCCTGTAATGTGATTTAAATATTGTGGGTGGTCTGTAATAATAATATCAGAGGTGATGGGCGTGGAATGTGATGGTTGTAGGATGCGTGTAGGCGTGGACTGTAACAATAATAGTTAAGGTCATGGGCGTGGCCTGTAATTTTAATAGAAAGCTTGTAGCCATGGCTTGTAAATTTACACTTACAAAGAAGATCTTATTCATTCTTTTTTACTACATGATCTGTGTAAAGCTGCTTTGTGAAAATGTCCACTGTTAAAAGCGCAAAACGAATAAAAATTAAACGCACTGAATGAAGAGAATTGAATTGTAACAATAACAGTTAAGGACATGGCCTGTAATGGTAATTCTTCAGTTTGTGGGTGTGGTCTGTATTAATAGTAGTAAAATGTGTGGGTGTGGCCTATAATGGTACTTGTGGGCATGGCCTATTACTGTAGCATTCCAGATTGTGTGATGTTCAGTTTGTGGGTGTGGCCTGTAGCAGTAATAGCTATATTTTAGATAGCGAAGCAAATTAAATAAATGAAATTAACGACTGAAGAACATTTGTTAGATTTTCTTTTTTTTAGATTTACAGTGTCTTTCTGGCATCTGTGGTAGATGTAGAATTGAATTATTTTAAGCAGAACCCAGAAATTGGTTTAAGTTCATATATGAGCAAACCAACTCTGAATATGAGGAACTTTCTTCATGTTATGTAAAGTTGGACACAAGCCCCAGGATGAGTCCAAGGAATCTTTCAAGCCAAGTCAAGTTGCTTTGCCTAATTTGCATAGTTTTGAGAAAATCTTGTGCTGAAAATACGTTCAAAATAAAAATCACACCCATAAAATCAAAGTATAAGATTGGTGCCAGCATGTGGCGCTGTGGAGTTTCCTATAAGATCCATGTCTCTCTGAGGCAGGTCGTGACTGGAAGGTGCAGATGTGGGAATGATTCATGGTTCCATGGTGTGTATTTTCCAGGCTGATGTAACGGAGCTGTAACAGACGCCTCACCTGCTTTACTCTACTTCAGGAAAAAGATATCGTGAGGAGACACAGAGGAGATGCCAAAAAAGACATAAAAAGACATGCTGTGAAGAAGAGGAGGAGATGCTGAGGAGACGCTAATGAGATTTAGAGTAGATGCTAAGGAGATGTTCAGAAGGTGTTCATGAGACACTCATGAGATGCTTTTATACACATACCTAGGTTTCTTAATGGTCCACCTTTCTGAGATGTTCAGAAGAAACTGGGGAGATGCTAAAGGAGACGCTAAGAGGACCTCAAGAGACACTAAGGAAACCGCAATGAGAAGTTGATGAGATGCTAATGAGACGTTTATCAGACACAGAGGAGGCTCTACTGACAAGATGCTTATTAGATGTTCAGGATATACTAAAGAGATCCTAATGTGAAGATAATGCGATGCTGAGGAGATCCTGGTGTGACACTAAAGAGAACATAATGTACCTGTACTCTGTACAATGACAACAAAGCTAAATCTAATCTAAATTATCTAATCTAATAAAAAGATGATGAGATGCTGAGGAGACAATAATGAGATGTTGAAGAGATGTTTAGGAGAGACTAAAAAAACCTTAATGGAAAAATGAGAAGATGATTTGGAGATGCTCATGAGATGTTTAGGAAAATCTGAAGAGACACTGATTAGACATTGACAAGATGCTGATAAGATGTTCAGGAAACACTAAGGAGACTCTAATCAGAAGACAAGAGAGTGCTGTGGAGATGCTGATGAGATGTTCAGAAGACACCGAGGAGAATCTAAAGAGACAATGAGAGAATGCTGAGGAAATGCTCAAGAGATATTGATGAGATGATGATGAACTGTTCAGTAGAATATGAAGCAACACTAATGAGACACTGAGAAGATTCTGATGAGATGTTCAGTAGTCACTTAGAGACCCTAATGAGAAGATGAAGAGCTGCTAAGTCAATTGTTTAGGAGATGCTGAGAAGACACCATTTGGATGCTGAGAGGAAAATTTGATGTTTGGAATTTTGAAGAGATGCTAATGAAATAAATCAATATGAACATACTCAGGAGTCATTTAGGAGACATTGAGGAGACCATGATGAGATGCTGATGAGACAAAGATGAGACTTTCAGAAAACGTTATGATTTCAGGATTGTGTCAGATTCCTGAAGTCTAATGCATGTTTGTGTGTGTGTGTGTGTGTGTGTGTGTGTGTGTGTGTGTGTGTGTATGTGTGTGTGACCAATGAGCATGCATCTACAGCGTTGTGTTTTGTGTACAGATGATTAGAACAGGGTGACGGTGTGTTTTTTTGCTTCCTGCTGAGAAGACAGTCATTTTTAAAAAATCCCTCCTGCTTCCTGCAGCTTCACCTGAGAGGAACAAACACTTCAGACACCGACTGAAGATGTCATTGGTTTCTAAGACAACCGCTTTTGCTCGGCCGATGTGCACACCTGTGTGTGTGTGTGTGTGTGTTTGTGTGTGTGTGTGTGTGTGAGAGGTTCTCATCGTACTTTACAGCTTCGGCCACATTGGGGCAGACCAGAAGATCAGATCTTATATTTAACACACACACATTCACACACACACACACACACACACACACACACACACACACACACACCTATTTTCCCAAACTTCCAAACTCATGTGACAGATTTCACTACATAACGTCTGTGATTGGTTAATTTCCACCACAATAAACACAATCAGGGTTGCCATGGTTACCAAATCCCCCCATTTTAAAATAAAAAAGCAAGCTCTTCTACTAACACAATCTGGCCGAATGTTTGTGGACACCTGACCATTAAATGTGTTCTCATTTTTTAACATCGCATTTCACATCTATTCTCCATTCACTTCATCCATATAATGAGCTCCACTCTTCTGGGAAGATGTTACTCGAGATTTTTGTGAAGATTCATAGTTCTTTTCACAATAAACATTGTCTCAAAGCTGCTTTACAGAGTTTAAGAATGAAGGTGAACGATGTGTGTTTATCCCTGGTGATGAAGACTGGAGCGACTGTGACCAGGAAAAACTGCCTTTAGACGTTATGAGGGAGAAACCGTGAGAGGAACCAGACTCAAATGGGGAACCTCATCCTCATTTGGGTGATTTTAAGAGTGTAAAACCTGGCAACCCAGATGCTAAATCACATACGATTTCACACACACACACACACACACACACACACACACACACACACACACACACACACACACACCTATTTTCCCAAACTTCCAAACTCATGTGACAGATTTCACTACATAACGTCCACCACAATAAACACAATTAGGGTTGCCATGGTTACCAAATCCCCCCATTTTAAAATAAAAAAGCAAGCTCTTCTACTAACACAATCTGGCCGAATATTTGTGGACACCTGACCATTAAATTGCTATGTTCTCATTTTTTAACATCGCATTCCACATCTATTCTCCATTCACTTCATCCATATAATGAGCTCCACTCTTCTGGGAAGATGTTCCTCGAGATTTTTGTGAAGATTCATAGTGCTTTTCACAATAAACATTGTCTCAAAGCTGCTTTACAGAGTTTAAGAATGAAGGTGAACGATGTGTGTTTATCCCTGGTGATGAAGACTGGAGCGACTGTGACCAGGAAAAACTGCCTTTAGACGTTATGAGGGAGAAACCGTGAGAGGAACCAGACTCAAATGGGGAACCTCATCCTCATTTGGGTGATTTTAAGAGTGTAAAACCTGGCAACCCAGATGCTAAATCACATACGATTTTATTCCCAAGCAATCTTGCACAGGATTGATGCTATGAGATCAGGAAGCTTGAGATGTTTTATACACAAAAAGTACATGCTAGTGCCTTTTAAAAAAAAACATCCGCTAACATGTTATTAGTGTTTTATGGTGTTTAAAAGACACCTGCATGTTCCTTTCGTTTCTATGCAACAAACTCAGTTATGTAACCATCCAGATGTTCCACTTTATGTTCATTAAAAATCCTCCATTAGCATGAAGAAAAGCTTCACACACTCTCAGCATCTGGACACTTATATTTCTCCAAACGTCCAGCTGAAATAATTTGCTGTTTCTGTTGTAAAACTCTCCAAAGATGTTCTTCACTAGATGGAGGTTCATCCCAGAGCAGTTCAGGAGGATTGAGGTGCGGTGACTGGGCAGGTGGTTCCATGAAAATATCACTCCAGACGTCTGTTTACTCTCTAAATAACACGTACAGAACTCAAAGGTGCGCTTCGGCTCATCACCTTGTTGTACAGTGAAGTTGCTCCCGATGATCCGCAGTCCAGACGGAACTGAATGGTGCTGAAGTGTGGAATGTGAGACATGTTGGTTCAGGATTCCTTTCACTTTCTGGAATCTTCCCTGCTCCAAAACAACCCATTAAACTTCCACCTCTGTGTGTGTGTGGGTGAGGGAGTCTGATCTTCCCTCCTGTATTCCAGCTTACACAAAATCTTCTGGTAGAGACACAAACGTCCCATTTGGACTCAATGGAATTTTCTTCCACTCATTCACGCTACAATTCTTGTGTTTTGACTGTTTTTGAGTTAGTTGAATCAAATCAAAAGAAACATGTATGTGTCTCAAACACCAGAAAGACCAGGTGCTTCCACACGTTTCACTTGCACACGTTTTACTGCTGCTTTAAAGCTACATGAGACAAGGTATCTCCTGTTTTCTTTTACATTATAGCAGCTATAAACAGTCTTTCCTTTACTGGCTATTGGACTGAAACTGGAGACTCCATCCATAAAGGGTAAATAAACCTCCTGACTCATCACAATTAACCAATCAGGGCTTAGATTGAGGTTCTAATGTAATTTATTTTTAAATTTTAAGATGGATCCTCACCTCAGCATGCAGCTCATCCAGGATTCATTTCTGTTTAAACCTTTTTGAAGCACCATCTCTAAGGTACTACAGAAGAACAATAACGGTTCCTCTTCAGATCCATTTCTGTCTCTTTCCTTCTTTTGAGTGGATCTCGAGCAGCCCAGTTCCTCAGACCCAGATTCGATTTAATTTTATTTATTTATTTTTTATGGAACACTGCTCCATTTTTACCATATTGACACTCATTTTTTATTCCTGTTTTGCATCTGGGATTTCTGACACTCCAGTTTAGAGATCTGTAGCTGCTAAAAAAAAAAAAGGGTTTTCAGCATTCACAATCAGAAATGTATTTATTATCTTTAATGTATTATTTATTATTATTAAGGGGCTGAGCACTGAGGATGCTATTGTTTCGGTATTCTTCTTCTTCTTCTTCTTCTTCTTCAGGTTCAGGTGTCATACTGCAGCAATAGAACCATTTCATAAAAAGTGATTGGGGTGAAACCGATTAAGAAATAATCTCACCAAATCTGGGCCAAGTTCTCCAAATCTTTAGCGCCACCATCAGGTTAAAATTTGGACCTAATTTGGAAAAATGTTTATGGTTCTAACTGGTAACTCAATAGTTTTAATAGAATTTTTTATGAAAATTAAATGAAATTAGATTTCGGATAAATGTGGAGCTTTGTGTTATGAAGGACATCCAGCATAAAACGTGCCAAATCAACTACGTAAATCACAAACCTGAATTTTATACCGGATCGGTCGAGGCCCGGATTACCACCGACCACCACAGTGTAAATTGTGCTACTGTTGGCTGAAGGAGGAGAAGGAGAGGAGGAAGATGTCTACAGAGACGGCAGGGAAAGGAGAAGTGTAGGAGAAGTGGAGGTTAGGGTTGGTCCTTTAAATGTTGGTACTATGACTGGTAAAGGGAGAGAGGGAGCTGATATGATGGAGAGGAGAAAGGTAGAGATGTTGTGTGTTTAGGAGACCAAGTACAAAGGAAGTAAGACCAGAAACATTGGAGGTGTTTAGACTGTTCTATCATGGTGTGGATGGAGAGAGAAATGGTGTAGGGGTGATTCTGAAGGAAGAGTACAGTAAGAGTGTAGTAAGGGTGAAGAGAGTTTCTGATAGAGTGATGATCGTGAAGTGATGATGATAAATGTCATCAGTGTTTATGCTCCACAAGTGGGTTGTGAGATGGAGGAGAAGGAAAATTCTGTAGTGAGTTAGATAAAGTGTTAGAAGGAGAACCTAGGAATGAATGATTGGTGATTGGGGCGGACTTTAATGGGCATGTAGGTGAAGGGAACAGAGGAGATGAGGAGGTGATGGTAGGCATGGTTTTGAGGAGAGGAATGTGGAAGGGCAGATGGTGGTAAATTTTGCTAAAAGGATGGAAATGGCAGTGGTGAACACGTATTTTCAGATGAAGGAGGATCATAGGGTGACGTATAAGAGTGAAGGAAGGTGCACACAGGTGGACTATGTTCTATGTAGAAGATGCAACCTGAAGGAGATTGGAGACTGGCAGGGGACAGTGTAGCTAGACAGTTGAAAAGATGAAGATGGAAATATGTTGACCAGTGAGGAGAGTGTGTTGAGAAGATGGAGGGAGTATTTTGAGCATCTGATAAATGAGGAAAATGAGAGAGAGAGAAGGTTGGATGATGTGGAGTTGGTGAAGCAGGAAGTGGATAGGATCAGTAAGGAGGAAGTGAGAGCAGCGATTAAGAGGATGAAGAGTGGAAAGTTGGTAGGACCAGATGACATACCATAAGAAGCATGAAGATGTTTAGAAGAGATGCAGTGGAGTTTTTAACCAGATTGTTTAACAAGATTCTGGAAGGTGAGAAGATGCATTAGGAATAGAGAAGCAGTGTGCTGGTACTGATCTTAAAGAATAATAGAGATGTGCAGACCTGCAGTAATTACAAAAGAAATTAAGTTGATCAGTCACACCATGAAGTTATGGGAAAGAGTAGTGAAAACCAGGCTGACAGAAGAGGTGAACATCTGTGAGCAACAGTATGGTTTCATGGCAAGGAAGAGCACCAGAGACGCCTTATTTACTTTGAGAATGTTGATGAAAAAGTATAGAGAAGGTCAGAAGGAGCTGCATTGTGTGTGTGTGTGTGTGGATTTAGAGAAGGCGTACGACAGGGTGGAGAGAGAAGTTGAGGTATTGTATGAGGAATTCTGGTGTGTAAGAGAAGTATGTGAGGGTGGTGCAGGACATGTATGAGGACAGTGTGACAGCGATAGGATTAGTAAGGAGGAAGTGAGAGCAGCGATTAAGAGGATGAAGAGTGGAAAGTTGGTAGGACCAGATGACATACCATAAGAAGCATGGAGATGTTTAGAAGAGATGCAGTGGAGTTTTTAACCAGATTGTTTAACTAGATTCTGGAAGGTGAGAAGATGCATTAGGAATAGAGAAGCAGTGTGCTGGTACTGATCTTAAAGAATAATAGAGATGTGCAGACCTGCAGTAATTACAAAAGAAATTAAGTTGATCAGTCACACCATGAAGTTATGGGAAAGAGTAGTGAAAACCAGGCTGACAGAAGAGGTGAACATCTGTGAGCAACAGTATGGTTTCATGCCGAGGAAGAGCACCAGAGATGCCTTATTTACTTTGAGGATGTTGATGGAGAAGTATAGAGAAGGTCAGAAGGAGATGCATTGTGTGTGTGTGTGTGTGGATTTGGAGAAAGCGTACGACAGAGTGGAGAGAGAAGTTGTGGTATTGTATGAGGAATTCTGGTGTGTGAGAGAAGTATGTGAGGGTGGTGCAGGACATGTATGAGGACAGTGTGACAGCAGTGAAGTGTGCAGTAGGAACAACAGACTGGTTCAAGGTGGAGGTTGGACTGCATCAAGGATCGGCCCTGAGCCCTTTCCTGTTTGCAGTGGTAATGGACAGGTGGAAGGACGAGGTCAGACAGGAGTCTCCATGGACTATGATGTTTGTGTATGATATTGTTATTTATGTTGAGAGTAGGGAGCAGGTGGAGAAGAGGTTGGAGAGGTGGAGGTACACGCTGGAGTGGAGAATGAAAGTCAGTACGAGTAAGACAGAGTACCTGTGTGTGAATGAGAGAGAGGGCAGTGGAGTGGTGCAGTTGCAGGGAGAAGAGGTGGAGAAGGTTGAGGAGTTCAGGTACCTGGGGTCAACAGTAAAGAGTAATGGAGAGTGTGTTAGAGAAGTGAAGAAAAGAGTGCAGGCAGGGTGGAGTGGGTGGAGAAGAGTGACAGGAGTGATTTGTGATAGAAGAGTATCTGTGAGAGTGAAAGGGAAAGTTTATAGGACTGTGGTGAGACCTGAGATGTTGTATGGATTAGAGACAGTGGCATTGAGTAGAAGACAGGAGGTGGAGCTGGAGGTAGCAGAGCTGAAGATGTTGAGATGTTCGTTGGGAGTGATGACGATGGACAGGATTAGAAATGGGTTTATTAGAGGGACAGCGCATGTAGGATGTTTTGGAAACAAGGTGAGGGAGGTGAGATTGAGATGGTTTGGACATGTGCAGAGGTGAAACATGAATTATATTGGTAGAAGAATTCTGAGGATGGAGCCACCAGGTAGGGGGAAAAGAGGAAGATCAAGAAGGAGGTTCATGGATGTGGTGAGGGAAGTCATGCAGGTAGTTTGTGTGAAAGAGGCAGCATGATTTTTATTTTTTAAATATTAATATTAATTGAAATATTAAAATGTATTAATATTAATTGACAATAAATACTGAAATGATTGTTTTAAAGTTTTAAACAAAATGTAGCGTAAAATATTCTAATATCAGCCGTTTATACAGTAAAGAATTGATTTTTATTGAATGTTTCAGTTTAGGCTAAAGCTAATGGATCTCTGAAAGCTAACACTGTGAGGTAACTCTGATCAGATTAGCTGGATCTCTTCAGTAAGGTTAAAGAACAAATGCTTTACATACATCAGCAGGAGGACATGAAGGAGATGCACATTTGATGCACCATTTACTTCTTTCTACATATAAACTGAGTTACACATGCCATCGAAATGCATCTTCTACAGTGTTTAACTCTAAAGGTTAGCATTAGCATCACATGTGATGTAAACTTCCAGGTTTAAAAAACAGCGAACTGTGGATGTGTTTAATGAGGAGCTGTAATAGTTATTATAAAAAAAATAGGAGATAAAATCTGTGACATGCTGGATTTAAAAAAAGAGAGTGTTAAAGAAATCAGCTATCATTAAAGCTAATTAACGCTGGGGCTCTGGGACTGGAATGTTGTCTGCCGTTCTCTCTCTCTCTCTCTCTCTCTCTCTCTCTCTCTCTCTCTTTCTCATGTGTAGCTCGTGTCTCTCAGGATGAATAAATAAATGGCGAAATGAGCTTCTGAGAGCCGAATATTCTTCAGCTTCTACCTGGAAACTTGTGCAGCTGTTCATTCATTATTCACCGGCAGAGCGTCGGTTTATTATTCATCTGCAGAGACGAATCAAAGAATCCTGCTTATTAGAAGGAACACGAAGAAGAACCGAAGAGCTCGATGACTACGTGTTTAAAGAAGGTCGATAAATCTTCCACACGCTGTCACCTCCCGCTTCACACGCGATATTTTACGGGAAATTATGATGAATACTTTTACCGATAGCATCAATCAGGTGAGGAGATAAAGACGGGAATAAATTCGTGGGGTTTTCTAATAGACGCGTGTCTGATCCATCAGGAGAAAACACGAGAACAAAGACACACACCTTTTGGAGGACTTCTTAAACCTGATTGGTCAGAAAGGTGCTTATATAATGACCTCGTTTTGATGTGACATTGTTTCCATGGCTACAGGTTGTCGGAAATTGTACATTAGATGTTCTAAGTCAGTAATTCAAGTTCAGGAAGTGGTCAAGAAGTAGGGTTTCCCTCACAGACACCCTTCACACATACTCCTCACACACCCCTCACACTACCCTCACACACCCCTCACACACACTCTTTACATATACCTCACACACTCTCTTCACACTCCCCTTACACACTACTTACACACTCACACCTCACAGATACGCCTCACACACACCGCTAACACACACTCTTTACACACCCCTCACACACATATTTCTCACACATCCCTAACACACACTCTTTACACACGCCTTACACAACCCCTGAACACAATCCTCACACACTCTTCACACATATTTTACTTACACACACTCTTCACACACACTGTTTACACCTCTCAAACACGCTCTTTTTACACACTCCTCACAAACACCACTTACACACACTCTCCACACACTGTCCACACACACCTCTCACACACACTCTTCACACACACCCCTCATGCACACTCTTTACACATACCTCACACACACTCTTCACACACCCCTCACACACCCCTCACACACACTCTTTACACACCCCTCACACACATTCCTCACACACCCCACAGACACTTCTCACACACCCCTTACACACCTATTTACACACTCCCCTTACACACACTCCTCACACACACCCCTCACACACACACACTTTACACATATCTTACACACACTCCTCACGCACACTGTTTATTCACCCCTCACACACACTCTGCCCACATCCCTACACAATCTCTTTACAAATTTCTAACATGCACTCTTTACACACACCTCACACCCACTTTTTAAACACTCCTCACACACACTCCTCACACCTCCCTCACATACATACTCCTTACACACAGTAAGAGGTTCTGTAGCATTTGGGCCTCACATCCAGACTCCACACATCCAGCTATCAGAATCCTCAACACACAGAACTGAACTGAATCTCTCACATACACACACACACACACACACACACACACACACACACACACACACACACACACTTAACTGTGTGTTATTGAACTACTACACACGTGAACTCAACACACACTCAATACTCATCATGTCTTCAGCAGCACCCCATTATATTGTTACTATATTATAACTATTATAACTGTTTATATGCTGTTATGCACATTTACAGTTTACATTTTGTGTTTATTTACACATTTTTGTTTTTTACTTGTTTATAGTTCTCTCATTTTGCACATTGTACAGTCTAACATACAGAAGGTTTACTAGTGGGCGCTATTTTGTGTTTTGTGTCTTTGTCCTACACTGTTTTGTGTTGTCTGTTTGCACTGTTTTTGTCCTGAACTGTTTGCACTCGGTTGCACACCATGCACTTTATTTGGCGAGAAAACCTACTTTAGTCCTGAGCTTTGTGCTGTGTGATGTAGCTCTATGTTGTGTGTTGTAGCTCTATGTTGTGAGATGTAGCTCTATGTTGTGTGATGTAGCTCTATGTTGTGTGATGTAGCTCTGTGTTGTGTGATGTAGCTCTGTGTTGTGTGTTTTAGCTCTATGTTGTGTGATGTAGCCCTGTGTTGTGTGATAAAGCTCTATGTTGTGTGTTTTAGCTCTATGTTGTGTGATGTAGCTTTATGTTGTATGTGGTAGCTGTATGTTGTGTGATGTAGCTCTGTGTTGTGTGATGTAGCTCTGTGTTGTGTGTTTCAGATCTATGTTGTGTGTTGTAGCTCTATGCTGTGTGATGTAGCTCTATGTTGTGTGATGTAGCCCTGTGTTGTGTGATAAAGCTCTATGTTGTGTGTGGTAGCTGTATGTTGTTAGATGTAGCAGTGTGTTGTGTGTTTTAGCTCTATGTTGTGTGATGTAGCTCTATGTTGTATGTGGTAGCTGTATGTTGTGTGATGTAGCTCTGTGTTGTGTGTTTCAGATCTATGTTGTGTGTTGTAGCTCTATGTTGTGTGATGTAGCCCTGTGTTGTGTGATGAAGCTCTATGTTGTGTGTGTGGTAGCTGTATGTTGTTTGATGTAGCTCTGTGTTGTGTGTTTTTGCTCTATGTTGTGTGATGTAGCTCTATGTTGTGCGATGTAGCTGTATGTTGTGTGATGTAGCTCTATGTTGTATGTGGTAGCTGTATGTTGTGTGATGTAGCTTTGTGTTGTGTGATGTAGCTCTGTGTTGTGTGTTTAAGATCTATGTTGTGTGTTGTAGCTCTATGCTGTGTGATGTAGCTCTATGCTGTGTGATGTAGCTCTATTTTTTGTGATGTAGCATTGTGTTGTGTGACGTAGCTCTATGCTGTGTGATGTAGCTCTATGTTGTATCTCTATGTTGTGTGATGTAGCTCTATATTGTGTGTTGTAGCTCTATGTTGTATGATGTAGCTCTATGTTGTGTGATGTAGCTCTATGTTGTAGCTCTATGTTGTGTGATGTAGCTCTATGCTGTAGCTCTATGTTGTGTGTTGTAGCTCTATGTTGTTTTATGTAGCACCAGGGTTCAGGAGGAACGATGTTTTATTTCACTGTGTACTGCATCAGATTTATCTGGTTGAAATGACAATAAAAGCTTCTTGACTTGACTTGAGTAATATGGTGCCATATAGAGCCCTGGTGTTTAATGCTGTAAATAGCTCACACAGTGTCATGTGTTCCTGCAGACTTTTAACCCTACATGCATTAACTGTGAGCTTTGTCTTGTCCAGGTCTGAAATCACAGCGTTACTCTCAACCACATGCCGTGTGAACCCTAAAAAAATTCAAAAGCGTCTTCCATGTCTATGTGTTTAGAAGCTGAGTGTGAATGAACTGGTCCTGGGTTTCATCCCTAACCCCTGCTCAGTATTTCCTCCAGCATGTGTCTCATTATTCAGCGCTGATCCACACTTACTGAATAATTCACTCTGTGTGGTCATGTACAAGTGTTCATGGCTTCCCGAGTTAATAAATCAGAGATCAGAGAGAGAGAGAGAGAGAGAGAGAGAGAGAGAGAGAAAGAGAGAGAGAGAGAGAGAAAGAAGAGGAAGAATAAAACAATGAAAAATGCGTCTCTCTTTTTCAGCACAAAGCCCACATTAGCTTGACTCGTAACACATAATGTTCTCAGAAATCCTGTCCTGCTTAATGGGCTAGTTTACTATTCAAGAGATCTTTTTTTCCCTCAACCCGTCTTTAATTTGCATCCACGCCATACGTATTGTAATCCATATAATGCACTGTATTACTAAAAAAAAACTTATATTCTATTTCCTTTTGTCTTATTTTAAAAACCTAATGCGTTTATGTAACCTCATGACAATTCAATACGATTATGGTAATCTTGCTTTAAATGTTATACAAGTTGAAAAAGTTTACTTTCAGAATAATAATAAAACTAATTCTTTTTTTGTGTTACATTTTGTTGTCTTTTTTATATTTTGCCTATTAGTTTATTTTTTTCTCCATATTGCGTCATTACTCAATAGTCAATTTTCTCTTCTGTATTTTTTAATTATTAAATTAAATTAAAGATTATTTTCAGATTATTCCTGCAAAATGATTTTATGTATGCACTTTATTTATAGATGTATATATATTTGTTTTTAAATTATTCCTTTATGCTGTTGTTTGTGTTGAATAAATAATTTCTGAAGCAAGAATATCTTCAGTGCAAGTAGTAAAGAAATAAAATAATTTAAAAAGAACACCAAAACACATGTAAAGAGAGAAGACAGCAGTGTTGACATTTTGGGGTAATATTCATGGCTAATTAATGATCTGGTCAGTAATTACTATCAAATCTACAGCTGCTTTAAAAGCAAATGTGTGAGTTACAACGAAATTAGTTTTTGCTTCAGAAAAAGAAAATGCTGCTACATTCTGAAATCTGATTGGTCTGTGTGATGGCTGTTTGGTACAAAACTTCCTGATTCTAAATCTTCCTATGAACATTGATACCAGATACATCTCTCAGATCCCAAAGCGGCCTGCAAAAATAGCTGCTAGCTACACAACCAAACCAGATCGGCCCACAAGAAGGCCACTAGCCACAACTCCGAGAACCCAGAGTAGCCTAAAAACCTAGCTACTAGCTCCAAATCCCTGACCCAAGAGCAGCCTGAAAGCATGACCCCTAGCTACAAACATGGCGCTACAACTCACAGAAAAACCTACAAACATCTAATTCAGTTGTATTTGTATAACATTTTTAACAATAGACTTTGTCCCAAAGCAGCAAACACAGCAACTACCTACAGCTCCCTGACTATAGAGCAACCTACAAACCTACAAACAGCTACAACTTCTAAATGCCAAAGTGGCCTACAAACATGGCCACTTGCTAAAACCCCTTGACCCCAGATAAGGCTAAAAACATGACCACTTGCTACAACTCCCAGGTACCAGGGTGGTCCACAGAAATGTTCACCGACCAAAATTCCCACAGCCAAGAGTGGCCTAAAAACTTAGCGACTAGTTACAACTCCCTTATGACAAAGTGGTCTGCAAACATGACCACTAGATACAGTTCCAGAGCCCAGAGAAGTTGGAACAATAGCCACTAGTTACAACTCCCTGATCTTAAAGCAGCCTACAAAAATAGTTACTAGATCCAACTTTCTGATACCAGAGCAGCCTACAAACATAGCCACTTGCTAAAACTGATTGACCCTAGAAATATGGCCACTTGCTACGACTCCCTTATTCCAGAGTGATCTACAAACATGACCACTAGATACAGTTCCAGGAGCCCAAAGCAAATAGCTACAACTCTCAGAACCTAGAATTGTTTATAAACTTGGTCACTTACTACAACTTCCTGATCCCAAAGTGGCCTACAAACATGGCCACCAGCTACAACTCCCTGATCCCAAAGTGGCCTACGAACATGGCCACCAGCTACAACTCCCTGATCCCAAAGTGGCCTACAAACATGGCCACCAGCTACCACTCCATGATCCCAAAGTGGCCTACAAACATGGCCACCAGCTACAACTGCCTGATCCCAAAGTGGCCTACAAACATGGCCACCAGCTACAACTCCTTGGTCCCATAGTGGCCTGCAAACATGTCCACCAGCTACAATTCCCTGATCAAAAAATGGCCTACATACATGGCCACCAGCTACAACTCCCTGATCCCAAAGTAGCCTACAAACATGGAGACTAGCTACAACTACCAGACCTCAAAGTGGTGCACATTATGGTGGTATCCTGACTACTGCCTATTTACTGACTTCAGTCGTTCCCATGCGTTATATCAGTGAGCTTGTTGTAACAATACAATTCTCATGCAACAGTCACCACATATGACAGTCAGCAGCTCTTACAGTAGTGACCTGCACTGACATTTCATCAACAGGTGAAAAAATCAACATGATCGAGAGGATTACTAACATTACCACTTTAGGGAAGGAGTCTCCAGTGTTTGTTTTTTTTAGGAAGTGCTGGTGTAGGAAAATAATCATCTGGTAACAGTAACAATCACATTTCACCAATAACCATGTCCTGTTTTTACCACCATATGATCTCATTTGTTCATCTGTCCATCTGTCTACTGCACTCCCAGGTTGATCTGCTGCATACAACATTTAATGATGCGGACACTGTAAGAACACACCAGATGTGCTCCAGTCTTCTGGACGCCTGATGTTCACCAAATTAACACCTACATGTGTTTATTTTATTATCCTCTAACCACATAAACATACACCGTGTATATATTCAGATTCAATTATGTTATGAGAGGACAGAGGCTAGTCTCCATCTACACTTTAATGGAGGGGATAAATGTTGTTCATCATCCTGGGTTGAAACTCTGATAGCTTACCAATCGATACACCGGCTCGCAATTCTGCTGACTCAGAAGCACCAACTCAGAGCAGCGTCCAGGCATCGCTTCCTGTTAAAGATGAGTTCCTCTGGCCAAGATTCAGACGAAAGTCCACTCTTCTGTTTGTTTGATTGTTTGTTTGTCTTAATTAGATTTGGGTTTTGCAACAAGAAATCTAAATGCTTCTGTAAAACTCGTACAAATGCTGATGATTTTCTGCTTTTACGTGGCATCTTTTGATTGATTTAAAAACAACATGGCATACTTTTTATCCTTTTATAGCTACATGAGTCAGATCCTTAACAGAAAGTTGCGTAAGAGGAGGAAGACATTTGAGGATGTTCTTTAATTGGAAAATAATGAGTGATGTGTAAAGTCCTCTGAGATACAGGTTTACCTTTAAACAGGATGAAGCACTGACACTGGAGACTCCTTCCATAAATGTTTTTTTGTAAATTTGAATAAGCTTTTAGTAAAGAAAATAGAGATGTGTATCTCCAAAACTGAGGCCGTTGCGATTCACATCTCGATGCATAGCCGAGGATGCGATACATCGAAGATACACACGAGGCAACTAGCGATACGATGTGATACGATTTACCCCCATTACGTGCAATACGAAGCAGTGTACAAAATACGATAGACTACAAATCATCAATTTACTTAAGTACCTTATGGTTTCTAACTCATGGCCATGACGTTGTAGTGCGAAAAAAGATTTTAAAAAACAGACGTTCTTTTCCTGTTCTGTAAACAGGAAGATGCAGCTCTACCTCTGCCATGTTAATCTAAAGTCTATGTGACTCTCAGGACACGCCTCGGCCTCCGTAGTGTTGTGATTCTTTATATTCACGTAGCAAATCAATCTACAAAGAAAATATATATCAGAAGTGACTGGTTTAGTCAATAATTATATATTGATAAATCGTTTTTTTTTTTACTGACGCAAATTTGTAAAAATTAACGCTGTACATATATCCGATTCAGACTTTTTAAAATCACATTGTATTCTTTTATGCAAATTGGTAAATTCTACAGTCACTAATAGAAAAGATAATGTATTAGAACAAAAGCATTAATTTGTACAATTCAACACCTTCAGCCCAGTCAGCATTCAGAATTTAGTTCTTAGTACTGCTATTATTATTATTATTATTGTTATTATTAATATTACAGTCTAAAAGCCTGATGTATTACACTATGCATTACACTTAGACAATGTTATGGAGCCAGATTGAGCCGTCACCTTCTTCCACTGTCTCCCTGATGGACATAAAGCACTACAAAGGCTGTAAGAGGATCTAATACTATAATAAACCCTATCTAATGCACCGATGGAGCCGTTCCGGACTGAGCCGAATAAGGTCTGAAGTGATTTCATCCCTCGCAAGAAAACGCATGCTACACTACAACACTACAATCCATCCGTTCCCGTTGTCAAAATACGCATATTAATCACTAAAACCCCGCCCACAAACAGGGACACGGCACGGCATACTGTACAACCCGAGGCAGATGTGCATGCAGAGATGCCCACAATGCACTGCGCTTGTTTTGTGATTTCCAAAATATCAAAAATGCAGTGAGGAAGGAATTCAAGTGCCTTCTTTACTTTATGCACATTCGCTAATGCTACCGCTAAAAATGTTCTATTTTTGAAGTGAAAATAGTTTTATAGTAAACGACATTTACAGTGAAAGCGTCTGCAGCCTGCAGGAAGTAAATTGAGTGCACACTTACCATGTTGACTTCAGACACCATGTCTATGTTGGCCACATCGATGGTCATCCCCACTGACACCGGCGCACCTTCATGTGAACACAACAAAACTGAATCAATTGATTTCATATTAAAGCTGTGTTCAATTCAATTCAGTTCATTTTTATTTGTTGAGCGATTTTAGTTCAATCAGTTTGTTCATTATAAATGTATGAAAGGAAGAACTTCTTAAGACTTCATGAGAAAGAAACCTTTAGAGCAACCAGACTCCAAAAGGAACCCATTCTCGTCCTCATCTTTTTTTTTTTTACACAAATACTTTACAGCATAGTGAAATTATTCCTTTGCATATCCCAGTTGTTAGAAATTGGGGGTCAGAGAACAGAGATGGAGCAGAGAGGGTTAAGGACCTCGTTAATGCACACAACCCTAAAACTTCCAATCAGTAACTCAGAGACATAAAGGTCTGAGAACACTTTCAGCCATGATACAACACAGAGAGGTTTAAGGGCCTTGCTCTAGGGCCCAACTGTGGAAGCTTGGCAGGTCCGAACCTTAAACCCTTGAGCAGTAATCCAGAGACATAACCATTGAGCTACCACTGTTCCCGTATGTTCCTTCCAAAGAGTCAAGTTAAGAGTCAAGAAGCTTTTATTGTAATTTCAACCATATATATGTGACACAGTACACAGTGACGTGAGACAACGTTCCTCCTGAACCCTGGTGCTACAAACAACATCATAAAGCTACATAACAGAAACACAGAGTTAAAGACTAGTAAGTGTCCTAGCCCATGTAAAGTGCATCGTGAGCAACCTGGTGCAAACAGTGTCGGACAACACAACACAGTGTAGGACAAATACACAAAATAGTAATTTAATAAAATTTAAACAAAAGGGTTTGTGCAAAAAAAACAACTGCAGCAGTCAAAAAGATGTGCAGAAAAACAGCATGTAAACAGTTTGTAGTCACACACAGTGTGTGTGTGTGTGTGTGTGTGTATGGTGTGTGTGTGTGTGTGTGTGTGTGTGTGTAAGAGTTTTAGTTTAGTAGTTAGTAACGAGAAATCTAAATCGAACCAATCAAGAACCACAACAGAACCACAATTCCTAAAAAAAACAAGAATGTACAACAAAACTATACACTACAGTTCTTACCTGCTTAGGGTTTATATGTCCTATGGTGAACCCTATGACAAAACCTGCCCCTTTTTAACCTTGAAACTAAAAGAACACAAAAACTACACCTGCCCGAAAAACTCCCTGAGAAACCCCTGGCAGCAGTGATTCAATTCCCTATGTGTTTATCTTTAATAAATTAACCAATGGCAACAATAACGTCAAAAAAAAAACTTGGTGATATGTGTGAGGAAGAAACCTTATGAGGAACCAGACTCAAAAGGGAACATAATTTTCAACTGGGTGACACCAAACGTCCATTCATCTTCATTCATTCAAGTTTTTGGTTCAATTTTTAAAGGTCACTACAACATATTTACTGTTGTTGGATTAAACACATTTTAAAAAGCTATGAAATTGTTGAAAGTATACAAAGAACCTTTGAGGAACCTAGGAACCTGTATAAGAGGAATATACTGTATATGTTAGTGCTTGGACTCCTAACAGTTCGATGCCTTAAAAGGGAATCAACATTACAACTAAATGTTTTCTACAATTAAAACCATTTCAGGAAGATAAAACTAACCCAAGTACAGTAGGAGTGGTATACAAGTTTGTAGACTCTTGGAGGCTCTATTTACAAGAAAGAACTTTATTTATCTATGTTCCCACACTTCCACCTTCAAAATATTTCCCTTACACAGCAATACAGTGATCTCAGTGTTCTTCTGGAAAGTGTCCTGGAAGTCTTCTTTTTGGAAGCGTATTGAGAACCTTCTGCGATTCGTGCCGGATCTCCTCAACGATACCGAATGGAGACCTTTAAACTGGATCCTTATCTTTAAAAAGTCCTCAAGAGCCAAATCTGGCAAGTAGAATGGGTGCAAAAGTGAGATCGTGTGGACCGACCATCATCATGCACGAGTTGTGGAATGGGTTCGACATTTTCAGGGGTTGAGCTTGTTGAAGGTCTTTCTGATCTCTTGTCACCTTCTAGTGATTTTCTTCCGCTCTTGAAGCGAATGTTCCTCTCGAAACACCTGGACTATTCGTAGCAGCGTCGCCGTATGCCAAACGTAAGTCATGTAAAACGTCTCTGTGGCAGATTTGTCCAGTTTTTGATACCACCTCATAAATTCAAGAGTTTGAAGATGTAGTTGAGAAGAAAACTTCAATTTTTTTAGTTGAACTTAAATGCAGAATTGTAACTATTGAAAAACCGTTTCAGGAACCTGAGTGTACAGCAGAATTATACTTCACTCCTCGATTAGTTCTATTGTTAAATCTGTAAATATCATGAATATGCTATAAATTGCTAAGACGCCACAAACCACACACTGTTGAAGGAGCCCTCACCGACCAGGAGGACACAATTCAGTACTTGAACCCCTACTGGTACTATGGTTAAACCATTAAATGTTCCTCATTGGAACCCACAACAAACAAAGTGTCTTTCTTTTCTTATAGCAGAACCATTCACATATGCTAAGAACTCCAAAATATCCACAGAACTTACGAGAAACTTACAGAAGGATACAGTCCATTGCTGGGACCCCTAACAATCATACGCTTCAATATGTAATTGTTCTTAAATAAACTCTTTAATGCAATATTTCTTATTCTAAGAGTAGAACCAGTTGAAACAGGTAGTAATCATGTGCTATCTAAAGATCTTTGGAGGATCCTAGGAGCACATAACAGAAGAATACAGTACTAATGGTTCTATGGTTCATTTATAAAGGTTCTACATTAAATCCTACAAAAAGCATCTCAATTTCAAAGAATAAACCAGTCTGAACCTATCTGAAGAACTTCTGAGGAATCTATGTGTGTATAACAGGATTATACAGTACAGTGCTTGGAACCTTTAAAGGTTCTGAGGAAACAACATAAATGTTCTTTTCCACACCGAAAGCATTTCTAAGAGTAGAGCTTAATGAACATGATACGAGTTTCCAAACTATTCAAAGAACCCTTGATTTTAGCAACAGCATGAGGTTACAATAAAGCAGAAATAAGGCATCATCATCATCATCATCATCATCATCATCATCATCAGGGTTGAAGCTTCCCTGAGCCCCACAAAATATATTCCTTAAATATTCTTTTTAAATTTCAGGTTTAGAACAAAGAAAGTCAGTTCTGAAACTGACGTATGGTCTTAGTGTGCACTAGCGCCCCCTCTGCTTTAATTTGGTAATGCACCACGTGTATGCGTAGTGTTACATTTATTTTTGCACACAACTTTGCAAACAGTTTAAAAAGTACCGAAATATAGGATTAAGGATTAAAGAAAATTCCAGTGAATGATCTTGAATTCGCCCATACTGATCACGAGGTTGCATCTCCATCCAGGTTCATTCATCAGTAATATTAATGATTATAATTTTCGAGGCTTATCGACGCATTTCTATATCATTTATTTATGAAATAGTGCACCAGAACTTTTTAGTAACCTTCTCACTTATAGCTTTACCCAGAAGGGTGGGCATATTGTATCTTTAAGCTTCTCCTTCTCCATGAACACATATTAAAAAAAATACAAAAAGAAAAGATTTCTGTACAACAAACAAACGTACAACTTTTTGCCATAATGTGGGTTTAGAAAGTGAGAAGAAGTCTGATGTACCTCCAAAGTCAGGACGAAGACGGATGTCATATCCTTTCAGGAGCTTGTCCACTGTCTCCTTTACGAAAGACATGTTGCCTGGTTCATTGGCGCTGGAAGAAGAAAGATAAAGAAGATGTAAACATTAAAAAAAAAGACGTATTGAAGGTAGTGAAGTGTTGAGAAGAAATTCTGAATTGTGAATGGTGCAGATGAAAGATGCACAACAAAGATACAAAACCCATTAAAATAATCACAATAATTATAATAGAAAGAAAAAAGTCTTCCATCCTCAACCAGACGTAGAATCAAATATGCACCAAGTTTCTGGTCTTCTTCTCACCTCTGTGCGCAGACCATCAGAGCCACGAGGAGCGGCATGGAGATGATCCCGAACAGCTTTC
>MU553112.1:4304946-4318278 GCA_024362625.1 Silurus asotus | reverse complement strand
GTGTGTGTGTGTGTGTGTGTGTGTATGTGTGTGTGTGTGTGTGTGTGTGTCAGCCCCTCGCAGGCCACCTCTCAGGCCACCACTGCAACCCCGAATGAAGCAGAGTTGAACGACAATATCACAGTTTTCACTCGGATCCTGGACGGACTTCTGGATGGCTACGACAACAGACTGCGTCCTGGACTGGGAGGTAAAAGCTTCTAACCACACACACACACACACACACACACACACACACACACACACACACACACACACACTCACAAGACAACACACATACACACACACAAACACATACAGACACAAACACACACGCACTCACACGACAACACACATACACACACACACACACACACACACTCACACACACACTCTCACACACACACACATACCTATACACAAAACGCACACACACACACACACACACACACACACACACACACACACACACACACTCACCCTCACACACACCTACCTATACACAAAACACACACACACACACACATACCTATACACACAAACACACGCATACATACATGCATATATAGAAGCATATATTTATATATGCACACACAGACACACACACACACACACACACACTATACACACATATAAACAAGCATGCATGCACTCACAGACATAAACAAATGCAGCTGCAAATGCGCACACACACACACACACACACACACACACACACACACACACACACAATCTGCTTTTCTTCATTTCTTCTTAAATTATTATTTTGTTATAAAATGTATTTATAACTATTAAGAAATAACCATTCATTCATTTATTTATTCATTCATTCTTTTTTCCATCTTTCTTTTTTATTCCCTTTTTCCTTTCCTTTGCTTCTTTATTTATTTATTTTATTATTATTTACATTCACTGCATTTACTTTACATACACTTATTATTTTTTATTTTCAATAGTATTTACCTTGTTTACCTTCCCTTTTATCCTTCCTTCCCTCCTTCCTTCCTTCTTTCTGTCCTTCCTTCCTTCTGTCTCACATTTATAATAATCCACTACTCATCTGCTGTATTTGGTCTCCACTTTTCTTCATCACAGTTGGACTGATGCCAGAGTGTAGTGAAGTTGTTCCAGTCACTGGTGGTGACCTGAAACCTTACAAACACACTTTATGTAAAAGATTATTTCCTCACAACTCTTTCTATTTGTTTGGGTTCTCTGGGTTTGCTCAGGGTTCTCAAGTTTCCTCCTACCTCTAAAAACATGTATATAAACAGTGAAGGTTTGCGGCTCTGTGGTTAAGATGTGGGACCTCTGAGTGTATGTGTGTGAGGTTTCCTGATTCAGAGACTCGGATATGGTTCACATGGGATGGTGTGAAATACAAAAGACATCCAGTTGATTTGACAGATTCAAGAAGGCTACAGGAAGTCAAATAAGCGCTCTTAAAGGCCGTGGTGCGCAGAAAAGCATCTAAAAATACGGAACCTTGAGGCAGAAGACCATGTTTCAGGGATGCGTGACTTTATTTCCAGCGACTGTGAGGCAGAAAGTCGGTAATATTCAGGGTTGGGAAACATTCCTGCTTTTCAGAAGAGATGTTTTCACACAGCTAAAGTCATCACTGAAATATATTGAGGTCGTCTGTACAATACAAGCTCTGGCACTCTGAAGCTAAAAAAGAAATACTGCCTCTGTGTGTGTGTGTGTGTGTGTGTGTGTGTGAGTGTGTGTGGGAGAAAGAGAGCGAGAGAAAAACAGCTGGAAGTGTGCTTGCTGACCTTGAGAAAGCCATCGCTCTTTTCACAGAGGGAAGGTTTATTGTTCTCTGAGGACTAAAGCATGGTAGAGGGGGAGAGAAAAAGAGTGAGAGAAAGAAAGAGAGTGAGAAAGAGAGAGAGAGAGAGAGTGAAAAAAGACCCTGTCCTCCTTTATTCACTGTACAGCAGAACTCACGTCTCTAGCGGCTGCCTCGTGATGCTCGCAGACAAAAGACAGCATTGGATGATGAGATTTAAATGAGATTTAAAACGAATATATCTCCTGAGGCGTCGTTTTTCACAGAGGAGATCGGGAGATAATGATGGTGGTCAGCGCTCATAAAGGAGCCGTTTGTAATATTTAAACATTACATTACATTACAGATCCACACGACAAACAGCCTGGAATATGATGTGATTACATTCCACAATATTGCAGTGCAATGGAACGCAATCATTTGTTCAGTGAAGGTGGTTGTTAATATAAATGGCGTAGTTTGTAATTTTAAAGGTGAAGTCTGTAATATTAAAGGTGAGGTCTGTAATATTAAAGGTGTGGTCTGTAATATTAAATGTGCAGTGTGTATTATTAAAGGCACAGTTTGTAATATTAAAGGTGTGGTCTGAAATACTAAAGGGGTGGTCTGTAATTTTAAAGGTGCAGTCTGTAATATTAAAGGTGCGGTGTGTATTATTAAAGGTGTGGTCTGTAATACTAAAGGTGTGGTCTGTAATATTAAAGAGGTGATCTGTAATATTAAGGGTGCAGTCTGTTATATTAAATGTGAAGTGTGTATTATTAAAGGTGTGGTCTGTAATATTAAAGGTGTGGTCTGTAATACTAAAGGTGTGGTCTGTAATACTAAAGGGGTGGTCTGTAATTTTAAAGGTGCAGTCTGTAATATTAAAGGTGCGGTGTGTATTATTAAAGGTGCGGTCTGTAATAATAAAGGTGTGGTCTGTAATACTAAAGGTGTGGTCTGTAATATTAAAGCGGTGGTCTGTAATATTAAGGGTGCGGTCTGTTATATTAAATGTTAGGTGTGTATTATTAAAGGGGTGGTCTGTAATTTTAAAGGTGGAGTCTGTAATGTTAAAGGTGCGGTCTGTATTATTAAAGGTGCAGTCTGTAATATTAAAGGTGCGGTGTGTATTATTAAAGGTGCGGTCTGTAATAATAAAGGTGTGGTCTGTAATACTAAAGGTGTGGTCTGTAATATTAAATGTGCAGTGTGTATTATTAAAGGCACAGTTTGTAATATTAAATGTGAGGTGTGTATTATTAAAGGGGTGGTCTGTAATTTTAAAGGTGAAGTCTGTAATGTTAAAGGTGCGGTCTGTAATATTAAAGGTGCGGTGTGTATTATTAAAGGTGCAGTCTGTAATATTAAAAGTGGAGTGAAAAGTGCACTGAAATCATACCCTGGTGGTGGAATTAGGGAGAGGTCATTCTTTGGTGGTATTAAACCCAGACATTGCGGTTACACAATCCAGGTCACTCTTAGTGCAGGTCTCAAGCCCAGATAAATGTGGAGGTTTGTGCTATGAGGGGCATCAAGCATAGAACATGCGCCAAATCAAATACGCGGGTCAGGAATAAGAATTTTACACCAGATCAGTCGAGGCCCGGGTTACCAACAACCTCCACAGGTATCGTTAACCAACAGGGTACCGGGAGAAAATGGGCTACTGTTAGCCGAAGGAGGAGAAGGAGAGGAGTAAGATGTCTACAGAGACAGCAGGGAAAGGAGAAGTGGAGAAGAGTGGAGGTTCGGGTTGGTACTTTAAATGTTGGTACTATGACTGGTAAAGGCAGAGAGGGAGATGATATGATGGAGAGGAAAGAGGTAGATATGTTGTGTGTTCAGAAGATCAAGTGGAAAGTAAGACCAGTGGGAAGTAAGTGGGAGTAAGACCAGGAATATTGGAGGTGTTTAAACTGTGCTTTCATGACATGGATGGAAAGAGGAATGGTGTAGGGGTGATTCTGAAGGAAGAGTTTAATAATAGAGCTGAAGCTGGAAGTTGAAGGCGTGATAATAAATGTCATCAGTGCTTATGCTTAACAAATTGACTGTGAGATGGAGGAAAAGGAAAAATTCTGGAGTGAGTTAGATAAAGTGGTAGAAGGTGAACATAGGAATGAAAGATTAGTGATTGGGGCAGACTTTAATAGGCATGTAGGTGAAGGGAACAGAGTTGAAGAGGAGGTGATGGTAGGTGTGGCCTTAGGGGGAGGAATGTGGAAGGGTAGATTGTGGTAGATTTTGCTAAAAGGATGGAAATGGCAGTGGTGAACACGTATTTTAAGAAGAAGGAGGATCACAGGGTGACGTATAAGAGTGGAGGAAGGTGCACACAGGTGGACTATGTTCTATGTAGGAGATGCAACCTGAAGGAGATTGGAGACTGTAAAGTGTTGACAGGGGACAGTGTAGCTAGACAGCATCGGATGGTGGTCTGTAAGATGGTTTTGGAGGTGAAGAAGAAGAGGAGAAGAGTGAGGACTGCAAGAAGAATAAGATGGTGGAAACTGAAGGAGGAAGACTGTAGTGTGAGGTTTAGGGAAGAGGTCAGACAGGAGCTCGGTGGTGGTGAAGAGGTGCTGGATGATTGGGAAACTACTGTAGAAGTGATAAGGGAGACAGCTAAGATGGTATTAGGTGTGACATCTGGGAATAGAAAGGAAGACAAAGAGATGTAGTGGTGGAATAAGGAAGTGCAGGAGAGCATAAGGAGAAAGAGGTTGAAAAAAAGAAGGGAGAAGGATGTGCTGAAAGTTTGAGCAATAAAGGATGCAGATGGAAATGTGTTGACTAGTGGGGAGACTGTGTCGAGAATATGGACAAAGTATTCTGGTCCCCTGGTGGTCTAGTGGTTAAGACGCAGCGCTCCCACCGCTGCGACCCGGGTTCGATTCCCGGGTCAGGGGACCACCCCCAGCCACTCTCAGTGCCGGTCCCAAGCCCGGATAAATTGGGGAGGGTTGCGTTAGGAAGGGCATCCAGCGTAAAACATGTGCCAAATCAAACGTGCGGAGGATCCGCTGTGGCGACCCTAACAGGAGAAGCCGAAAGAAACTTACTTACTATTCTGAGCAGCTAATGAATGAGGAGAGTGAGAGAAGGTTGGATGATGTGGAGATGGTGAAGCAGGAAGTGGATAGGATTAGTAAGAAGGAAGTGCGAGCAGTGATTAAGAGGATGAAGAGTGGAAAGTCGGTTGGACCAGATGACATAACAGAAGAAGCATGGAGATGTTTAGGTGAGATGCAGTTGAGTTTTTAACAAGATTCTGGAAGGTAAGAGGATGCCTGAGGATTGGAGAAGGGGTGTGCTGGTACTGATCTTTAAGAATTAAGATGTGCAAACCTGCAGTAACTACAGGGGAATAAAGTTGATCAGTCACACCATGAAGTTATGGGAAAGAGTAGTGGAAGCCAGGCTGAGAGAAGAGGTGACCATCTGTGAGCAGCAATATGGTTTCATGCAAAAGAAGACCACCACAGACACATTATAGAAAAGGTCAGAAGGAGTTGCATTGTGTGTGTTTGTGGATTTAGAGAAAGCGTACGACAGGGTGGAGAGAGGAGTTGTGGTATTGTGTGAGGAAGTCTGGTGTGTCAGAGAAGTATGTGAGGGTGGTGCAGGACATGTATGAGGACAGTGTGACAGCAGTGAAGTATGCAGTAGGAACAACAGACTGGTTCAAGGTGGAGATGGAACTGCATCAAGGATCGGCTCTGAGCCCTTTACTGTTTGCGGTGGTGATGGACAGGTTGAAGGACGAGGTCAGACAGGAGTCTCCTTGGACAATGATGTTTGCAGATGATATTGTGATTCGTGGTGAGACTAGAAAGCAGGTTGAGCAGAGCCTGGAGAGGTGGAGGTACACACTGGAGAGAAGGGGAATAAAAGTCAGTAGGAGTAAGACAGAGTACATGTGTGTGAATGAGAGGGAGGGCAGTGGAGGGGTGCGGTTGCAGGGAGAAAAGGTGGAGAAGTTCAGGTACTTGGGGTCAACAGTGCAATGTAATGGAGAGTGTGTTAGAAAAGTGAAGATAAGAGTGCAGGCAGGGTGGAGTGGGTGGAGAAGAGTGATAGCAGGAGTGATTTGTGATAGAAGAGTATCTGTGAGAGTGAAAGGGAAAGTTTATAGGACTGTGGTGAGACCTGAGATGTTGTATGGTTTAGAGTCAGTGGCATTGAGTAAAAGAAAGGAGGTGGAGCTGGATGTAGCAGGGCTGAAGATGTTGAGATGTTCATTGGCAGTGATGACGATAGACAGGATTAGAAATGAGTTTATTAGAGGAACAGCGCATGTAGGACGTAGGTTATAGAGATAGATGATTCGCTTTGGCAGCCCCTAATGGGAGAAGGCGAAAGATGAATAAGAAAAATTAGGTGGTGGTATTAGGGAGGTGTAATTAGATGGTGTTGTTAAGGAGGGGTATTTCGGGGGTGGAATTAGGGAGAGGCAATTGGGTTGTGGTATTAGGGAAAGGTAATTAGGAAGAGGTAATTATGTGGTGGTTATGGTTGGGGTAATTGGGTGGTGGAATTAGGGACAGGTAATTAGGAGGTGGTACAGACAGAGAAATTTTTAAGATAGTTTTTTGGAAAGGTAATGGGGAGGGGTAATATGGAGGTGGTATTAGAGAGGGGTTGTACATTGGATGGGTATTAGAGAGGGGGAATTATGATGCAGTAAAACAAAGGGTATTCGGAACATGGAATTAAGTAGTGGTAATGGGAACTGGTATTGAGGAGGGGTAATGGGAAGGGGAGTTATTGAGGTGGTAATAAGGAGGTGGTATTAAAAATGAGAAATAAGAAATAATAGTGGTAGTGATATTGGAGTAAGTGTAATAGTGGGAGTGATATTTGAGGGGGGATAATGGGGAGGTGGCATTAGGGAGGGGTAAAGGAGAGGGGGTATTAGGTGAGGTAACTGGAAGTGGTATTAGGGAGAAGAAATAGGTGAAAGTGGAAGGCTTTTACCTTTTTTTAATTGCAGTTCATTTCTCAAGCAGTAGAGGGAGACTAAACATTCAAATGTACAAGTAAAAAATTCTTCAATGGAATAAAAGCTGCCAGAATATTATAAATGAATTAATTGGTTACTATTTTTAACATTTGTAGCTGGTTTGTACCCAAGGTTTAAAACCAAAGAATTGTAGCTATAAAAGGATAAAATATGCACCATGCAAATCATACGTTAAAAAACCTTCTGAGACTTTTAAGCCTTCTGACAGGTCTTTGGATGAATGTCTTTATTATTCACTCCAGGATCCATCTGTTCATTTAACCATTCTCCATTCTCCATCCATGGTCCAGCTGATCCTTGAATCCCCTCCCCCTGGGGGAATCTGTTGTAAGAGTTAAATTGATCCAGTAATAATCAAACCCATTTTCTCTGTGTGACCTTGAACAGAAAAGGTGACCGAGATCAAGACCAACATCTTCGTCACCAGCTTTGGTCCTGTGTCAGATACAGAGATGGTGAGAATCCGAATGCATACCTTTCTGTTCTGAAAACTCATACTCTTTTTTTTTTCATCAACCTGCTGTATTACTCTTAAGATCATGCTAATATCCTTCATTTTCAAAGCACATCCTGCATGTCTGGTCACTCTGTTAGAAATTCAGATGGTTCGTTAGATGTTACTCAACATCTGAATCTTTTTTCTCCTCTGCAGGAGTACACAATCGATGTGTTTTTCCGCCAAAGTTGGAAGGATGAGCGTTTGCGCTTCAAAGGGCCCATGGGGATGCTGCCTCTAAATAACCTGCTGGCCAGCAACATCTGGACTCCAGACACCTTTTTCCTGAACGGCAAGAAATCCATCGCACACAACATGACCACGCCGAACAAGCTGCTGAGGCTGCAGGACGATGGCACTCTGCTCTACACCATGAGGTGAGGCATTTAACGCAGCACTGAGATTATTTACAGTCTAATCTTTTACTCTTTAGATTGTAAATCCTGGTATTTTTCCCGTATAAACATCTTCCTGACAAATATATCTCATATACTTATGCTCTATGGACAAAATTATCAGGACACCTGATGTTTCCACCCAGATGTGGTTCTTATCACAATTGTATAGAACATGTTATATGAAGCACACAATTCTCCCTACACTTGAACTTGTTCCAGCATGACAATGCCCCTGTGCACAAATCCAGCTCCCTGAAGATCTGCTTTCCATGGCTTGTAAGATGTTTACCTTCTCTTCCTTCACCTCCTCACCTTCTCACCTACCGGACCTTACTATTACTCTCGTAACACTGAATGAATATCACACACATCTCCACAAAGTCTAGTGGAACATCTTCCAAGAGGAGTGGAGTTTATTATAACAACAAATGCGGAGTTGGATGTTCACATAGCAATCTTATGCTCAGGTGTTCCGAAACGTTTGTCCATATGGTGTAATCTGTAGTTAGATTTGATTATAAGATTACATTTAAGTGGTTTACCTTCAAAGGAATCTGATGCTAAGGAACTAAAGAGAATCTGCAGTACACTGAGAAGAAGATCTTCTAAGGGTAGAGATCAATACTTTTTGCATCTTTTATTTATTTATCTACTTATTTATTTATTTATTAATTTATATATTTCTGTATTTACACGTTAACAGCACATCTGAGGTAAACAGTGTAGATATAGTTATATGTATATAAGGGCATCCGAAGATGGTAATCAAAGTGAAATGTAACTATATATTCAATCTAGTCCTTTTAGCAACATGTCTGAGGTAAACATTGTGAAAAACATGTTTAATTCAGTTTTTACTTTGTCTATTAAAATGTAAATACAATATTTTAGCTAGCCTTTATTATTCCCTAGCTTCTGAACTTTCTTAGTTGGGCTAGCACAAATTAGTCGGCTTACAGTATGTTCTGAGCAGTGGCGGGCCGTGCATTTGGTACCCGGGCCTTCAGTGAGGACGTACCAGACTTGATCCATCTCTTAATACCACCATCACATCACAATTATAGAAACCATCAATACAATACAAAAATACAATATAACAACACGTGCATTACAGAGAGAGAGACATTTCACATATGGAGGGTGAAGACCATTTTACTAAAGCAACAAACCCAGTTAAGACTCCAAACCTCCACACTTTAACCACAACTGTGCACCTACAACATCTGGAGCAGTTCACAATTGACAAAAACATTAAAAATTTAAATAAAATACAACCTACTCCCCAGAGATGCAGACTCATAATGTGCACCGCCCCTCAGAAGCTGTAATCCAGTGGTATCGCTCGTATTCTGGTCTAGAAGTGAAGAACAAACCCTTTCCCAGGCTGAGACACGCTAGCTAGCTTCAGGGTTGGACGACCCCCTCACCAGGTCTTATTTTTTTTCGTAAAAATTTATTTTTATGTATGTCTGAGACCAAGTCAATTTCTCTTACTCCGTAGGTGTAAAAAAGTCTAACTCAGATGTATTAACGTGTTCAGAGCTACATTTCCCTCTGAACAAGCAAACAGAGGACGGAAAAAATCTGACGCTAGCAAGCTAACGATTGGTTAAAGAAACAGATCCAATGCTAATACAGTCTAAGGTACATTGGCCAGCAGTACTGATTCTGAAGGCTCTGGGCAGATTAGATTGACATGGCAGCACATAGAGGCTGAAATCTGATTGAAAAAATATTTAACCTCCAAATACACGTACTGAAGCAGTGCAGCCGAGAGAAACACTACGAAATGAAGACAATAAACTGTTGAGAATAAATGAATGCAATTTCATAGAACAAATATTAAAATTTAGGTTGTAAATGTAGGTCAGTGCTTCTGATAGCGTTTAGTCCAGCAGAGACGGCTTTACTGGCCCTGACAGCCCACCACTGGTGAGGTAACTGTTGCTAGGGAACTAATACTGAACCACATTCAAGGCTAAACACGTTGTAAATTTGGTCTCTATTAGCATTATTCAACATAACTGAGGTAAATATCGACATTAGAGACAAACCTGGGCATATCTGTTACTTTGTTGTTACACTTGTGACTAGCTTTATCTATAATAGCTAGCGTCGAGCTAACATTGAAGTTTTTGCTGAAGTTATCATGATGGGTTCAGTGAGCTTTATAGATGATCCAAATGGGGTTTATTTTTGTAAAAAAGGTGTTCTCCTGATGTTTCTCAACAGATTACTGGATAAGTAATAGGTTCCTTAAGGCATAATAAAGAGGTCTTCATTTCCATAAAGGGTTCTTTAAGGCTTTGCAGGATAATTAAGGGTTCGTCAGTTTTATGAACGGTTTTAAAGCTTCATCAGATACTGCAGGATGCTTAATTTCCATTAAGGGTTTTTCAAGGACAGCACTGGATAACTAAGGGGTTCCTTATCTCATAAAGCGTTCTTTAAGATTTCATCGAATGCTTGAGGGTTCTTCATCCCCATAAAATGTTCTCTAAAGATGGCACTGGATAATTAAAGGTTGTTCATTTCCTTAATAGGTTCTTTAAGGCTCTGCTGGATATGTCATGGTTCTTTGCTTCATAAAAGTTTTTTTGTTACAGCTTCACTGGAGACATAATGGTTCTTTATTTCCATTGCGGATTTTTTAAAGACAACCATTGATAATTAAAAGTTCTTTACTCCATAATGTGTTCTTTAAAGCTTCATTAGATAATTAAAATTTGTTCATCTCAATAAAAAGCTTTCTTACGGGCAGCTGTGGATTAGTAAGGGTTTTCTGTTTCTGTAAGAAGGGTGTTTTATTAAATATTCAGGATTTCTTCACTTCTATAAACATTTTTTTTGTTTGTTTGTTTGTTTGTTTGTTTGTTTTTGCTGGATAATTCAAGGTTCCTAGCTTCTAAAAATTATTAAGAAATATATATATTTTCTAGGGTTCATCGGTTCACCAAGACAAACAACCCAAAGAAAAGTGTGGAAGTGTTTGAGAGACACATGCATGTTAATTTTGTTCTTTACTAGTTGGAGGTTTCCTGTTCATCTCAGAGCAGTTCAGTAGGATTGAGGTGTGGTGACTGGGAAGATGGTTCCATGATAGATATCACTCCAGACGTCTGTTTACTTTTGAAATAACACTTATAGAGTTCAGACGTATTCGTCGCTTTGACGCATTGTCTTGTTGTACAGTGAAGTCGATTCCTATGAGCCGCAGTCCAGACGGAACTGCATGGTGTTGAAGTATGGAATGGGAGCCATGTTGGTTTTCTTTACTTTTCAGAACATTCCCTGCTCCAAAACAACCCCAAACCATTAAACTTCAACCACCATATGTGAGTGTGGGGGTGAGGGAGACTAATCACTTCTCACTCTACAGTTCTTGTGTTTTTGTCTTACCGAAACAACAGAAACATTCATGTGTCTCAAAAACCATAAAAGCCGAGCATAAGATCTAATCTAATAATGATCTTTTAATATTGATATTTAATTTTGTAGTATATCATTTAGGAATAAAATCCACCATCTGTTTTTTGTTATTCCATCTCAGACCAGCAGGAGTCTAAAAAATATGAGAGTGTTTTAGAACAAACTTTATCTGCTACTGTTAGTGGAACTAATGCAATGTAGTACAGTAATGATTACATCGCGAGAATGTGCACTAATTGTGCAAACGCTAATGATGCATGTGATGTGTGTATGAGAGAGAGAGGGAGAGAGAGAGAAAGAGAGAGAGGGGGGGGGGATTAAAGCCTCAGGGGGTGAGACAAAGCACAAATGGTACAGGCACATTAGCCTCAAAAAACTTCAGTGTTTAATATACAGCTTATGTGAGCTTAAAGAGACTACACACACACACACACACACACACACACACACACACACACACACACACTAAAATACGCAGTGATTTTAATATTTGTTATGTTTGAAAATGTTTGTATTTATTGTGTACTCTGTAATTCAGACGACTCAGTGTGAAGGAATAAATTAAAAAACATGGAAGAAGTGGGACAAAAAATTAAAAAATAAAAGCTCAAGGGAAGAAAGAAAGCAAAGAAAGGAAAAGCAACAGAAGTCCAATAGACAGAAGAAAGGGAATCTGTAAAGAGAAAGGGGGAAGTGCAGGAGAGCAGAAGGAGAAAGAGGTTGGAGAAACAGAATTGTGATCGACAGAGTGATGAGAAAAAGAGGAAGGAGTACAAGAAGATGCAGCAGCAGGTGAAGAGGGATGTGGTGAAAGCCAAGGAAAAGTCATATGAGGAGCTGTAGGAGAAGTTGGATAGTAAGGAGAAAAGGATTTGTAGCGATTGTCCAGGCAGAGGAACCAAACTGGGAAGGATGTGTTGCAAGTTAGAGCAATAAAGGATGGAGATGGAAATGTGTTGACTAGTGATGATTTGGACATGTGCAGAGGAGGGACATGGGGTATATCAGTAGGAGAATGCTGAGCATGGAGACACCAGGAAGAAGGAAAAGAGGAAGACCAAGGAGGAGGTTTATGGATGTGGTGACCTTGGTGGTTGGCGTGAAAGAGGCAGATGTAGAGGACAGGGAGGGATGGAGACAGGGGGGGATGAAGACTCAGGTAAAAGTTAAAGTTCTGACTATACGTGAAGTTTGGGCTCTGATACTTCAGTAAAATTCATTATTACTACCAGTTTTAGTGTCACGCTGGTAACTAAACCACATCATATTAATATTTAGGGCTGTCAGTCGATTGCAATATTTAATCATGCTGTTCTAAATGTACCTAAAATGAACACTTTTCAAGTTTTTAATACTCTATTCCAGTGGTCCCCAACCCCCCGGCTGCAGACCGGCACCGGTCCATGGGTCAATTAGTACCGGGGGGCCACACAGAAAGAAGACATAACTTACATTATTTCCGTTTTATTTATGATCTGGTTCTAAACAATGTTTTATTTTGGAAAATGACCGGATTTTCTCCTCCACATCTGTCTATCACTCACTTTGGATGCAGGTCATGATGCCTCAGTCACATGTCTTACCTCCATCCACTACCTTCTTAAAGGAGCTCCGGTCACATGTCTCACCTCCAGCCACTACCTTCTTAAAGGAGCTCTGGTCACATGACTTACCTCCATCCACTACCTTCTTAAAGGGGCTCCAGTCACATGACTTACCTCCATCCACTACCTTCTTAAAGGAGCTCCGGTCACATGACTCACCTCCATCCACTACCTTCCTAAACGAGCTCCAGTCACATGACTTACCTCCATCCACTACCTTCTTAAAGGAGCTCTGGTCACATGACTTACCTCCATCCACTACCTTCTTAAAGGAGCTCTAGTCACATGTCTTACCTCCATCCACTACCTTCTTAAAGAGGCTCCGTTTACATGTCTTACCTCCATCCACTACCTTCTTAAAGGAGCATCGGTCAAATGACTTACCTCCATCCACTACCTTCTTAAAGGAGCTCCGGTCACATGACTTACCTCCATCCACTACCTTCTTAAAGGAGCTCTAGTCACATGTCTTACCTCCATCCACTACCTTCTTAAAGGGGCTCCGTTTACATGTCTTACCTCCATCCACTACTTTCTTAAAGAGGCTCCGGCCGCTAACACATAATACTAGATGAAGACATAATGAAGACTTCCGGTCATTGTCTTATTTTAAATGACGTAAA
>MU553112.1:4266329-4304879 GCA_024362625.1 Silurus asotus | reverse complement strand
CGTTTACATGTCTTACCTCCATCCACTACCTTCTTAAAGGAGCATCGGTCACATGACTTACCTCCATCCACTACCTTCTTAAAGGAGCTCCGGTCACATGACTTACCTCCATCCACTACCTTCTTAAAGGAGCATCGGTCACATGTCTTACCTCCATCCACTACCTTCTTAAAGGGGCTCCATTTACATGTCTTACCTCCATCCACTACCTTCTTAAAGGGGCTCCGTTTACATGTCTTACCTCCATCCACTACCTTCTTAAAGGGGCTCCGTTTACATGTCTTACCTCCATCCACTACTTTCTTAAAGAGGCTCCGGTCACATGACTTACCTCCATCCACTACCTTCTTAAAGGAGCTCTAGTCACATGTCTTACCTCCATCCACTACCTTCTTAAAGGGGCTCCGTTTACATGTCTTACCTCCATCCACTACTTTCTTAAAGAGGCTCCGGCCGCTAACACATAATACTAGATGAAGACATAATGAAGACTAAATACTCTTGTCTTATTTTAAATGACGTAAATCATCAGAACACCAAACAGAACCTTTGCTATGTTTTTACACGGACGGTAAATCACGTGATTCCAGAGAAACTGTACCTCTTATATTGGTTTATTTAATTTATTATTTAATTTATTATTCATTTTGACTTTTCGAGCTTTCTATACAGATATTTATTATGCCTGTACGGCAAATATTCACTGAGTTTCAGGGTGTTTTATGTGTGTGTGTCTATGGACAGGAGACAGAGATGGCAGAGAGCGCCCCCTGTCTGTTTTCCATACTTTACAAAAGCATAACGTTTTGTTGTTATTATGAGTGTCAAGTCAAGTTTATTTTTATAGCACTTTTCACAACACACATTGTCTCAAAGCAGTTTTACAGAATTGAAGAGTGAAGGGAAATGATGTGTATTTATCCCCGATGAGCACCATGGAGACTGTGGTGAAGAAAAATCTCCCTTAGCTGTTATGAGGAAGAAACCTTGAGGGGAACCAGATTTGAAATGGGAATCCATCCTCATTTGGGTGACATCAAAGGATATCAAGGTGTGTGTACAAATAAAAGTAGACGGAATGATGTATTGCTCTAATCTGTACGAGCAAAAAGAGGCAGTAATTTATGTTTGTTTTGGAGTTATGAAGAGAAAATGGCAGAAAATGCACCGGTGCGTTTGTCGACCCCTAGAGGATAAATTGTGTTTCATCATGGCAGATTTCTGTGCTAATTTGGACTTAAAACTGTTTTTTATTGATAAAACATAATTTTATTAGTTATGAGCTTATTTATTTATTTTATAAATCTGAGCAAAGAAAATACTTTGTGAATGAACATGTTGCGCTGAATGTTTTAATGTTGCCTCTTTTATATTTATTTATTTATTTTTTTTTTTTCATTCAAAATGGTCAAAAAGAAATTCCCGCAGCATTAATCATGTGTTATTAAACCAGTGTGTTATTAAACCGTTAACGAATTTGCATTTTGACATCCCTAATTAATACATTCATACAAAACGAATTAAAATGTTGTTCTCTAATGAATGTATCCAGACTGAAGATCCACCATATAGAACACAAGCAGAGAAAAGATGATGATGATCAGGAATGTCTCTGTTCTCAGTCATTTTCTTATCACTGACTCCCTCTGTCTCATCCACGTTAACCCCAAACTTCTTACTGCCTCCTGCTCTGCTTCACTGTGAGCTTCAGAAACTGGTCTACGTCTGTGGTGTAAGAGAGACAGGAGATGATCCACCAGTGGACTGAGAAAGCAGCACAATGATGAGAAACAGGTTGATGGTCTGAAAACGGTCTGAAAAATATTGACGTCACCAATGAGATTAAAACTAAAGTTTGGAGTCTGGTGTGAAAATGGAAGAAGTAAAAAGTACAGAAATTTGTGTAAAACTGTAATGAGTGGAAGTAAAAAGTGAGGGCACGCATGTAACTGTAAATGGATAAAAATGTAACGGTATTTCATATTTCCTACAGAGACATCTTTTAAAGAGCAGTTCCTTAAAGAGCAGGTTCTCTACAGAATACTTTTCTACAGAATGGTTCTCCACAAAGGGAGTGTTTTACAAATTAAATCTTTTACTGCGCAGTGTTCTACAGAACCAATCTTCTCCAGATCCATTTTTTATGTAAAAAGCTGGTTCTCCACAGAGGATCTCCACACAAAGGTTCTCTAAACAGTGGTGCAGATGTTCTCTACAGTGGTTCAGAGGTTCTCTACAGTGGTGCAGGGGTTCTCTAAACAGTGGTGCAGAGGTTCTCTACAGTGGTGCAGGGGTTCTCCACAGTGGTGCAGGGGTTCTCTAAACAGTGGTGGAGAGGTTCTCTACAGTGGTTCAGAGGTTCTCTACAGTGGTGCAGGGGTTCTCTAAACAGTGGTGCAGAGGTTCTCTACAGTGGTGCAGGGGTTCTCTAAACAGTGGTGCAGAGGTTCTCCTCACAGTAGTGCAGAGGTTCTCCACAGTGGTGCAGGGGTTCTCTAAACAGTGGTGCAGAGGTTCTCCACAGAGTGGTACAGGGGATCTCCACAGTGGTACAGAGGATCTCCACAGTAGTGCAGAGGTTCTCTAAACAGTGGTACAGAGGTTCTCCACAGTGGTGCAGAGGTTCTCTAAACAGTGGTGCAGAGGTTCTCTAAATAGTGGTGCAGAGGTTTTCTACAATGGTGCAGAGGTTCTCCATAGTGGTGCAGCGTTTCTCCACAGTGGTGCAGAGGTTCTCCACAGAGTGATAGTTTCTGGTACATGATTCCTTTGTTCTTCTTCTAACCTGCTTTTAAAATCTAATAAAAGATTTGGATCGTTCCACTTTCACACTGCGGGGGTGGGAGGGAGGTTGAAACATGTTGGCCTGCTTTTACTGCAGCACTGCATCAGCTCTCAGACCTCCAGCTTTCAGCCACATCTCATACTCAGAATAAACGCCATAAACCTTCAGAAAACCCATTTAAGAGATAAAGATAAAAAAATGTAAAAAAAAATGTCCCGAATACTAAATAATGAAAAGACAAACAAATTAAATAAATAAAAAACACAACAATAGGGTTTGTTTACTGAGTGTCGTGTCGGATTGTTCAGCTTGTTGTTCACTAGAGATGATTTACTGCAGCTTTCCACAATCATGAATTTTATTATCCATTTTTTACTTCGTTATTTCTTATTTCTTTTTATTTCTTTGTTTAAATAATTCTTAAAAAATGTATTTATTTATTATAAATCTTTCTTTCATTAGATTTTCTTCCTTTTTTTCTTCCTGTGTGAGAAAAACTGCAGCAGATTCTATAACATTTTATTTATTCTCTGACATCTCCGTCATTCAGCTATAAATCATGTGATTTTAATGAATTAATGGGTGAGTGAATGAGTGTGTGAGTGTGTGAGTGAGTGTGTGAGTGAGTGACTGAGTGTGTGAGTGAGTGTGTGAGTGTGTGTGTGAGTGAGTGAGTGAGTGAGTGAGTGTGTGAGTGTGTGAGTGAGTGTGTGAGTGAGTGAGTGGGTGGATGAATAAGTGAGTGAGTGAGTGTGTGTGAGTGAGTGAGTGAGTAAGTGAGTGTGTGAGTAAGTGTGTGTGAGTGTGTGAGTGAGTGACTGAGTGTGTGAGTGAGTGAGCGTGAGTGAGTGAGTGAGTGAGTGTGTGAGTGAGTGAGTGTGTGAGTGAGTGAGTGAGTGTGTGAGTGAGTGAGCGTGAGTAAATGAGTGAGTGAGTGAGTGTGTGAGTATGTGAGTGAGTGGGATAAGTGGATGAATGAGTGAGTGAGTGTGTGAGTGAGTGAGTGAGTGTGTGAGTGAGTGTGTGAGTGTGTGAGTGAGTGAGTGAGTGAGTGAGTGTGTGAGTGAGTAAGTGAGTGTGAGTGTGAGTGTGTGAGTGAGTGAGTGAGTGGGTGAGTGAGTGTGTGAGTGAGTGAGTGTGTGTGTGAGTGAGTGAGTAAGTGAGTAAATGAGTGTGTGAGTGAGTGAGTGAGTGAGTGAGTGAGTGAGTGTGTGAGTGAGTAAGTGAGTGTGAGTGTAAGTGTGTGAGTGAGTGAGTGAGTGAGTGAGTGTGTGAGTGAGTGAGCGTGAGTAAATGAGTGAGTGAGTGAGTGTGTGAGTATGTGAGTGAGTGGGATAAGTGGATGAATAAGTGAGTGAGTGTGTGAGTGAGTGTGTGAGTGTGTGAGTGAGTGAGTGAGTGAGTGAGTGAGTGAGTGTGTGAGTGAGTAAGTGAGTGTGAGTGTGAGTGTGTGAGTGAGTGAGTGTGTGAGTTAGTGAGTGTGTGAGTGAGTGAGCGAGTAAGTGTGAGTGAGTGAGTGAGTGAGTGAGTGGGTGAGTGAGTGTGTGAGTGTGTGAGTGAGTGAGTGAGTGAGTGAGTGTGTGAGTGAGTAAGTGAGTGTGAGTGTGAGTGTGTGAGTGAGTGAGTGAGTGTGTGAGTGAGTGAGTGTGTGAGTGAGTGAGCGAGGAAGTGTGAGTGAGTGAGTGTGTGAGTGAGTGAGCGAGTAAGTGTGAGTGAGTGAGTGAGTGAGTGAGTGAGTGTGTAAGTGAGTGTGTGACTGAATGAGTGAGTGAGTGGGTGTGAGTGAGTGTGTGAGTGAGTGGGTGTGAGTGAGTGAGTGAGTGAGTGTGTGGGTGTGAGTGGGTGTGAGTGAGTGAGTGAATGAGTGTGTGGGTGTGAGTGGGTAAAGTGAGTGTGTGACTGAATGAGTGAGTGAGTGGGTGTGAGTGAGTGTGTGAGTGAGTGGGTGTGAGTGAGTGAGTGAGTGAGTGTGTGGGTGTGAGTGGGTGTGAGTGAGTAAGTGAATGAGTGTGTGGGTGTGAGTGGGTGTGAGTGAGTGAGTGAGTGAGTAAGTGAGTAAATATTTGTGTCAGTGTGTGAGTGAGTGGGTGAGTGAGTAAGTAAGTGTGTGGGTGTGAGTGGGTGAGTATGAGTAAGTAAGTGGGTGAATGAATGAGTGAGTGAGTGGGTGAGTAAGTGTGAGTGAGTGAGTGAGTTGAGTAAGTGAATGAGTGTGTGGGTGTGAGTGGGTGTGAGTGAGTAAGTGAATGAGTGTGTGGGTGTGAGTGGGTGTGAGTGAGTAAGTGAATGAGTGTGTGGGTGTGAGTGGGTGTGAGTGAGTAAGTGAATGAGTGTGTGGGTGTGAGTGGGTGTGAGTGAGTAAGTGAATGAGTGTGTGGGTGTGAGTGGGTGTGAGTGAGTAAGTGAATGAGTGTGTGGGTGTGAGTGGGTGTGAGTGAGTAAGTGAATGAGTGTGTGGGTGTGAGTGGGTGTGAGTGAGTAAGTGAATGAGTGTGTGGGTGTGAGTGGGTGTGAGTGAGTAAGTGAATGAGTGTGTGGGTGTGAGTGGGTGTGAGTGAGTAAGTGAATGAGTGTGTGGGTGTGAGTGGGTGTGAGTGAGTAAGTGAATGAGTGTGTGGGTGTGAGTGGGTGTGAGTGAGTAAGTGAATGAGTGTGTGGGTGTGAGTGGGTGTGAGTGAGTAAGTGAATGAGTGTGTGGGTGTGAGTGGGTGTGAGTGAGTAAGTGAATGAGTGTGTGGGTGTGAGTGGGTGTGAGTGAGTAAGTGAATGAGTGTGTGGGTGTGAGTGGGTGTGAGTGAGTAAGTGAATGAGTGTGTGGGTGTGAGTGGGTGTGAGTGAGTAAGTGAATGAGTGTGTGGGTGTGAGTGGGTGTGAGTGAGTAAGTGAATGAGTGTGTGGGTGTGAGTGGGTGTGAGTGAGTAAGTGAATGAGTGTGTGGGTGTGAGTGGGTGTGAGTGAGTAAGTGAATGAGTGTGTGGGTGTGAGTGGGTGTGAGTGAGTAAGTGAATGAGTGTGTGGGTGTGAGTGGGTGTGAGTGAGTAAGTGAATGAGTGTGTGGGTGTGAGTGGGTGTGAGTGAGTAAGTGAATGAGTGTGTGGGTGTGAGTGGGTGTGAGTGAGTAAGTGAATGAGTGTGTGGGTGTGAGTGGGTGTGAGTGAGTAAGTGAATGAGTGTGTGGGTGTGAGTGGGTGTGAGTGAGTAAGTGAATGAGTGTGTGGGTGTGAGTGGGTGTGAGTGAGTAAGTGAATGAGTGTGTGGGTGTGAGTGGGTGTGAGTGAGTAAGTGAATGAGTGTGTGGGTGTGAGTGGGTGTGAGTGAGTAAGTGAATGAGTGTGTGGGTGTGAGTGGGTGTGAGTGAGTAAGTGAATGAGTGTGTGGGTGTGAGTGGGTGTGAGTGAGTAAGTGAATGAGTGTGTGGGTGTGAGTGGGTGTGAGTGAGTAAGTGAATGAGTGTGTGGGTGTGAGTGGGTGTGAGTGAGTAAGTGAATGAGTGTGTGGGTGTGAGTGGGTGTGAGTGAGTAAGTGAATGAGTGTGTGGGTGTGAGTGGGTGTGAGTGAGTAAGTGAATGAGTGTGTGGGTGTGAGTGGGTGTGAGTGAGTAAGTGAATGAGTGTGTGGGTGTGAGTGGGTGTGAGTGAGTAAGTGAATGAGTGTGTGGGTGTGAGTGGGAGTAAGTGAGTGAGTGAGTGAGTGTGTGGGTGTGAGTGGGTGTGAGTGAGTGAGTGAATGAGTGTGTGGGTGTGAGTGGGTGTGAGTGAGTGAGTGAGTGTGTGGGTGTGAGTGGGTGTGAGTGAGTGAGTGAATGAGTGTGTGGGTGTGAGTGGGTGTGAGTGAGTGAGTGAGTGAGTGTGTGGGTGTGAGTGGGTGTGAGTGAGTAAGTGAATGAGTGTGTGGGTGTGAGTGGGTGTGAGTGAGTGAGTGAGTGAGTAAGTGAGTAAATATTTGTGTCAGTGTGTGAGTGAGTGGGTGAGTGAGTAAGTAAGTGTGTGGGTGTGAGTGGGTGAGTATGAGTAAGTAAGTGGGTGAATGAATGAGTGAGTGAGTGGGTGAGTAAGTGTGAGTGAGTGTGAGTGAGTGAGTGAGTGAGTGAGTAAGTGAGTGGGTGATTGAGTAAGTGTGTGTGAGTGAGTGAGTGTGTGAGTGAGTGGGTGTGTGAGTGAATGAGTGAGTGAGTGGGTGAGTGAGTGAGTGAGTGAGTGAGTGAGTGAGTGAGTGGGTGAGTGAGTAAGTGAGTGAGTGAGTGAGTTAGAGAGTGAGTGAGTGAGTAAGTGAGTGTGTGAGTAAATGTGTGAGTGAGTGTGTGAGTGAGTGGGTGAGTGAGTGTGTGAGTGAGTGAGTGAGTGAGTGAGTGAGTGGGTGAGTGTGTGAGTGAGTGGGTGAGTGAGTGTGTGAGTGAGTGGGTGAGTGAGTGTGTGAGTGAGTGGGTAAGTGAGTGAGTGAGTGTGTGAATGAGTGGGTGAGTGAGTGTGTGAGTGAGTGGGTGAGTGAGTGAGTGAGTGAGTGTGTGAGTGAGTGGGTGAGTGAGTGTGTAAGTGAGTGGGTGAGTGAGTAAGTGTGAGTGAGTGGGTGAGTGAGTGAGTGAGTGAGTAAATGTGTGAGTGAGTGTGTGAGTGAGTGGGTGAGTGAGTGAGTGAGTGAGTGAGTGGGTGAGTGTGTGAGTGAGTGGGTGAGTGAGTGAGTGAGTGTGTGAGTGAGTGGGTGAGTGAGTGGGTGAGTGAGTGAGCGAGTAAGTGTGAGTGAGTGGGTGAGTGAGTGAGTGAATGAGTGAGTGAGTTTATAAGTGGATGAATAAGTGAGTGGGTGAATGAGTGAGTGTATGAGTGGGTGAATGAATGAGTCCTCAGTAGATGCATTCTTGTGTTGTTTGTGTATGACAGTTGTGTTGACAGTTTGTGTATTTTGTTGGTTTTGTGTCTTTGTTTTGTAGAAGTGCAGATTTATTTCTGAGGCCTGAGTCGATCACACCTCATTACTCACTTCTCTGTTTTGTTAGTGGTGTTTTTGTTTTCAGCTCTCACACTCACACACACACACACACACACACACACACACACACACACACACACACTCACACTGTAAATTACACACTTATGAGACAGATTTGATTGAAACACGTAAACCTGCACTTTTCCTGATTTGCTGTGTTTCTGTTGTGATGTAAAGTCTCTGTTTGTAGTTAATTGGGTTTTAATTCTGTAATGTAGTAAACCAGTGTTTATTTATTCATTGATAAAGACTTAAAGCACTTTAGTAAGTTGAGTGTCTGCTAAGTGCCATGAATGTAAATGTAATTTTGTCTATGAATAACTACGCTTATCTCTCTCTCTCTCTCTCTCTCTCTCTCTCTCTCTCTCTCTCTCCTGACTCATCTCCTCTCCCTCAGTAAACACTCACACTGCTGAGAATAAACACTAAACTTCTTCACACCATCACATTAATAGCGTTTATATCAGAGTGATCTATCTATCTATCTATCTATCTATCTATCTATCTATCTATCTATCTATCTATCTATCTATCTATCTATCTATATCATCATCATTATCAAACAAGGCAAAGACTGAATTTCCGCTTGTGGCCACGAGGTGGCGGGGCAGGACAGTGAAACTACAGCTATGACAGCCTGTACTAGGAATTATTTATAAAACTCTTGTACTTTTGCCCGGTCAGTGTGTATAACCGCTGTATTCATTATATTAACTAATAAATAAATAAAGGACATTAAACAGTCAAAACTAACAAAATCTACAACAAATATTTTTTAATAAAATGACATCATGAAGCATTTAAACTGAAACTCTGATTTTCCAGTCAATTTTAATCCAATTAATTATCAGGTCCATGTTTATCGATCAGTCAAATAGTATTTTAAATAACTTTACATCAGGGATGTAGAACTCATTCTAAAAGAGTGCATCCTTAAAAAATATATCAGCCTTATGTTTCTATAGACATTAACTTCATATATCTGTAGACATGGTCATATACAGATAGAGAGAGAGAGAGAGAGAGAGAGAGAGAGAGAGAGAGAGAGAGAGAATGAAACAGGGATATAAATGGATAGATAGAAAAAGTGAAATTAAAAGGTATTTTTTACATGTACTTTTGAAACACATCACTAGGTGGCACTGTTGCTTCATCATGAATAATTCCATTACGGCTGCAGCTTCAAAACAAGTCAGACAAAAGATCCACCAAGACAAAAGATGTGTGTGTGTGTGTGTGTGTGTGTGTGTGTGGGTGGGTGAGTGGGTGAGTGTGTTTAATTACACTAGCGCAAAGTCACACAGACACACAGAGTTGCTAAGCTCAGTGCCCGTCCAATGAACATTTACATTGACAACCAAAACATTTAATAAATGACATCATCATCATCACAATTATTATTATAATCACCTTCATCATCATCATAATCAACTACAAAATGGTCATTAATCACCATCAAAGCCATAATCATTATCATCACAATCATCATCATCATCATCATCATCATAATCATCATCATCATCATCCCCATCATCACAATTATCATCATCATCACTATGAATATCATTATCATCATCATTTCATCATCACCATCAACACCATTATTATGGTCATCATCATCATCATCATCATTATCATAATTTCATCATCATCATCTTCATCATAATCACCATCATCATCATTATCATTATCATCATCATAATCACCATCATCACCATCATCATCATCATCATCATCATCATCATCAACTAGTTCTTCAGATGCCTTTTTTTAAATAATTTTTCGACTCTTCATGTGAGCTGTTTAAACAGTTGATCTTCCCAGATGAGTCGACTCTGTAAACGAGTCAGCTCCAAATGACTCGGCTCTTTTTAATCTAAACGCTTTCCATTAACTTTCTTCTTTAGCACATGAGGCGTGTGTCAGCCTGAATGGTGAGGCGTGTGTGAGACTCTCCTCAGGAGGCGGCGTGACAGGAGAAGATCTGTTATGAGGATAAATCAATGTTCTTCATGAATCACAAACACAGCAGCCTCGATAGTGAACGCTTATTGTGTTTCTTAATGAACGACGGCGGCGTCTCGCTGATGGGCGACTTTTTCAATAGTGTTTGTATCATGCAATCATTTTTAATTAGGAAGACGAATTTATGAAACGATATCAGTGATAGTCAGAATAGAAGAATTGCAATATAAAATAGTTTGGAGAACAAATGACACTCAGCTATTTGGGAACAGAAAGAGTCGAGTTTTATGAGTCGGTTAAATGATCTGAATCACTCGGATCATTTTAAGCCTTTTTTAAGGAAGAGTGTGAAGTGTTCAGGAGAGACGAAAGCAGTTACTGGTGTTCAGTAGAACACAGAGAAATCAACATGGCTGCCGTTATCAGTACTGATTCACAACTGAATCACTTTGTGGTTTGACTCCTTCACTGATTCCAATTCTCTCGACTTTCTCTCCAGACTGACCATATCAGCAGAGTGTCCCATGCAGCTGGAGGACTTCCCCATGGACGCTCACGCCTGCCCTCTCAAGTTTGGGAGCTGTAAGTGATTTCTAACCTCATTTCTTTTTTATAGGAACTGGATAGAAAATTTAAGAAAATACATTGATGACGGTTTTATTTTATTCGAAGCAATGCAAATGTTTTTTGGACACGATATAAGATATAAGATATAAGCTCCGCCCCTGACCCAAACCATCACCTCTGGAGACTTACGTAAACATCTTTTTACAAAAAACGACAGCAATGCCCGTTTGAAAGTTCTGAGTCTTTTCTGGTTTTTGATACACGAGCATGTTCCTTTTGTTTTTTTATTCAACAAATTCGATAAAAGTCCAAAAACAAATTGGAGAGTAAACGAGTGGAAGAAAGTTTTGTGGAGTCCAAATTGGACGTTTGTGTCTCTACCAGAAGACCTTGTGTAAGAAGGAGAACAGGAGAGAAGATGTGATTAGACTCCCTCACCCCCACACTCACACATGGAGGTGGAAGTTAGGGTGGGGTTGTTTTGGAGCAGTGTTGGGGGTAACGTGTTACAAGTAACGTGCATCACGTAATAATATGAGTTTTCTGGAGTAACGAATAAAGAAGCGTGTTACTTTATACATCACTGTGATGGAAGTGTTCTTATTATTGTGAAATAGTCGAGGAAAAGGAGAAAGGAATAATGGGAGAGAGAGAGAGAGGGGGAGAGAGAAAGTGAGAAAGATGAGGAGAGAGAAAGAGAGTGAGAGAGAGAGAGAGAGAGAGAGAGAGAGAGAGAGAGAGTGAAATAGAGAGAAAGATAGAGAGAGAAAGATAGAGAGAGAAAGATAAGGAGAGAGAGAGAGAGAGAGAGAGAGAGAAAGATAGAGAGAGAAAGAGAGAGAGAGAGAGATAGATAGATAAATAGATAGATAGAGAGAGAGAGAGAGAGAGAGAGAGAGAGAGAGAGAGAGAGAGAGAGATAAGGAGAGAGAGAGAGAGAGAAAGAGAGAGAGATAGAGAGAGAGAGATAGATAGATAGATAGATAGAGAGAGAGAGAGAGAGAGAGAGAGAGAGAGAAAGAGAGAGAAAGATAAAGAGAGAAAGAGAGAGAGATAGAGAGATAGAGAGAGAGAGATAGATAGATAGATAGAGAGAGAGAGAGAGAGAGAGAGAGAGAGAGAGAGAGAGCTCTTTGTGGGAAGATAAACTGCCACGGTCACTGATAAAAGCGTGAACTTTGTAAAATCGTTCAGAAAGTTTAAAGCTGATGATGAAGCAGAGAATGATGTAGACGAGGACGAGGTCATATTTACGGAATTGCACGATGTTTTATGAGATGACAGCGAAAGGTATGTTTTTCCTCCACATCACCGGTGTGCAGCCCACACCCTCAACCTTATTTACATGAGCGATAGTTACATTCCTGACGGTGAGGCAGATTAAAAAGCAGTGTACAGAAGAGCGACTGGAAAGTGTTCAGCCTTGTGCTCAAAATGTAGTGAATCATCTGATTGTTCTCTAAAAAGATATTAAGCATTTTACATGTTTAAGAAATGTCTTTTTCTCTAATATAACTGATTTCTTAATGGCAATTATCTATATTTCACCTGTTACACCTGTAAGGCGTGAAAGAGATACAAGTAACGCAAAAGTAACGCAAAAGTAATATAACGCGTTACTTTCCATTAAAAGTAACTAAATAACGTAATTAATTACTTTTTTGGGGAGAACTCAATATTGTAACGCATTACTTTAAAAAGTAACGTTGCCCAACACTGGTTTTGAAACCAGTTTTCTGATACGTGAAATGAATCAACATGGCAACCATTCCATACTTAAACACCATGCGTCTGGACTGCGGCTCATTGAGACCGACTTCAGCGTAAAACAAGACGATTCACCGAAAGGGATGAATACGTCCAATTTAGAGAGTAAACAGATGTCTGGAGTGATATCTATCATGGAACCACCTGCCCAGTCACTGCACCTCAATCCTACTGAACTGCTCTGAGATGATCGAGAAACCTCCAACTAATGAAGAACATCTTTGGAGAGTTTTACAAGAGAAACAGCAAAGAATTTCAACGGAATGTTTGGAGAAACAAAGGGTGTGTCACGCTGTTCTTCATGCTAATTTTTCATTTAAAATAAAAGGAAACATCTGGACATTTATAGATTTATTTGGTCCAAAGAATTTAAGTTTGTTGCATTAAAACAAAAGAAACATGCATGTATGTCTCAAAAACCATACCACTCAGTGATTCCACAATTTACACAGTAAACACAGTGAGAAAGATCTAGAAAAAAGACCAGGATGCAGAGAGGAGATGCAGGATGTGTGTGTAGAAGGATGCAGAGAGGTGACTCCCAGACTCCTCTCATTAATTTCCTGTCAAAACATGAAGCGTGAAGAGAAACGATGCACCAGTGTCCTCAATTTACCTCGTCTCTGCTTCGCCATCTTTCTTTACCCATGCACTCTTTAAATTTCGGATTCTGATTGGCCCGACGAATTCATTACTCAGACCAATTAATTAATTAATTGATACAGTTTCCAGCTTTAACAGTTGCTCAGGCATCATCGTTTCCATAGTAACAGCTCGATAACAGGACAGCAGGCGCTGATAATCTACAGATGTTAAGCAATGAGACGGTTCTCGAACCATTAGGGATGGAATCTCTACTGTCTGTACTTTAGTACCATATGGTTCTGCGAGAATGTGCACCGCTAGACCCCTGAACGTCTGGAGAGCAGAGCGAGGAACTTGAGAACTCCAGCGAGGTTGCTGAGAAGCGTCTTATCTTATGGCACACCACATGGCCAGGAGCTGGTTTAAGATTATCACCTGCCGGCTGTACAGAGTGGGTCACTTTGGGACTGGATTAGAACAAAACACACACACACACACACACACACACACACACACACACACACACAGAGGGATTGTTCAGGGTCAGATGGCCTCTGTGTAATAACTTGGCCAGCTCAAGACTGCTGTGTGGAATCGTTATATAATGCAGTCGGATCGTTCGTTATCCCAGAAGGAAATCTGGAATTCAGCCAACAGTGCTGTGGATAAGTGACAAAAAAAATCTGGATAAACTCACAATGTTTTAAATTGTTGTTATTTATTTATTTTATTATTTTCTTTCTCTCTCTCTCTCTCTCTCTCTCTCTCTCTCTCTTTCCTATCAGGTAGACTTTATTACTTACTACTATTTATTTTCTTTACCAGCAATCAAATACAAAATTGCATTTATGTATTTATTCACAAATTAATTCACCATTAAAATAAAATTACAAGTAATTTTTTTTAAATGTTTCACCACAATGCATTTAGATAAAAAAAGCAGACATGAAATAAGTATTTATTTTTTAAGATACATTCAATGTCTTATTGCTTTCCTCAGAACAAAAAAAGTTTTTGTTATGTTTTCTATACAAATCAAAAAGTGGGTGTGGCTGAAATCAAAATCGTACACATCGGATGTGGGCGTGTCTGCAATCAAAAATTTTAGGAAGTGGAAGTGACTTAAATAGGCAGCATGATTAAGTGAATGTAGATATGATGTGGGACTTTCCTTAAAATAATATTGTTTGTGTGTATGCGAATGAGAACTGGGTGTGGCTTGAATTGGCTTTGTAATTTTGTGTATTCAAATGAGAAGTGGGTGTGTCTAAAATTAATATTGTAATTCTCTTTATGCTAATCAGAATTGTTTGTGTTGTATAGTCACATGTTTAAACAAAAAAAACAAGTGTGTACAAGTAAATGTTTTTTACTTTAGACTGTCTAGTGATAGAAAAGTTTAGGATGCACTCGTAAATTTGCTAAAACTCCATTAAGAGATGCAGATGACAGCGGACGTGTCTCATTAGTGATTTAACATTTATCATTAGTGATTTAACATTTAAACATTTTTCCTCAAAGCATCTTCTTGTATAATGGCTTACATAAAAGCTTTTGTTCGTCTGCATGAATAACGGTGACAGATGCCTAATTTGACAGTCCTCTTTGACGAACAGATCTGGGAGGTGCTGAATGACAATAATGTGCCGTTTGTTTGCATGATGCCATTAAAATCTGATTTTTAGTTGCATACAGAAAAAACAAATGTTCATGCTTGATTATGATTGTGGTTTGAGGTCGGCTGATTCAGGTATAGAACCAAATATAATTCCTGATTTATCCATGTCCTGCTAAACTACTTAGATTACTTAGTGATTACATAGAGATTTCTCTAAAGATTTACATAATTATTAAAATATACTTCAAATGTACTTAATAAAGATTTATTTTTAAGAAAGTATTATTTTTGCATTATACAACAGTGGTGTAGAATTCTAGATTCTGATTGGTCGATATATAAATGTTTCTTAATCATTTCAATAGTAACAGGCAGAGAGGCTAACAGGTGTAACAAATTTTGTATTTATAGAATTGTGATTAATGAGGACATTGTTGGGTTTCTGTCTGTAGTGTATTGTGATTAGTGAGGACACTGTTGAGTTTCTGTCTGTGGTGTATTGTGATTAGTGGGGACACTGTTGGGTTTCTGTCTGTAGTGTATTGTGATTAGTGGGGACACTGTTGGGTTTCTGTCTGTAGTGTATTGTGCTTAATTGAGACATTGTTGGGTTTCAGTCTGTAGTGTATTGTGATTAGTGTGGTCCCTGTTGGGTTTCTGTCTGTAGTGTTTTGTGATTAATTAGGACATTGTTGGGTTTCTGTCTGTGTTGTATTGTGATTAGTGGGGACCCTGTTGGGTTTCTGTCTGTAGTGTATTGTGATTAGTGGGGACACTGTTGAGTTTCTGTCTGTGGTGTATTGTGATTAGTGGGGACCCTGTTGGGTTTCTGTCTGTGTTGTATTGTGATTAGTGGGGACCCTGTTGGGTTTCTGTCTGTAGTGTATTGTGATTAGTGGGGACACTGTTGGGTTTCTGTCTGTGGTGTATTGTGATTAGTGGGGACACTGTTGGGTTTCTGTCTGTGGTGTATTGTGATTAGTGGGGACCCTGTTGGGTTTCTGTCTGTAGTGTATTGTGATTAGTGGGGACCCTGTTGGGTTTCTGTCTGTATTGTATTGGGATTAGTGGGGACCCTGTTGGGTTTCTGTAAGTAGTGTATTGTGATTAATGAAGATATTATTTGGGATTAGTCAGGACACTGTTTGTATGTAGAACATTTGGAGAAATGTAAGCAACAGCTGGGCAAACAGTTTATACCTTTCCACAATCACACTGGGACAAAGGAAAAAGAAAAAAATATTGTAAACATGATACACAATTGGCCAAATAAAATTATAACATCAGACCTAGTACCTAAATAAATACTTAATAAAACCGGCAAATGAGCATTTAAACACTAGTGTGAAGTGTAACATTACAAATAAATTCAATCCTGAATTCATGAACCATCCTCAAAGTTCATGAGTTGCTCAGTTACTTGTGAGTGGTCTCTATTTAAAGAGAACTCCATTCAGAAGAAAGGAACCGAATATAGCAAAGGTACTTCATAATTAAGTTCTCTGTGGGGTGTTTTCAGACCACCGCTGTGCCTAACGTGTACACTAAAATCCCTCTGAACATGGATGTATATTTCAGGGAAGAAATCTTAAAGAATGCATTCTTTGAACAAAGCGGAAGGCAGTTATTATGGTTGCTGCTGCTGCTGTAAATGGGCACAGAAATGCGCAGGAGGCCTGGCTCATAACGTCCATTTATTTAGTTCAGCTCCTTAGTGGTGCTTTATTTCGCTCAGACCGGTTGTTGCATTTTTTTGTTGCTGGCACTTTCAAAAACTTGTGCACTAAAAGCTCTTGTACTGCCCATTTGTTCACATCTCTATCATCCCCATCTGTGTGTCCTGCTGTGGTGTTCCTCAGACCACCACCAGTCAAGAGCTTCCCAGTTGGTGGGGCTGAAATACTTTCATTTTTTTTTCTTTTTTTCCCCACCCTCTCCTTATCACTCAGCCTGCTTTCTCTTTATGTGTTGTGTTGTACAAAGGTAGTTATGGCAGATGGCTTAATAGCGTAGCAGGAGGTAGTGACTGGAACATATCGTCCACAAAAAACAACTCACAAATCGCTCTTGTCTTCACAGATAAAAAAAAATCCTGTCTTCGATATGGAAAAAAAAGGCTTGCTTTGTCTTTTTTTTGTTTCCTATATTCATCGTACTTCAGCACAAGGACCCTTGTAATGGCAGTAAGACACCATCTGCTTGTCCAGTAGAATAAAATTTGGCTGTCACATTGCAGAATTGCTGTTAGGAACAAGGCACTGGATCAGGAGAAGGGGTTCTGAGCATTGTGCTGGGAAAATGTTGCCAATTATACACAATTCCTTTTTTTCACACTCAGCCTGATGTGCTTGAGTTGCTACCAGGAGCTACACCTCTGCAAGAACTTTAAACCCCTGCCTAGTTACCAGTGATTGCTATATCTTCAGTTTTCACATGTAATTTAGCTCCATACTTTAGATCTGATCAGCCATGCTGTCATATCTGAGAGTGTGAGATTAACTCTGAGATTAATCCTCTGTACTCTTCATCTTCTGTGAATTATAACCTGATCGCTACATTTTAAAATGAACCTAAACCTGATAACAGATTTAGTTTGAGTTCACACTCTTCCGAGTGAAATGCAGGAGGGTGTGGGGCTTAAAACATGCTAACTTTTAACTAGAAATGTGTAGGAACACGTCTGCAGAATTTAGTAAATATTAATAATAATTTTCCTCTTCTTTTGGCTGCTCCCATTGGGGTCTCCACAGCAGATCTTCCGTCTCCATACCCCCTGTCCTCTACATCTGCCTCTTTTAAACCAACTACCTGCATGTCTTCCCTCACCACATCCATAAACCTCCTCCTTGGTCTTCCTCTTTCCTGGTGGCTCCATCCTCAGCATCCTCCTATTCCCCTTCTCTCCAGCTTTATTCTCCCCTCCACCTCTCCAGGCTTTTCTCCACCTGCTCCCTGTCTCTCATCACAAAATACAAAATCATCCACGAACATCATAGTTAATGGAAAGTCCTGTCTGACCTCGTCCGTCAACCTGTTCATCACCACTGCAAACAGGAAAGGGCCCGAGCCAATCCTTTATGAAGTTCCACCTCCACCTTGGTCCACACATCTCCCTTATTCTTAAAAATCGGTACCAGCAAACTCACCATTCCTCAGGCATACTCTCACCTTCCAGAATTGTGTTAAACAACCTGGTTAAAAGCTCCACTGCCATCTCTCCTAAACATCTCCATGCTTCTACTGGTATGTCATCTGGTTCAACTGACTTTCCACTTTTCATTTTTTTAATCGCTGCTCTCACTTCCTCCCTACTGATCCTATTCACTTCCTGCTTCACCACGTCCACACCATCCAACCTTCTCTCTCTCTCATTTTACTCATTCAACAGCTGCTCAAAATACTCTTTCTGTCTTCTCAACACACTCTCCTTACTAGTCAACATATTTCCATCTCCATCCTTTATTGCTCTAACTTGCAGCACATCCTTCCCAGCTCGGTCCCTCTGCCTGGCCAATCAGTACAAATCCTTTTCTTTTTCCTTAGTGTCCAACCTCTCCTACAGCTCCTCATATGCCTTTTCCTTGGCTTTCGCCACATCCCTCTTCACCTGCTGCTGCATCTCCTTGTACTCCTGCCTACTTTTCTCATCACTCTGTCAAGCCTAATTCTGTTTCTCCAACCCCTTTCCCCTTATGCTCTCCTGCACTTCCTCATTCCACCACCACGTCTCTTTTTCTTCCTTTCTATTTCCAGATGTCACACCAAGAACCTTTCTAGCTGTCTTCCTCATCACTCCTGCAGTAGTTTCACAATCATCCAGCACCTCTTTACCACCACCGAGCTCCTGTCTGACCTCTTCCCTTAACCTCACACTACAGTCTTCCTTCTTCAGTTTCCACCATCTTATTCTTCTATCAGCCCTCCCTCTCCTTTTCTTCCTCTGCACCTCCAAAACCATCCTACAGACCACCATCCGATCCTGTCTAGCTACACTGTTTCCCGCCAACACCTTACAGTCTCCAATCTTCTTCAGGTTGCATCTCCTACATAGAACATAGTCCACCTGTGTGCACCTTCCTTCACTCTTATACTTCACCCTATGATCCTCCTTTCTTCATCTGCTTTCATCACACAGCCCACTTGTGGAGCATAGGCACTGATAACATTTATTGTCACCCCGTCAACTTCCAGCTTCACGTTATCACCCTATCAGAAACTCTTTTTACCTCCACTACACTCTTTCTAAACTCTTCCTTCTGATCCGGTATGAAATTCCGGTTCGTGAATTGCATATTTAATTTGCCACATTTTACGCCGGATGTCCCTCATAACACAACCCTCCCTATTTATCCGGGTTTGGGACCGGCACTAAGAGTACACTGGCTTGTGCAACAATAATGGCTGGGTTGGTAAATATTACTAATAATAATAATAATAATAATAATAATAGGAAGAAGAACTTTCTTAACATCAGTGGTGGATTTAGGGGTATGGTCAATGGAGGAGCTGGTGGTTGAGTTTGTGATAAAGTCAGTGGTGGAGGTAATAATACATTCAATTCTAGAGTCTTCTTACCCCTTGGAGAATTAGAGTCAGAAGTGGTTCATTGGAGTTGATAATGGAGTCAACTCCATGGTAGCATCAATGGCATAGACAATGCTAAAGTCAGTAATGAAAACAGAGATGGAATTAATTGAGGACTTAATAATGGAGTCAGTCCTGGAGTCAGTGGTCGGATTAGTGGCGGACTCAGAGCTGAAGTCAGTGGTGGGGTTTATCTAAATGGTGGAGTCAGTGGTGGAATCAGTGCTGAAGTCACTTGTGGAGTCAGTGGTGGATTCAATGGAGATGTCAGTCTAGAGTCAGTGGTAGAGTAAGTTGTGGAATCAGTGCTGAAGTCAGGGGTAGAGTCAGTGGTTGACCTAATAGGGAAGTCAGTCTAGATTCAGTGGTGGAGTCAGTGGTGGACTTAGTGCAGAAGTTAGTGGTGGACTCAATAGGGAATTCAATCTAAAATCAATGGTGAAGTCAGTGGTGTATTCAGTGGTGATATCAGGCTAAATGGAGGAGTCAGTACTAGAGTCAGTGGTGGACTCAGTGTAGAAGTCAGTGGTGAACTCAACAGGGAAGTCAGTCTAGATTCAGTGGTGATGTCAAGCTAAATGGTGGAGTCAGTACTAGAGAAGAACTGTAGTCAGTGGTGGAATCAGTGGTGGACTAATTTAGACAAATCAATAGTAGATTCAGGGGTAGACTCAATAGTAGAGTCAAGGGTGGAGTCAATGCTAGAGTCAGTGGTGGAATTATTGCTAGTCAGTGGTGGACTTATTAAATGACTCAATAGTGGAGGTAGGGGTAGAGTCAGTAGTGGAGTCGAAATTGGTAATAATGGAGCCATTGCTACAGACAGTGGTGAAGTCAATTATAGAATCATTGCTAAAGTCAGTGGTGAAATTAGTGGTGGAGTCTGTAGTGGACTCAATAGTGAAGCCAATCTAGAGTCAGTGATGTATTGAGTGCTTTAGTCAGGCTCAATGGTGGATTCAGTAATAGAGATAAGCTGAATTCAGTGGTAGAATCAGTACTAAAGTCAGTGGTGGAGTCGGTAATGAAGTCAGTACTGAAGTCAGGGGTGAAGTCAGGGGTAAGTTAGTTAAAATAAAGATAGTGATTTGGAAATTGTTTGCTTCCCTTTATTGTTTGTTCATCCATCTCTCCATCCTTCCTTCCAAATCTATTACTCTTTAACCTGCAAAGGCTCTCTAATGCCAGACGAACAGTAAAGGAACAGTGCATTCTGTGCAACATGACCTGAATACGGATTAAAAATTCATCATTGAGTTTAAAGTCAGCGTCATTGTGATTCTATTTTCCTGTCATATAAAATAGTTTTAATTATGATGTGTACTTGGTGGTTTTTCTCCTGTCTCCTTTATTCTCTTTTTTCCTCCTGTTTTTGAATGCTCTAGAGATCCGCAACACTTCGTTCGGAATCCTCGTGCTGACATTTAGATGCTTAACAATTAAAATCTTACACCTCAGAATTTTATACAGAATTCTTTTTATATTTATATATAATTAAACAGATTTTCTGACATGATGGGACAGATTTTTAAACGAGGTTTAATGGTTCTGATCTGTTTCCAGTCTCCTGAATTCCCTCCTAAGACAACATTAATTTCTTTATGCTACAAGATGCTCTTGTCTGGGTAAAGAGTAACTGTGTGATTACAGACGCTGCTTTATCAAAAACGCGGCTGTTTGTTTTGGTAGAGGACGATGGTTCTGATTAGACTTTATCTGAAGAACATTTCCAACATTTGTCTCGTTTGGAGAACATTTATCCTCTCGCTTCCTCCTACACCAGTCATTCAGAGAACTTATACACAATATAGATGAAGGCTGGGTATATCTATGATCTACGGTGTGTGTGTGTGTGTGTGTGTGTGTTAGATTCGTTATAAAAGCTGAGGAAAAATTTATGACATGTATTTACACATGAGAATGTATAAAACAGATAAAAGGCCAACCATCTACATCGTTATATTACAAGTGAACATTTAGAATAAAATTGACTAAATTTTATAATCGTTAGTTTAGATTGTAACAAACATTATTACCGACTCAAAGATTTATTTCTATAATCATGTTCAGTTCTGAAGTGGAAGTGGGTGTGGTTTATCCTAAAACCTGTTTCTTTACATAAATGTAAATATAAATGGGAAAAAAAAGTGATACAGTTTTTAAATATGTAAAAACATTATGTCTGTGTGAGTGTATATGAGGGTGTGTGTATATTAGTGTTTGTGTTTTGAGAGTATATTAGTGTGTGTGTGTAATAGAGAGAGAGAGAAAGAGAGAGAGTGTATAAGTGTGTGTGTGTGTGTGTGTGTGTGTGTGTGTGTGTGTGTGTGTGAAGCCTGGACAGCCGGAGTCTATCTTAATTGAGCAGGAGACGTCCACCGTGAGAGTGGCAGGATTAATGGATCTCTGAGAGATTGGATGGAATGATGGAGCGAGTGAGAAGCGGAGAGATAAAGGCGAACAGACGAGTGGAATCAGTCACCTCACTGAGGACACAGAAACGTTCACGTGTGCTCTCTGTATTTTCACTGATTAGCTCGCTCACGTAGGCACCAGTGGTGCTGTTCTTCATTCAGTTCTTCATTAGAATGAATGATGTGGTGAAATGAAAGTAATGGGTTATGTGTACACCAAGCTGCTGAGCTGCTGAGCTTCTGAGCTTCTGAGTTGAGGGAACTCGGCGTGAAAGAGACGCGACTTGAATCTTACTTGATTATTAGATACTCGGAGCAGGTCGTTTTACGAAGAACCCCGATTACATTCTGCAGCCAAGACGCTGATTTACTCACAATAACGCCTGACTTGGCATAGCTGGACAATGCACCCGCTTCAGGGATGAAGCTGAAAGGCTCCGTGGTGCTAACAGATGTATGTACAGACATCGCCTTAAATCAACATGAAACAAAAATTCTTGATGTCAAATCAACTGGGATGCAAATTAGCATCAGTAATCCAGATGTTTATTCCTGCTGTGTGTCTTACAGTACATAAACCCGTACATCATCACTGTGAAGAACGTGTGGTTTTACTTTGAGATGTTCCCAGACTGTTCTTTCAAACGCTTGCCTGATCTGAGGCTTAAAATCATAGAGCTATTTAGACCTTTTATAAAGGCTTATGACACGTTATGCGGCTTCGTGAACACGGCCCTTAAGGAACGTATATCCATAGTTTGCACTTTGAGCTACATGCTATATGCTTTATAGCACCATTCTTAAAGAAAGTGTTACCAAAATGCTACTTCATGTCCTAAGTGTGCTCCTTGAGCTACATATATCTTTTATAAAGGCTTGTGTACGTGTCAGTGTCGGGTGGTGAAAAAAAAGAAATGACCTACATTTACAACCTAAATTATGAAATTTGTTCCATTAAATTGTATTATTTTATTCTCAAAAGTTTATTCTTTTCATGTGGGAGTGTTTCTCTCGGCTGCACTGCTTCAGTACGTGTATGTGGATGTTAGATTTTTTGTCCAATCAGATTTCAGCCTCTATGTGCTGCCATGTCAATCTAATCTCCCCAGAGCCTTCAGAATCAGTACTGCTGGACTTTTTACCTCTGAAATCTGATTGGTTAAATAAACAGCTCTGTTTCTTTAACCAATCAGATTTCAGATTCTCCTCACAGGGCAGCCGAGTTCGACTGGTAAAACACGTGTGTAGCTCTGCACACAATAATACATCTGAGTTCGACTTTTTTACACCTATGAGGGAAGAGAAATTTATTTGGTCTCAGACATACATAAAAACTAATTTTGAAGAAAAGCTAGACATGGTGAGGAGGTCGGTCAACCCTGAAGCTAGCTAGCGTGTCTCAGCCTGGGAAAGGGTTTGTTCTCCACTTCCTGACCAGTGAATACGAGCTGTACCACTGGATTACAGCCTCTGTGGAATGGTGCAAATTAATAGTATGCATTTAAAGTATATATTTCTGCTGACTAGGTTGTATTGTTTTTAAATGTTAATGATTTTGTCATGTTATTAGACAAATATTGATTGTGAACTGCTCCAGATGTTGTGGTTGTAGTGTGGAGGTTTGGAGTCTTAACTGAGTTTGTTGTTTTAGTAAAATGGTCTTCACCTCCAAATGTGAAACGTCTCTCTGTAATGCATGTGTTGTTATATTGCACTTTCCTATAGTATTGATGGTTTCTATAATGGCGATGTGATAATGGTGCTATTTAGAGGTGGATTAAGTCGGGTACGTCCTCACTGAAGGCCCAGGTAACAAATGCACGGCCCGCCACTGGTAAGCATTATATAGCTCTATGAACACTATATTTAAGAATAAACACAATGCTACTCCACAATCTCAATGTGCACTTTGAACCACGTAGACCTTTTAATAAAGACTTGTGTAGGTTTCATATGCTTGTTGAAAGTGTTACCAAAATGGCACTGTTTATAGAGCTACATAATACCCACACAAGCCTTTATAAAAGGTCTACGCATTTATTGTTCTTTTTTATGCCAACCTTTCAGGTGCTGTTCACAGAGCTAAATAGACCATTCATAAAGACTTACAAAGCCATTATGTAGCTTTATCCACACAACCCTGTTTATGTCCTCACTGTACACTTACATCATTTCTATCACAGAGTGCCTATAATGCGACTTGTGTTCTTTTAGATGCGTACCCAATCTCAGAGGTCGTGTACAAGTGGACCCAAGACCCTACTAAGTCTGTTGTGGTGGCAGAGGATGGCTCAAGGCTCAACCAGTACCACCTGGTTGGCCAGACAGCTGGCACTGAGGACATCAACACCAGCAGAGGTAAGATAACCTAATGCAACCTAATGGACAATTCGTTATGGAACTTAGCTGAGATTTGATAGGAATCTTGTCCGGGGTGACAAGTAATTATTGTAAAATATCACTGATCTCATAATGAAGAAGAAAATAAAAGAAGAGGATATACAAAGAAAGGGAAAGGGAAAAAGAAGAAGGAGTAGTAGGTTCTTATCCCTGTCATGATTTTCCAGGGCTGGGGGGTTAATCCCTATGCCTTCATCTCGTCCATTGTGCTTTTTAGGAGCGATGTAAGCAGGCTGTGATTGGCTAGAGCTGGTATTAGACACGTAAGAAAGGGGAGACACATGGGCGTGGACTCGCACAGGCTCAAGAACCATTTGAAGAATCCTAAAGTGTGTTCACTCAGGTTTTTACTACAACGACAAATCAAAGAATGTTTACAGCAAATATACTTTCAGATTCTCCACAGCACAAACTATTCAGTTACCGGAATCCAAAACATGAGGCCATGTCCACATTCGGCCCTCAGAAGCACCTTGAATATTTTTTTTGAAAGCCTAGAACCTAAAGAACCTTTGAGGAACCTATCAAGGAGTGTATAATTTTCACACATTGAAACCTCATGTTTTTTATTTCCAAAAAAGTGAGTCTTGATGCTTCAATGTGGAGGCTTCCAAACAATAATTATGAAATTGTTTGAAAAATGCAAATTATGAGCCTATACTTGAGCTCCATTTGATTGCTTTGAGGTTTCTTTCAGAAATAAACATTTTTATGAACCTAAGAGGAAAAATCATGCAAAGAACCCATGAGAAACAGTCTAATAATCATGAAGGGGTGATGAACATGGAACTCTCAAAAGTAAATTTAGAAGTATGTAGTAAAACAAAACAAAAAAAACTTCTATGAGGATAATTCCACTAATCCAATAAGTGACCAAAATCCTGGGTAGATGCATGATAAACAGGTTCTCACCTGGCCCCTTAAGAAAACCTTGAATGTTTTACACCTTAATAACTTTCTTTTGGCTTCTCCTATTAGGGGGCGCCACAGCGGATCCTCCGCACGTTTGGTTTAGCACATGTTTTACGCTGGATGCCCTTCCTAACACAACCCTCCCCAATTTATCCGGGCTTGGGACCGGCACTGAGAGTGGCTGGGGATGGTTCCCTGATTGGGAATCGAACCTGGGTCGCAGCGCTGAGAGCGGTGCGTCTTAACCACTAGACCACCAGGGGGTTTTACACCTTAAGCTCTTAATTAGCCAAAGAACCCTTAAAGAACCATTCAAAGAACCTATAAGACTGTGCGCCTTCCAAAACAAGGGACCAAACAGACATTTCTTTTCTATCATTTGGCCCTCAAGATCATTTCTCTTTTAAAACTTTTTACCATGTTAAATTCACAGATTTTTTTTCAAAAGGTTCCTCAATAACTGGTACGCCATATTACAGAGATGTATTAGGTTCTACAGAGACAATCATTTGAAACCAATGGACTTTTTGTAAACCACCATGTTCTGCTGAGTATTTATTAGTTGCTCAAAACCATAAAATGTACAAGATGAAACATCAGGAGTACATTTCCGCACTCAGCCTACAGGAACAGGGTGACAGTTTTATGTTGAACTTCATTAGGAAGCTAAAAGCACTTTCACTTTCTGCTCATGTCTAAGGTTCTTCAAATCCCTAGGTAAGCTTCAGGACAGCATATCTTCACCTGGCCCTTAAGAACACTTCCTTCCTTTTGTATCATCCTTTTTGCTGCTACCTCTAAATTGAAGGACAAAGGTTACAAGGCTATAAGTGGAGCTAATCTGGTGTAAATCCTCTTTACAAAGTCGAGAATAGATCCACCAAGAAGATGGAATGCCACAGACAAGACAGATAAGAATGAAAATATCAGCATCCTGAAGGTCTTCATAAAAATATCCCGATAACTGACAACCTGTCACTTTTAATTTTCAACCAAACCAACCAGATTTTGTGATCAGAAAAATAACAGGAACCTCAGTCACTCACCAGTTAACCAACATGGCGGCATTGTTCTCTGCGATGAAGGGAAGTTCTCCGTAAACACTCCAGAAGCTGAGCAGGAAGATCCACCACTGTGGCATGTTGGCCTCCTCTCAGAAGGGTTCCACCTGGTCGAGAACATCCAAGAACACCTTCCTGGCTCGCAGGAGGTGTTTCTCTCCAGCTCATAGACGCATGAGGTGGATCTAGAGGGGGGTGATCTGGATGTCCTGGCCTCCTGTCATGGAGGATGAAGTCAGTCTTGGGAACATAATGAGTCTCAGTGAGATCCTGGAGATTTTACTGTAATAGCAGTAAATTTTCTTCGTTATCTGCGGTAGTTTTTAGAGTATTTGCTGTTCTGCTGCTTGTTCTTTCTCTCGGGTTCTTTCCGGACGAGCTGTACAAGGTTGGCCCAGCATGAGCGACTGGGATAAAGCGAGTGAATGTTTGAGAGCTGCAGGATGCAGATTACGACAAGGGATTAGTGCGACGCAAAAATCCGATTTTGCCAGGAGAAAGCAGCAGTCATCAGTGGATTTTCTTTCGGGTTATCAGTCACTGTGGCTTAGAAGGATTTTCAGTTTTTGTTTTTTAGAAACCTTTAAATGAACCCTTTGCTTGTTTAACAGGATACACATAACCCTTTATAATGATTTCTTTGTGGTAATATTGTAGCTCCGGATGTCTCAGTGTGGATAACATGGTTGTTTTGCTCCATGAAGAAATTGTTTGCGTACCAAGTCGACACGTAGCGACACGTTTCATCGGATTTGTATCTTCACGTGTTTAGAGGAATACTTCCATGTTCTGTCCTAATCTCCACCTACTGCGCCTGTAGTGAGTGTAGGATTACAACGTTACAGGGAGTTCACAAACTCTTACACACATTTGATTCATTCAGTTGTTCTGATAGGATTGTTATCGTTTCTATAGCAACGGCTCGTCCGTGTACGTTTGAGGTTCCATAAACAGAGATAGAAAGAAAAACTTACTTTTACAAAAAGATGTATAATTATTGATATAGTGGAGGTGATGAGGGTGAACCCAAAGTGTTATATATGAGCTTATGTAGGTGTTATGTAGTCCTAATGTTAGAAAGATTAAATTCATTGCGGAAACAACTGATATCAGATTTAATAAATACTGTCTTTATGTCAAATCCCTGTTATAAACGGCTTGGTATTTGCTTTAGACTCCTATGAGCACCATCTGTTGCCATTTGTAATAATCCTTTATAAATGCTTATGTAGGCTTATGGCAGGTTTCATAAAACTTATGCAGTCCTATAAACATTAAATTCATAATGCTTATAGTGTTTATCGGGCTACATAACATTATTTGATAAATAAATGAATAAGTGACGTATTTGTCATTTCCCATCATTTGTAATAATCCTTTATAAACGTTTATGTAGGCTTATGTCAGCTTCTGTGAAAGGTTTATGTAGGTGTTGTGTAGTCCACTGGGCCCTTTATTCTAAGTAAGTGTTAATTCACTGTAAACAGTGCTCATAGTGTGCATTATGCCAGCTTTCATAAAGGGATTATGCAGCCTTAGGAACATTAACTTCATAAAACTGATAAACTATATAATGCCTGCATATGAGGATGAGGATAAGGTTTCCTATTTTGGTTCCTCTCAAGGTTGTTTCCTTGTTACAGTCGCCACAGGATTCATCATCAGGAACAAAATCACATCGTTCACTTTAACTCTTCAATTCTGTCAAGCTGCTAGGAGACAATATTTATTGTAAAAAGCGCAGTAGAAATAAACTTGCCCTATAAACATGAATTTAATAGTGCTTATAGTGTTTATAAGGGTATATAACATCTGCAGATCTTTTTATAAATGCTTGTCGAGTCTTATGTCAGCATCTGTAAAGTGTTTATGTAGGTGTTGTGCAGTCCAATGGGCCGTGTTTTCTAAGTAAGTGTTAATTCACTGTTCATAGTGTTCTTAAAGGGCTTATGCAGGTGTTATGTAGCTTTACGAGCCTTACTCTGACCAAAGTGTTCCCACATTCTCTAATACAGTTGCACAACATTCATGGAAATCTCTCTCTGCTCGCTTGCACTGATCCCCCAGAATTTAATCACAGACTCTGCTCCCTCCCTTTATCTATCACTCATCTGTTCACTGTTCCCTCGCTTATCCTCTTTTCTTTTGATTGTATGCAGGCCTCTACACAGTAATGATGGCTCACTTCTACCTGAAGAGAAAGATCGGATACTTCGTGATCCAGACCTACATGCCGTGCTTCATGACCGTCATTCTGTCTCAGGTCTCCTTCTGGCTGAATCGGGAGTCTGTCCCTGCGAGGACGGTGTTCGGTCAGTCACATCTCCACACCCCACTCTGTTCTCCTGAGTCCCCAAAGACACTGTGGTGCAAAAGTAAAGCCGCTTTTCCCACAGAGACACGGCGAGATTCCTTCGGGAGTTCTTCCAGCGCTGTCCCCGGCTCTTAATTAATTTAAAGATTAATACACCGATAAGGCTCATCAAAATGGAAATCAGAATTGACTGGTTCACACGGACGGAACGAGGCGCTAATCAGCTCAGGATGACGTGCTCCTGAATTAGTGCTTCTGGCTAGTTCTGTAACAAGTTCTACTTAAAATGGGAGGGGCTTAAATTCAATTTGATCGCAAGGCAACTTTCTTCAGGTCTAAACTCAGAATTGGAATCAGACTTTAATATATTTTTTTATGAATTCATATGAAATTATTCGCAATAGTTCATTCTCTTTATTTATTTGACGTTTTTTTCTGCTTGCTGCTTCCACTAGTGTACGGTTATGTTAGAGCTTCTATCCAATCAGATTTCAGCATCACATCACATGCTGCCAGGGTCAAAGAAATCTGCTTTGAGGTCTTTAGAATCAACTGTTCGGACACCCTGTTGCTTCAAACGCACAACGATGAAGCTTTTGCTTTAACCAATCAGATTTCGAGGAGAAGAAATTGCAGTTTAGTCGCGATTGCTAAGCTTTTTTTCATGAACTGTTTATACCTCCGTGTTTCTGTCCTGTAAAATTATTTTTACAAAAATACAAATTTGCCTTCACTTCATTCAGCAGAACCAGAACACACGGGGTTTCTGCGGTCAGAGAACTCATTATGGACTTTATGGGAAAAACCCGGGGGTTATTTTATGAGTTTAATTTCGATGCTTCTGTTAGAGATGATGTATGTGGCAGTCCAGCTGTGGCTACAGTGAAAGGAGATGTGATAATATTATTTTTATTATTTTTATTATGAGTCTAAAAAACACTTTTTAATTTTACATACTGCTCCTTTAATCTGTGCTTTACTTCAGGTCCAGAAGTACTTTTGTAACTTCCCTTTTTTATTAATCTTTTTTCTTTCTTGTTCTGCTCGTTTTTTAGTCACGTTTGTCCACAGTGGTAAAAATATATATAATATCTAATGTTTTAAATCTGTTTTTAATGTTGTATAATTAATACAGATCCAAAAACACTTCCTGAAATTACTTATTGCTCCTTTAATCTTGTTTACTACCCCCTCAGGTGTGACTACGGTGTTAACCATGACTACATTGAGTATCAGCGCCCGAAACTCTCTGCCCAAAGTCGCCTACGCTACAGCCATGGACTGGTTCATCGCCGTGTGCTACGCCTTCGTCTTCTCCGCCCTCATCGAATTCGCCACCGTCAACTACTTCACCAAGCGCAGCTGGGCCTGGGACGGCAAGAAAGCCATGGAAGCTCAACAACCCAAAGTGAGTGACCTTTTACTGATCTCAGTGTCAAACCAGGACATTTTCCCCAGTGTGTGACTGAAGAGACTCCAGACAGGTAGCGTCCCAACTATTAATCATTAATCATTTAGAATAAAATACACAAATAAAATTCTATTAAAAGAAAATTCTGACTGAAGGACATAGTTACCAATGAAATATTTAAAAATATATTCTAATCACGCTAATATAATAAATGAAGACAACTTCAGACAAACAAACAAACAAACAAGCAAACAAGCAGTTCCAAAACAATGATTTCATTAAAGAAACATGAAATTATAGTTATAATTATAAAATATATTTAAATTATATAATATGTGTAATTAAAATATATATATAGAAATATAATGCAATTGAAGTATATTAACAATAAAAAAATAAGCTAAAACACACACACACACACACAAGTAAATTATTATCAAAATAAATAATACACATTAATAGTCAACATTCAACTACAAAGTATTTGTAGAAACTAATAAAACTAAATCAATCTTAAAACAAAAAGTGTATAAACAATACAAGAAAGAACGAAAGAAAGAACACACAAACTGATGCAAACAACTTAACACTTACATTATTATATACATAAATAAATTAAATACCCATTAATGGTGAGTTTTTCACAAATTTTTATTCAAAATGATTTATAAAATCAAATAAACAAAAACTAATAAATGAATAAATGAATAAATAAAGGCTTTCCATAAACAGCAGTTTTATAAGGTACATTGTAGTGAAATAAAATAGACAAAGAGAAACTAATAAACAAATAAATAAATAAATAATGCGCTTAATAAAATCGAACCGTCTCCTCTACCCTATTTGGAAAGAGCAGCTCATCGCCTCCTGCTGGAGGGAAGTAGAATTGTCGCTGCTGACTGATAAATGGAAAGTTTATTTATAATTTATTTTACTGGCTAAGCTCTTTATTTTCTGGAAGGTTTTCTGTGACTAAATAAATAAGTCGTGACTCTGTTTTGAGCCCTCCAGCTGATCGAGATGCGTTCAAAACCTTTTCCAGAAAATAATAACTCAAGAATCTTATGAAAGGAAATGTTTATTTCCCCCCTTCGGTTTGGACAGCACTTCCTGAGAGACTGAACCTTCCATCCAGATCCTCGTATCTCACCTTATTAATGTGTAATAACGTTTATTAGAAAATCAGAACTTCCGCATGATACTGGTTTTATTTTCTCTCCCTATTCTGATGTAATTAGAGCTCAGGAGGGAATTCAACTTCACTTCAGGCTCCATAAATTTCACTGCCTTCAAATCACATGACTAGATGCTAGAACTCTCTCTCTCTCTCTCTCTCTCTCTCTCTCTCTCTCTCTCTCTCTTGGCTGGAAGGAGTTCAGGTGTGAATAGTGGATTGTGATTGGCTGGAAGGAGTTCAGGTGTGAATAGTGGATTGTGATTGGCTGGAAGGAGTTCAGGTGTGAATAGTGGATTGTGATTGGCTGGAAGGAGTTCAGGTGTGAATAGTGGATTGTGATTGGCTGGAAGGAGTTCAGGTGTGAATAGTGGATTGTGATTGGCTGGAAGGAGTTCAGGTGTGAATAGTGGATTGTGATTGGCTGGAAGGAGTTCAGGTGTGAGTAGTGGATTGTGATTGGCTGGAAGGAGTTCAGGTGTGAATAGTGGATTGTGATTGGCTGGAAGGAGTTCAGGTGTGAATAGTGGATTGTGATTGGCTGGATGGAGTTCAGGTGTGGTTCAGAGAGTTGAACACGCAGGTAGTCTACACACAGTTACAATTACAGTTACAGTTGAATGTAAATAAATGCGCTGCTTATAAACACCCGTAACCATAGTAACATCCAGTTCCAGTTCCATCCAGAGTGAGACGGTGATTGTACACAGAGATTTTAATCAACAGGTTGAGATATAATATGAATTTGGAGATGAACTGGAGAAAAAAACTGAGAAATAGAATGAAAAACAGGACCAGGAGTAACTCCAACAGCTCCATTATTAGTCGAGATGCTGCATGTATTCATCTACATGTGATCTTCTGGCACTACTTTATCTGTGTGTGTGATTTGGAGCAGCAGGGTTGGAGATGTAACGAGTTGTATATCAAATAAAAGGAAAATGAAGCATTATTTTGATCCATTCAGTCAGATTTAATGTGCAAACAGCTTGAACTCCTCAATGCTGGAGGTGATCACGGTAGAAGATGATAATCCACGGTGAGGTGTGAGACCTTAATGCTCTTCACTTCACCTCCTGATATTCTTCATCTCCACATCGTGCTCGAACATGCTGTATGTAGATACAGATAGAGTTTATATATGACTATGAGTGAATGCGAGACCTCGACATGTCTGATGTTTTACAGAACAATGAGGAACGAATGTCATTTTCAGTAAAACATCTTCCTGATGCTCCACACAATCATGGATATGTTGTTCAAATGCTGTGTGCAGTGTCTCGTCTTATATAAGTGTAATTTTTCTATGATGTGCAGGCGCTCAGGTATGCAGCGATGTTGTTAGCGTAGGAGTAACAGACTTTCTGAAGGTCACGTCTGAGAAAAGTCTGAGCGTATTCTTTGTTTCTGTAGACAGCAATCGTTCTGCATTATCCTTGGTTCAGTTTTTCTGGTTTGTGACTCTGTACTGTGAGTGAATCCACGTCCAGCAACATGGGAGTGATGAAGATCAGGATAAAACGCTGTGATGTTGAGATTGAGAGGGGAGAACGTTTCCTTTTCCAAATTAGTGTCTATAAAACTCTGAACCCCTGACCTCTGAGCAGCAAACACACACACACACACACACACACACACACACACACACACACACACACACCTCACCTCTGAGCAGCAAAATATTCAGAAACATTCACATGTCATCTGTGTGTGTGTGTGTGTGTGTGTGTGTGTGTGTGTGTGTGTGTGTGTGTTGGGGGGGGGTTCTGTGAACATATATGTGTGTGTGTGTGTGTGTGTGTGGGGGGGGATATGTACACATTGTGTGTGTGTGTGTGTGTGTGTGTGTGTGTGTGTGTTGATTTGGGGGAAATGTGTATATGTACGTATGTGTGTGTGTGTGTGTGTGTGTGTGTGTGTGTGTGTGGGCATATGTCTGTGCAGTGGGGTTATGCATGCATTTTGTGTCTGTGTGTGTGTGTGTGTGTGTGTATTTGTCTAGGCAGCATGTGTGTGTAAATATATATATATGTCTATATGTGTGTGTGTGGGTGTGTGTGTGTGTGTGTGTGTATACATATGTGTGTGTTGGGGGGGATATGTCTGTGTAGTGGGGATATGCATGCATTGTGTGTGTGTGTGTGTGTGTGTGTGTGTGTGTGTGTGTGTGTGTGTGTGTGTGTGTGTGTGACCTTAGATAGCTCCTTGGTGTTGCCAATAGTGGAGATGTTGGAGTCTGATTGTGTGTGTGTGTGTGTGTGTGTGTGTGTGTGTGTGTGTGTGTGTGTGTGTGCGTGCGCATGTGTTTGATCCAATTAACAAAATGTTGTTTATTGTTTGCAGAAAAAAGACCCTCTGGCTCTCTCTAAGAAACCCAACAACACGTGTTCGACAGGCATGAACTTCACCGCCAACATCACTAAAGACTCGGCCATCTCCACCATCTCAAACAGCACCACGGTGCAGATGAAGAGCTCCGAAAGCAAGTCCACTCCTGACCCCAAAAAGACCTACAACAGCGTCAGTAAGATCGACAAGATGTCCCGGATAGTGTTCCCCGTCCTCTTCGGTACCTTCAACCTCGTCTACTGGGCCACGTACCTCAACAGGGAACCGGTGATTAAAGGAGCGGTGTCTCCTACATAGAAAGTGCTTGCGTTCGTCTCCTCCCCATTTTTTTTATCTCTTTTTATTCACGCCATTCGAAATAAACTGAAAAAAATAAGCCCTATTTCATGACCATGATAGGATTATTCTCACATTCTTCTCTCTCCTGCACTTGTTTTTCTTTTGGTTTTCTCGGAGGTTGCATGATCAGTTCTGCAGGAACATTGTCTTATTGCCATGTCTGCCTTGACTTTCTACTTTAGATTACCTTTCCTTCTACACCAACTAGGGGTTTCGATCACAGCAGATCGGTTTGCGACTTCCAAATATCACATCATACGTAGAAGAAGTACGCATTTGGCATCTACATGAGTTTATCGGTCTGGTGCAGCATCTTGCGTGAGCATTCACATCTACATAAACCTTCTCTGTCTTTTGTTGTGTTAAAACCTGAAACTAAAACCCTCAAAACTTGGTGTTTGTTGATATCAGATTGGGACTCTGACTGGAGTGAGAACCGACACATTCAGGTTCTTGGTTCTGGAACGTCTCAGACTCATTGCTCTGTTACAAGGTGAAGCTCCAGTCCTTAGTCCTAAATCTCTGGTAGACTGGAATGTAGTTTCCTGGAATGTGATTTCCAGTTTTCTAGACTCTGATGATGATCATCCTAATGAGAACATCTGAAAAAAAGTCTTAGCATTCTCCTACGGTTTCATTCTCCTACATGGTTCTCCAGACAGACCCCCAGCCGTTTTTTTTCTAGGATTGCCCTGCACTCAGATCTGTCTTTCTCTCCAGACCTCTTATCCTCACATCTGCTCAGTTTTCTAGACCCTGATGAGGATGAAAGCTCAATGAGAACAAAAGTCTGAGCATTCTCCTCCAGTCTCACCATGGTGCTCCTCAAGGCTTTTATTCTAGAATTGGCTGGCACTCAGGTTGGTGCATTTCTCCACCTTGTCCTCAGATCTGACAAGCTTTCTAGACCCTGATGATGATGATGAAAGGCCTAATGAGAACATCTGAGAAAAGGTTGAGCATTCTCTTCCAGTCTCACCATGTTTCTTCAGACAGACCTCAAGCATTTTTCTTCTAGAGTTGCTCTGTATTCAGGTTTATCTATCTCTCTGAATTGTCCTCAGATCTGCCCAGTTTCCTAGACCTTGATGATGATGATGATGATGATAAAAGGAGTATTGAGGAAAGTGAGAAAAGTCTGAGCATTCTCCTACTGTCTCACCATGGTTTTTCAAAGAGACCTCCAGCCCTTTGCTTCTTGGACTACCCTGTGTTCATGTCCGTCCATCTCTCTGTCTTCTCCTCAGATCTGACCAGCTTCCTAGGCCCTGATGACAAAGAAAGAAACATCCAAGGAATGCATTCTTCTACAGTCTCATCATGGTTCTCCAGACAGACCTTGAGCCCTACCTTGGACCATGCTCCATTTTTTTCATTCGTTTATTGCAGTGAATTGGGAGAAAATCCATGTGCGATTTGCAGAAGAAGTGGTCGGATTGGAGAACCATGATCTATCTCCACATCCATTATGCCATGTCCTCAGACCACTAGGATCTTCTCCAATGAACCTCCATCTCCCCAGTATTAAGGGTCATATAGATCAGAACAGCCTTTTTTCTTTCTTTTCTTTTATTATTGTCCAGTGTTCATCTCAGTCCATCTCATCCTCCATACTGATGATGATGATGATGATGATGATGAATTGATGGCATTTTCAGACGGATGAGTGTTTATTTCTCTACAAACGCCAAACACTATTTCATACCTTTGCTTTGTGGAGTGTCCTGGTTGTGGTTCTTGTGAGCTTCTCCTGTCTTTAGGATCAGCTTCAGAGCCACGTTAGGCTTCTTGGTTGCTCCTCTGACAATTAAAGCAATTATAATCACTGCACCAGCTGTGGTGGAAACCATGATTGATATTTTTCCAGATTTGGTTTGATAGCGCCTTGATGCTTTTCTTGATGCATTGTTTTTGGTTTGGATCAGGTTTATGTTCTCCATGAAGCTCTCTCAAGAACACGTGTGTATATATACTGAGATCTCAAGACGGCGGAACTCCATTCCAATTCCAACTGACTGCAGGATGAAAAGAGGTGTAAATACTTACGCAATCACGTTCTACACTTTTATTTGTAAAATTTGCACATACATTTGTGTTTATTTATTTATTTTCTCCAAGAAATTAAATCCCAATTCCAGGTTCCACGTTTAAACGCTAGGATGCGTGAACTTTCAAGCCGGGGGTGAATACTTACGCAAGACACTGCATATGTACATCATCATGAAGTCAGGCAATGCCAAATGCTATGCAACGGAAAAAGAATTTTCTATTCTATTGGTATTGAAACGCTCACGTATAGAAAACAATCTCGCTTTTTGTATGAATGAACTCGAAGCTTCGGAGCAGGCGGAGCAGACCAACAGCTACACGTGCTATAAAAGTGTTGCCTTCTTTCAGACAGTGCACTAAAAAAAAACAAAAAAAACAAAAAAAAAACAAAAGGATCGCTTTTTAAAATTAAAAAAAGACTTTCGAAGCTATTTGTTATATAGAGCTTGAAGCCATTTTGAAGTTTGGGGCTGAACCTTTGCATTGTGCCATCTAGTGGCAGCTTTTATAACTTTTTCTCGCTCTTTAATACTCGCAGCGACGCGGAGTAAAGGAGGTCGGGTTGCAGTTATGACTTTCAGAAATCACTTGTAAATATTCTGCGTGTGCTTTTTTTCTGCTTTAACGTCCGAAAGAAATTAAACGTTGTGCTACGATACGATATGATACGACGCTACGATACAATGCTATGATGCTACGCAGCAGTGCGGCTGAAGAAACGCTAAAGCGATTCCGCATTTCTTTTTCTTCTCGTCCGTCCTTTTTCCTCTTCGTGTGAAGCTTCGCTTCGGTGTAATCTTTTAACATTCTAGTGATATGATGAGCTTTATTATTATTATTATTATTATTAATATTATAAATGTATTTATTGTTTTGTCAATGCAGCACGCAGACAGACGGACAGACAGACAGACAGACAGACAGACAGACAGACAGACAGACAGACAGAGAGCTTTCTAAAAGATATAGTTTCTTCATGTTCTTTAAAGAAAAGATGTAATTTTTTTTCCCTCTGTGCTGCCATGGAAACGAATTGACATCACTTTCCATCAGAACTGGAGCGGAAGGATGGAAAGATCTTTTTTGGTTTAAAGTAAATAAAAAACACGTTCAACAAAAAATGACCCTGAGCTCACAGAGAGAGAGAGAGAGAGAGAGAGAGAGAGAGAGAGAGAGAGGTAAAGTGGCATCATGGCAAAAAAAAAAAAGGAATATTAAATTAAGTTCGGAAGCAGAAGTTTGTATTCCTCAATTTTTTTTTTTACACAAAAATTGCATAAATAAATAATTAAATAAATAAATAAAACCTCCAGGAATAAAAGCAAAAATCTAAAAAACCAAAGAGACGCTTCCAAACCTGTTCAGATAATGAGAAGCAGACAAACAATAGATAGATAGATAGATAGCTAGATAGAGAGAGAGAGAGAGAGAGAGAGAGAGAGAGAGAGAGAGAGAGGTTTATTCAGGTTTATAACATCTAAATATAAGTCTGTCATATTAACACACACACACACACACACACACACAAACACACACACACACACACACACACACAGTGAGGTACAGTGCTGATGTGATTGTACTGAAATCGTGATGTATTGGATGAGCGACAGTCAGAGGGCAGAAGCAGACGTGTTAAACAGGAAGTGACTGATGAGTTTGCAGTCGTGTTGCTTCTTTTGTTCTTCTTTTTTTTAACTCAGTTATTTCTGTGATGTACATTTTTGTCATGTAAAATGTCTGAAGCAATAAAACTCATGCCTGACATGCGGACTGATTGCTGTTATTTGCGTATAAGCAGGAAAAAATGATCAGGATCCAGATGTTCAATACAGATGCAGTAAAAGGGGACGGAAATACTTATGCGACTTACACGTTTTCTTCGTTGTATGACAAGAGAAAGTCGCTCTAAAATTATCCTGTTTAAGGGGGTGAATAATTTTGCACAACACTGGGGTTGGACTGGTCATCATCCAGGTCGCATGACAAATCCAAGATGATCTAATGGTGGAAATGGATATTTAGGTCTGGATAGTAAAGCAGAATTGAGCTTTAGATAGTCTGAGATCATTACATTTACATGTGCACTTATAGCATTTGGCAGCTACAGGGTTAAGGGCCTTGCTCAGGGGCCCAGGAACGGCAGCTTGGATTGGCTGAACCCACAAAAACAAGAAACCATTAACTGCAGCATTGTGATTGGCTGGTCAATGGTACAATAAGCAGTTAGCATGAACTTTTACAGCGCTTAGTATTATTCTTGATTCATCTGCAAAACGTTGCTCTGGAGGAGGTAGTTTAGTGGTCGAGGCATTGGACTTTGGATCTGAAGGACCCTCAACCCCATAGCTGCTCATGTGTATGAATGAGAGATAAATGAGTGTTTGCTTATAAAACCATGATCTATTCATTTTTACATGAAACAGATGTTCAATCACTGATAAAATCCAACCAAAAGAGAATTCCAGGTACGGAGAACAAACCCCTGGAAATATCTCGCTTTTTAGATGTTCCACAGCATTGAAACGTAACTTGAAATAAGGTGCAAACCGCTGTGTTATGATAGTACAAATATTTGCAGGTCAAATCTTGTGTATTTTTTTTAGAGGTACTTACAAGGGCCCCCTGAGGTCAATAAAGTAGACCGTCATGAAATGAGAGTCAGTAAATGGTGTAAAATGGAGAAACTATTCGCTTTTTAACCCCATGGAGTGTTCTCCTGCTGGGGCGCTTCAGGGCTGTTAGTGAGTCCCATCACTCAGCATCACCACAGGGGTCCGAATCAGCTGCAGGTCAAAGATCTGATTATTTAAGCTCCATTTCTTTATTCTGAAAAGATCTGAAAACGGTTTCCATCCAAAAAGTGTTCAAACACATTCCAATCTCTCAATTTCTCGTCCACACTAAAATGTCTGAAAACGCTTTCAGAAGAAACATTTCTCCTGCAACACCTGAGCATACTGTGGCGATGTGCCTCCTTCTGAACATCCAATTCCACATTAGTCCCCATTAGCTGTTGTAGTAACGTCCAATCTTCTGGGAAGATGTTTCACTTGATTTTGTGGAGATTTGTGGAGATTCATTCTGCCACAAGGTGTTCAATAGAGCTGGAGCTCTATAGCAGGAGATCTTCTACTCCAACCCATGGAAAGCTCATCTTTATGGAGCTGGCTTTGTGCACAGGGACACTGTCGTGCTGGAACAGGTTTGGGTCTCCTAGTTCATGTAAAGCTCACATGAAGTGACCTCCAAATTTTCCCTTCGCTCGAA
>MU553112.1:4258829-4263829 GCA_024362625.1 Silurus asotus | reverse complement strand
ACACACACACACACATACACTCTCGCACGCACACGCATGCACGCACACACACAGACACACACTCACTTACACACACGCACACACGTACACCCACACGCACACACACACACAAACACACTCACTCATGCACACCCACACACACTTACACCCACACACGCACGCGCGCGCACACACACACACACACACATACACACAAACACACTCACTCATTAACGCACACTTTCCCCGCCCCCACCACACACACACAGACACACACACACACACACACAAACAAGTCTCGAGTGTATAAAAATTCTCCGCATATGCATTACTGTAATCAGCCACCAGAGGATGGTGTGTCCTGCCCGTGGCGCCGCTCCATCCTATGCCCGTTACACACACAGGTCTGAAGTCAAGCTTTTACTCAGAACACATTTTAATTTACTCGTGTTTGTGGTGTGTGTGATATGAAACTGCAGACGTGTTATTCTGTGTGTGTTTTAGCTCGGAGGAAAGAGCCCGAGCTGAGAGCTGTGTTTTCTCCTGCATGGTGTTTCACAGGCGCGTGGGTGAGGAGCTGCATGTGTTCCTGCTGCATGCATCAAACTGGAGAAAGGCTCAGGAGTGACATGAAGCGAAATGCAGTGTTGTGTGGAAACAAAGGGTTCTAGGCATCCTGTGGGACCCTACATAGAACCTTTATTCCAGATGTGCATAGATTTGTATTCCTGTATGGACAAAAGTATTGGGACACCTGACTTGTCCAGCTGTATGTGGTTCAGAACACAATTGTATCAGACGTCTCTGGATGCTGGAGCATGAAATTTTTCCTTCGCTCAAGACCCAACCCTGTTCCAGAAATGCACAATGTGCACCAATCCTGCTCCATGGAGATCTGCTTTCATGGGTTGGAAGATGTGGAAGATCTCCTGCTATAGAGCTCCAACACTGACTGCACCCCAGGAACCTCCTCACAGCACCTTCATCAATACCTGACTTTTCTTACACTCTTGTATCTGAATGAATCACCAGAAAATCTAGCAAAACATCTTCCCAGAAGAATGGAGCTTATTATTACAGTGAATGGAGACTGAAAGTGAAATTAGATGATCCATGATCTTATGAACACAAACTACAACTTAGATCTTCATCAGGAATCTAGAACACTTTTTATGGAAATTATGTCTGGATTATGAATGTCGGTTGAATAGAAGAAACATGGAGCTGGAGCGCAATGATGGTTTTCTTCAATCTCATGCATCCAGAGATGTTCTATACCACTGTGTGTCTCCAACTTTTGGAGAAAAACCACCTACTGTATGTGTGGAAAAAGCAGGTGCCCCAATACTTTAGACAAAACAGTGTAAATGTTCAAAAGGGTTTCCTCAGGGTTCTCTGGTTTTCTCCAACCTCCTAAAAACATGCCAGTCGGTAGATGTGTGTGTGTGTGTTTGTGTGTGTGTGTGTGTTTGTGTGTGTGTGAGTGTCACGTCCTGCAGTGGAAAACATGGATTCCGATAGGCGCTCTAGATGAATGAGATTAACGAGTCATTAACCCCGTGGTGGTGGTGGTGTTTGTGCGCTGACCCGTGGATGCTCGTTCTGCTCGCTCTTCCAGCTGAGTGCTGCGATCTCTAAACCTAAAACCTTCTGCTCCTAGGTTTCAGATTCCTCGACCCAATCACGCGAGGTCACACAACACCCCTTTTACATGCACATAGCTCAGCAGACACTAGCGAGCAGTGTTAGCAACAAGCTAGTCAGCCATTATTAGCATGCAGAATTCGCTACAAGCTAGCTGTAAATAAATATCAGTGTTAGCAGCAAACTAGCCGGCGATCAAGACTGAGCAGTGTGAGGAGCAAACTAGCCGATACTAGCGATCAAAATGATAAAAAGCAGTGTTAGCAACAAGCTCACTTGCAATGAATAGTAATAGTGTGATAGCAAGCGGTGTTAGCAGCAAGCTAGGGAGCGATCAACACCGCAGTGTAAGAAGCAAGCTAGACAGTGAACAAAACAATAGCAAGGAGTGCTAGCAACATGTTAGCTTGCAATGGATAGCAGTCTTAGCAGTCTTAACAGCAAGCTAGTCAGCGAATAAAACAATAGCAAGTAGCGTTAGCAACAAGTTGCGAGCGATCATTAGCACACATTGTTAGCAGCAAGCTAGCCAGTACACAAGACAATAATATTCATCAGTTTTCTGATGCTAATGCTAATTCTGCGCTTGATTGTTTCTGGGAGCTTAGCACAACGTAATTTCTATACAAATGTCAATGTGGGCGGGGCCTGTCGGGAGGGGGCGTGTCTGTGAAGCTTGCATCACAACACCAGAACTAAAGCCTGCAGACGTCACAGCTTCTTTCCGTTTTCTAAACGCGGTCCACCTGCGCTGACGTCACCATCCCTAGGCGCTTTTTCACCTGACACGCTCGCTTCCCCCTTCTCGTGCGCATGACGTAATGACAATAGGGCGGGGTTTAAATACGTGGGCGGGGGGAGTGGGCGGGGCTTGCGGTGGCGCTCCCAGTGTGCGGCAGGTTTGTCGCCCGCGCAGGAGTTGCGCTGTGCCTGGGCAGCACGCGCGCGTCCGCCGGCGCAACTTACCCCGCACAGCAGCGCAGCTCGCGCACCTTCTCCACACCTGACGCAACTTTTTTCCCCAGGAGGCTCAAACACACACACACACACACACACACACACTGGAGCACGCGGAATGTCTCTTTGAATGAACCTGAGTGGAGAAATCATCTCGGCTCCGGTTCCCAGTTGGTGTTTTTTGGATGAAAAGGACGAGGCTGTGTGACTGCGCAACTTCTCATTCATCTTCATCATCTTCACCATCTTTTCGGAATCCTGCTCTGCAACAGGGAATTATAAGCATCATGTCGTCTAGGTTTCTTCTCCACGTCGTACTTCTGTCCGTGATGCACGCACGGTGAGTGCTCGCGCGAGCTTTATCTTTCTCTCCAAAGGTGTGTGTGCGCGCGCGTGTGTGTATGTGTTTTGTTTTTGTGTGCGTGGGAAAAAAAAGCAAAGCACAAGAAATCCGCTTTAGATAGCTTCAAAGTTGGAGAACCTTCTCCCAAACTTGCACGCGCACTCATCTCCTCTTCCTTCATGGACTGGAGAATGTTCTCCGTGATGGTGTGGTGTGGTGTGGTGTGGTGTGGTGTGGGCTCCTCGCTGCGTGCGTGGCGTGTTTTTCTGTGTGTTACAATCCTTTCCTCCAACCCGACATCACTCTGATCACGCGCAAGTGCGTGGAAAAGACGTTTAATGCCCATCATCATCATCATCATCATCATCATCAGGCCGAATCTGATCTGTCTAAAAGATGACTTTGTATAAACTTCCCCTCGCGCTGTGGTTCAGTTATTTATCTAATTTTACCTTTAAACGCATCAGTCAACATTTTTCGAGACACTTTTAGCTTTTCGATTTTTTCCTAAAAATATCAAACTGCATGTCATTATTTTATTTTGCGCATTTTTATTCTCGTGATCTATAATGTTTGTATTTATACACATAATGTATCGTGTATCTCTATTATACCTAAATACATCTTTTATAAAATAAACAAAAATCAGATGCGTTTGTAAAAAATAAAATATTTTTTTACAGTTAGTTACAATAAATAATTTTTTTATTATATATATAAAATATATATAATAATATAGCAGTATTGGTGATAAGGACATAATGTACACAGACTAGGAGGGCTGAAATAGATAAAATAATAATAATAAAATAAAAATAAATACATGTAAATACAAATTAAATAAACCACCAACTGAAAACATTCACCAACTTATTGACCTTATTTGTAATTATTTTAAATAATTTTTGCAAATATATAGGATGTTTGTGAAAAAATGTTCCAGAGACATGCACCTTCTCTTTCTTTCTTTCTTTCTTTCTTTCTTTCTTTCTTTCTTTCTTTCTTTCTTTCTTTCTTTCTTTCTTACAAACACACACATTGTTGTTTTATACATTCTGTGAGTAGCTTTTATTTTTTTTCTCTCTAAACATTTAAATCGTCTATTTATCAAGTTGGTTTTAAATTAATTAATCAATCAATCAGATGTGCAGTGAGGGTGATAGACAGACAGATGTGAAGTGAGGATGACAGACAGATGTGCAGTGAGGATTACAGATATACATGCAGTGAGGGTAATAGACAGATGTGCAGTGAGGATTACAGATATACATGCAGTGAGGGTAATAGACAGATGTGCAGTGAGCATAATAGACAGACAGACAGAAATACAGTGAGAATGATAGACAGACAGATGTGCGGTGAGGATGATGGCCAGATGTGCAGTGTATATGTTAAACAGACAGATGTGCAGTAAGGATGATCGACAGATGTGCAGTGAGTATGTTAGACAGACATGCAGTGAGGATAATAGACAGACAGACATGCAGTGAGGATAATAGACAGACAGACATGCAGTGAGGATAATAGACAGACAGATGTGCAGTGAGTATGTTAGACAGACATGCAGTGAGGATAATAGACAGACAGATGTGCAGTGAGGATAATGGACAGGCAGATGTGCAGTGAGTATGTTAGACAGATGTTCAGTTAGAATGATAGACAGATTATTATTCAAATTAATTTATTTAATTGTGTGTGTGTGTGTATATGTACGTGTGTGTATATGTATGCATGCGTGTGTGCACGTGTGTGTGTGCGCGTGCCTGTGTATGTGAGTGTGTGCGTATGTGTGTGTATATGTATGTGTGTGTGTGTGTGTGTGTGCTTGTGTGTGTGCGTATGTGTGTGTGTGTGCGCGTGTGTGTGCGTGTGTATATATGTCTGTGCGTGTGTGTGTGTGTGTGTGCGTGTGTGTGTGTGTGTGTGTGTGCGCGTATGAGTGAGTGAGTGAGTGTGCGTGTGTGTGTGAGTGTGCGTGTGTGTGTGTGTATGTGTGTGTGTGTGTGTGTGTGTGCGTGCGTGTGTGCGTGCGTGTGTGTGTATGTGTGTGTGTGTGTGTGCGTGTGTGTGTATATGT
>MU553112.1:4214279-4258656 GCA_024362625.1 Silurus asotus | reverse complement strand
TGTGTGTGTATGTGTGTGTGTGTGTGTGTGTGTATGTGTGTGTGTGTGTGTGTGTGTGTGTGTGTGTGTGTGTGTGTGTGTGTATATGTGTGTGTTGTTCAGGAGGAATAAAAGCTCAGTTCAGATGAATTAATAATGAATGAACAAAAATGACTCAGATTTTAACTCTGGATATTTATAGTCCACCTGAAACATCTTGTCTTAGTCTTTATCTGTTTCCGGAAGAAAGAAATCACAAAATAAAATATAAAATAAAATAAAATTTGTGAAATAATAATAAAAAGAGGAAATATAGTAATATTATCAGTAGTAAAAAAGTAAATTCAGGTAAATACCTTGTTCTATTTCAATGCTCTCATTCTAGTATGTAATGGTTTCTATAGTAACGGCTCACTGGCAGGTGTACAGCCAATGATTCCTTTAATAACTGGATAAAAATTGTGTGAAATGTTCGCTACGTTATGGAAAGAGTCTAGACGACTTGTACAATTGTGTGCCTGCAACTTTCAACTCAGTTTTGGGGGAAGAACCTCATGTGGCAGGAAAAGTCAGTTAAAGTGTTGTAATACATTTGGTCATATAGCGTATGTATGTGTCTCCTGTAGTTCTCAAACCCTGGCGTCTGAGGACGAGGAGTACGACGATGTGACCGTGAGTCAGATGCTGTCACCGAAAAAGAACGAGATGGACGCCACTCAGATCCTGAACAACCTCCTGAAAGAGTACGATAAGAAACTCCGCCCTGACATCGGAGGTGAGTGGATTTTACAGGGTCTTGTCTTCTCTGGAGCTTCTGCTTGCTCTCACAGGTCCCGCCTCCTGGGTTTAAAATCTGCTTGCTTTGTCTGATGTGTGGCAGGGGGGGAGAGGGTCAGTTGTCGAGTAGTGAGGGAAAGATTGTATAATTTCAGTGATCAATAACTGCATATCATCTATGAGAGTCCTGTAATTCTGTGTCCTGTACATACCCTACAGAGATTTTGCTTTGCTCATACTGTACACATCCAGTAGAAAATTAATGAGTCGACTCTTAAAAATGACTCATTCTACCGAGTCGCATTAAAGACTCGTTTAAAATGAACAAATCACTCTATGATGTGTCTCGTAAAATGTCTCGAAAGTTTGAGGGATGTTGAAGGTCTGAAATATGTTGAAGGTCTGAAGTATCTTGTAGGTCTGAGGGATGTTGTAGGTCTGAGGGATGTTGTAGGTCTGAAGGATGTTGAAGGTCTGAAGTATGTTGAAGTTCTAAAGGATGTTGAAGGTCTGAAGTACGTTGTAGGTCTGAGGGATGTTGAAGGTCTGAAGTACGTTGTAGGTCTGAGGGATGTTGAAGGTCTGAAGTATTTTGTAGGTCTGAGGGATGTTGAACGTCTGAAGTATGCTATAGGTCTGAGGGATGTTGAAGATATGAAGTATGCTGTAGGTCTGAGGGATGTTGTAGGTCTGAGTGAGTATCTTGAAAGTCTGAAGTATGTTTTAGGTCTGAGGGATGTTGATGGTCTGATGGATGTTGAAGGTCTGAAGTATGTTGCAGGTCTAAGGAACATCCACAGGTCAGAAGTTTCTTTATGAGCCTCATTTGTTGAAAAATTATATAGAAATCTATGGAAACCGATATAAACTGTATCATACAAAAACATAGATATAAACATGTAGTTTGGTCATTGCTGTGTGCATGTGTTCGAATGTGCAGGTAGAAATAAAGTCTGGGTGTTTCAACCAAAAATATCCTGCAAGATTTTGTTCTTCAACTACATTTTAGTTCCCTCTTATTGGCTCACCTGCAATTTTGTAAAATCCCAGTTTATTCCCAGTAATTCCCGTAATTCCCATGGCAAGTTTCCAGTCTTGAAAATTCCTCAAATTTTTTTAACCAAAGTTTCTCAAAAAAAACTCCTCTGTCGTGTAGAAATGGGAAAACGTCAAGTCTTATGTCTGTGTCTGACACTGGAGACTCCTTTCATTAACGTCTCCTCAATGATTTGTGTTGAGAAGTTCTCTGTGAATGAGTCTGAGCTGTTACTAATGAATCCACAACACTAATACACTACACGTGATTCTTCACGTCTGCTGTCAGAGCTACAGCTGAGTCAGCTGGTGGTGGATTAGCCGCGACCCCTCGGTGACCTCAGATGTGTTAGCGAGGCTCATCATGGATCGGAGTGGATCAGGTTGGATTTACAGTAATGATGTGGAGAGTTGAGAAATGTCTCAATTTGATGAATAGTTTGTGGAGGCCTGAGCGTGATGAAATGGTTTGTGCTTTTTTTCTGAACATCTTTGATAAGCTCCACCCTTTTAGGAAGATTTTCCACTAAATTCTGTGGAGATTTGTGGAGATCGGAGGTGTGTGTAAGGAATGTGTCTGTAAAAGGTGTGTGTAAGCAGTGTAGATGAGGGGTGTGGTTGTATTTTAGGGTTTTGTGTGTAAAGGATGTGTGTGCAAAGTGTGTGTGAGAGGTGTGTGTGGGGTGTGTGTGAGATGTGTGAGTGTGAGGGATGTGTGCAAGGTGTGTGTGTGTGAGTGGTGTGTGTGAGGAGTGTGTGTGGAAATTGTAGGTGAGCATTGTGTTAGATTCTGAAACATGCAGTGATGAAGATGTTCTGGATGTTCTTCACAGTGCATCTGTAACACATAGTGAAATGTTGGGCCTGCCTCTTAATAAGTAGAGATGCTTCTAGGCTTTTTTGGTTAAAGAGCTGATGTTGAGGGACCAGGTGAGGTTCTTTATCAGGTGAACACCAAGGGAGCTGGGGTTAAGGTTGGATGCCAAAAAAGTGTGTGCTTTCTCCATTACTGAAAACCATCTATCCGGTGTAGTATGGGATTATACAGGGCACAGTTCCCCGCTCATGTCGAATTCATTCTCACAGCCGTCAAGAGAGTGAGGGAAGGCCAGTCACGCTCTGTAAAGCAGCTTTAAAATTGCTGGGTCTGAGGGTATTGTCCAATGTTATTCTATTTGGCCTCTTGCACATGGTACCCCTTTAGTGGTGGCTCAGAGCCCAATGGGCTCTCTCGGAGGGGCAATCCACTCCGTGCGATCAAGGTCACATGGCGAGTCCTACATGCTTCAGATGTGTGGAGAGAACCCGTGTTTTTGTCTCAGGCCCCGTGCTTGGAGTTCCTGGTCATCGCTTTAAGATTACGACAGATGTGTCACTCACGACCGCTCCGCACAAGGTCTCTGGGAAAGGCCTCATCACACATTGCATATCAATTGCATGGAGATTCTGGCCATGCTTCAAGCATTGAAGCTTTTCTTCCAGACCTCAAGAGCTACCATGTGTTGGTCCATATGGACAACACATCAGTGGTTCCTACATTAACCACCAGGGGGGTCTGCAATCTACAAGCTGGCACTTCAGATCCTCCTGTGGGCCCAGGGCAAGCTGCTCTTCTTGAGGGCAGCGTATATCTCAGGCCACTTAAATGTAGGAGCAGATGCCCTCTCGAGACAAGGGCCAAGGCCCGGGGAATGGTGAGTCCACCCTGATGTGGTGGAGCAAATTTGCGAGAGATTTTACATAGTTTAGGTGGACCTGCTTGCGATTCGAGAGACACCAAACCATCCCCTCTGGTTTTCCATGAGGCCGCGCCTGTACATCTTTCGCCCTGGACGAGTAGGTTGTACACTGGCGAGATGGTGCCTGTTCACAGCATGGTAGTATCTGCACCAATTGAAACCAGTTAACTGCCCGCTTGGTTCAGTGCTGGAATTCCTTTAGGAACAGTTCGCCAAAGAGTTGGCTACTTCCACCCTAAAAGTCTATGTGTCCGCTATTGTGATGTACCATGCCAGCCTTGCAGGCAGTTGCCGGGTAAGAAGTACGGAGGCTGAGGCCTCTGGCACGACCTAGAGTGACTGCATGGGACTTGGCTGTCATCTTGAAGGCACTATAGGGGCCTACCATCATCATTATCTGAGGTGCTTTGGAGGATCCTTACAGTCAAGACTCCTGGCTATTTCCTCTGTCAAGAGAGTGGAATATCTTTAGGCCCTCTTTGTGGCCCCCTCTTTTCTGTAGTTTATTCCTGGCATGGCTGGTGCCTTCCTTTATCCTAGAGTAGGGTATGTTTCCAAGGTACTTTTGGTCATCCTACAACATGCTATGCTCCAGGCATTCTTTCTCCTCCTTTCCAGGCCCTAGACCAGAAAAAGCTGAACCGACTACTTCATCCTCCTATGAGTCCTCTGGTCACTCGCTCCTTTCAGGGTTAGAGCTCACTGGGCCCGGAGTGTGGCTGCCTTTAAGGCTGGTCTTCTGGAGTTTTTCTTAAAGACATCTGCAACGCTGCGGACTGGTCCACCCCGCTGACCTTGTCGGGTTTTTTTCACCTTAGTGCCACTCCTGGTCCCTCAGTCCTTAGAACTAGTTGTGCCCATCCACACTAGGCAGGGACTGGCGTGATTGGACTCTCGTTTCCGAAGTGTTGTTGACACAGCTCGAGTCTCTGGGTTACGTAACCATGGGTTCCAGAGGGAACAAGATGCAGGGTCATCATGCCACACTGCCCTTTTCAGGAGCTAGCGCTGGTTTCACTTCATGTGCGTTTTATAGCTTCCAGGTCATAATCTCACCCCGCCAGTAACACGCACATGTGCGTTACAAAAGCATTGTTAAAGCAGGGTCTTGTTTCCTCAGGGAACCGGGGTTACATACTTAACCCAGATATATTATTACAGCTAAAATAAAGTCTTAAAAGATAACAGGCCTTAAATGATCGTTAATAAATAAGATAAATGGTATATTAGTAATTTGCAGGTAAATAATTAACTTGAAGCTTGAATTAGTAAGTAGAAAAGAAAAGATCCTAAACACTTGGAACAATCATAATGCTCTATGCATAGTATAATATTTAATTCTTAAAAAAAAGATCAATAAGATTTTTATGGCTGGAAATTTTTAATGGGGAAATCAGATCATTTTAGTGACTTGATTCTTAGAATCTCATTCATCAAAATAAACAAAACGTTTTTGAGTCATTTCATTCATTTCTATTCTTAAATCCTTTATTCTCCTACCAGTACATAACCTACAGACATTTTGCGATGCTTTGTTTATGCGCGTCCAGTAGAAAATGGGCGAATCACTCTTTGAGACCACTCGTTCTTCTGAGTCCCATTAAAGACTCGTTTAAAATGAACAAATCGTTCGTGAACAACCGTCATTACTAGAAATAAGATTGTAATTCCTGACTGGATGAGGAGTTCTTGCAGTGCATGTACATGGAATGAGTCCAGTGTCAGCACTGCATTTTTTGTCCTGTCCGCTCTAAAATATAAAGAATGAAGAGTGTTTGGAGAGGGAAGGAGCGTTTACAGCTATAATATAAGTGAGGTCATGACGTTCATTATTACAGCAAAGTCACAGCTGATTTGTGGATTGCCTTTGGTAGGAAGATGTTGATTAATTGAACAGCCACTCCGACATTTACATTTACAGCATTTGGCAGATGCCTTTATCCAGAACGACCTACATTTATCTCAGTATACAGCTGAGCAGTTGAGGGTTAAGGGCCTTGCTCAAGGACCAGCAGGAGCAGCTTGGTGGTGCTGGGATTTAACCCAACAACCTTCTCATTATTAGAAGGCCAACTTCTTTATCCACTGAGATACCACCTCTCCACTAGGTCATAATAATATGTAATTGTTTCCATAGTAACAACGTATACAAATAATGCACCTCATTAAATAATGTGTTGTAGAAAAGCTTGATGAAGATGGAAGGAGTCTCCGATGTCAGTGCTGCATTTTTTGCTTTTGCTGAGGCTGCTGAGAAAACGACTGTTTAGAGCTGCTACAACAGTAGCAAAAACAGGATTAATGTCACTCAAGGAGAAAGTCGTGAGTTCAAATCCCACACCAAGCAGCAACTCTTGGGCCCCTGAGCAGGGCCCTTAACCCCATAGCTGCTCAGTTATATGAATGAGATACAAATGTAAGTCGCTCTGGATAAGGGCGTCTAAAAATGCTTTAAATGTTCACAAACTCGCACCATAGAAGCTCCGCAAAATTAAATGTATATGTAACGAGATAAAAAATGCGTGGTGAAAGTAACGTCACCCTGCTGCTGATTACTTTACTGTAACCTCAGCACACGCGCAGTGTTTCTGCCAGTAATGACTGTGTTCTGAAAATAACCCGAGCTTCAAGTCATCTTTCAGAGATTACTGTATATTCCCAAGTTTAATGTTTTTGTTATTCTTAAGGTCAAAACTCCAATTAATTCCAAGCACAAGTGAAGTTATTTTCTTTAAAGTGCTAACACACACAGACACACACAGACACACACACGCACACACACGCACACACGCACACAAACCCGGATTTAATGCAAATCGACAAATTCCCCAACTTTCAGAACTAATTAAGAGCTCAGTATCAGCCCGGATTGCTCATATACATAATGCCTGTCTCCGAGTCTACAATTCTGCACCGTAACACACTCAGCTGGCTGTCCTTCAGACCTTCAGTCCTCCAAGACCTGAGAGAAAGTCATGGTGAATGACAGGGATTGTGTTGTTCCGGTTGGATAAAAAATGGCAGGAAATCAGTTGTTGCTTTGTGAGCTGAAGTGAAGCATTTGTTATGTCCGTATAGGTTCCTTTTTTATTCTTCATTGCTGAAAAGTTCAACTCATAATTGTCTGGATGGCGATGTTCTCATTCTCTCTCCAGTAATCAGCAGTGGACAAATTACAGTACAGTGGTAAAAATATCAATGCCCTCCATATACTGTATATAACCTCAGTAACAGTAGTCCAGAAATCTCTACATTTGTACTCTCATAATGTAAAAATCTATCTATCTATCTATCTATCTATCTATCTATCTATCTATCTATCTATCTATTTGTCTGTCTGTCTGTCTGTCTGTTTGTCTGTCTCCATTTGCTGTTATCAGAAGCTTAATTCTTCAGAGATGTTCCAGATTTTATGGAGATTCATTCAGCAACGAGGGTGTTATTAAAGTCAGGTACTGATGGAGGTGAGAAGGTGAGGAGGTTCCCCAAGTGCAATCAGCGTTCACATTTATCTCATATGTGTTTAATAGCGTTGGAGCTCTATAACATGAGATCCTCCACTACAACTAATAAAAAAGCAGATCTTGAAAAGATAGATAGATAGATAGATAGATAGACAGACAGACAGACAGACAGACAGACAGACAGACAGACCAGTAGGAATAAAACTCCTCTTTTTACATTTCTTCTTGTGTAAAGTACTGAAAGTTCTCGTTTTTGAATGTTCAGTATGAACAGTGAAAGTAGTGATGTATGAAAACTCTCTGTGAATAATTAATGGAGTTCAGTCTTCCATTCTCCTGCACATCAGGATCGTTATATGGAAAGTGCTCTCTATAGTCACACATCCAGTGAGAGATTCCTTCCTCCACACGGCGAGGAACGGCATGTTCTTCTGAAATGGAGAAAAGTAAAAAATGATGATCACACATTATAATGTAGTGAAGGAAAAGTTGATAATAAAGTTCAGAGAGCTGGAAAATGCACTTCGTGACTTTCCACCAGTGCAATATAACGCTGTGAAAAACTCATGAGCTTCACGAGATTGAGCATCAAAACGTTCTCATAATCGTCCTAAACTGTCATGATATCTATTTTAATAGATATTCATTCGTTCATTTTGGAAGTTCTCTAATCAGCCAGTCACTTGACAGGAACGCAAGGTGCACATGTACAAGAAGAGGAGGTAGAGAGACCAGTAAAGAACTTTGCTCAATGTTCACGTCAAACTTCAGAATGAGGAAAATCTCAGTGATTTATTTGATTCGGATTCTGTGGCTTGGAAGTTGTTGAAAAACCTTTGAAAGTGGATTTTATACACAAACTTTCTTTCGGGTTCTCCCATTAGGGGGCGCCACAGCGGATCCTCCGCATGTTTGATTTGGCACATGTTTTTACACTGGATGCCCTTCCTAACGCAACCCTCCCCATTTATCCGGGCTTGGAGCCAGCACTAAGAGTGGCTGAGGTTGGTTCCCTGGCCAGGGATCAAACCCGGGCCGCAGCGGTGAGAGCGCTTAAATCCTAACCACTAGACCACAATGGTGTGAAAAACAGAACCAAAAACATCCAAATGGATTTCGATCGATTGGGCTGATGGAGAAAGAAATGCCCGAGGATTAAATTCCCTCTGATTTGCCGAGAAGAAAAAGGGGCGGTGCCAGCAATGAATAAAATGCAGCTTTTTGCAGAAGATTCCAATCCGCAGTATGACGCCGTATTCGCTGTGAACGATCGAGGCGAACGAGTCTATTCGAGATGTTTCTTTTCTTCCCGTGTCACACTCGAGAGCTTGATTTACCCACATCAGCTTCGTTTCTTTATCTCTTGTGCTCTGATGCTAATGCACATCTCATTACTGACTTTCAGCTCTCACACTCAAAGCAGCAGCAGCACATTCATTTGTGGTGTTTTGTGTGTGTGTGTGTTTGTGTGTTTGTGTGTGCGTGTGTTTTTACCCACAGCTCGAGTTTAAGACTAACAAGGTTGATTTAAAAGCTTTTTCCAGTTCAAGGCTTCTTCTCTGAAAACACTGCGGCAGGTGAAACGAACAGAAGTGTGAGCGACGCGGCTAATCAGGAGTCCGCGAGATCTTATGAATTCATCACAAGGATACGAATCGCTTTAAAGCAACATCAATTGTAGACTTAGCGGTCTTAGCGTGCAGATTCGCATGTAAAAAACAAACAGCACGTAGTGTCAGTAATTCGCCTCTAGAGGCCGCTCTTGTAATGACAACAGACCGTAAGCCGGAAAAACTATCTGTATGGATTTTTGCCAATAGTTCCAACTATCGATTGCGATTAATGGGCAAAATCTATAAATTGGTCGACCTCTAGTTATAATGGATCAGTGAAGTGTTGCGCAACGAGCGTCTGTGTTTTTTCTCCTCATGCGTTTACAACATGGGGGCGTCATTTTGAAGAAACAGCTGTGGAATGGAGTGGCGAGGGCTCCTCACCATGACTTCTTTTTAAAGGCTAAACCCATTTCTACCAGACACGATCATGACGTCCTACCTAGTAAACCCCTCAACTGCTTTATCATAACTAACAGTACAGAAATGGGGTTTAAAACAAGCTGCCTAACAATCGCTAAAGTCGCACAGTGTCACCAACTTCTAGTTCCAAAATGTCCACCCTGTATATTGTATTTTCTTCATTTTATTTTTTTTATAATTTTTGATTGTACCATATTTTTTCCTGTATAAGATGATATTTTTATTTAAAATCATTAGACTAAATGTAGGGTGGTCTTCTACACGGAAGTAAAAGGAGCAGAGAACCGCAAGGTTGCGAAAACGATTTTGTCTCTCTTTAACTATTCAATAAAAATTGTTTCTTTTTTATAATTCAAATATTGATTTCTTAATTTTGGGGTGGAAAAGTGGAGGTCGCTTTTATATGTCGTCGTATACACAGGGAAATGCGGTATTTAAACCCGATTATTGTTACCTGGTCCTGTTTGATCTCCGTGTGAAGGACATCGAGAGGAAATATGCGCCAACTTTGGTGCATCTTGCACCAAAAAATACCTGCGACGTGCGACCAGTTTAATGATTATTATTTCTTTCTGATTGCTAGTCGTATAAACGTGTGAAATGCAGAAGTGCTGTTGTTAAAAAAAACCAATCAGCACCGGGGAAATGTCCTCATGAAATCCTCCTAATCAGGTGACGTGAAGGTCAAGTCGGGTGAATCGTGAATGTGAGTTTCCCTCAAGCAGCAGACGGAGATTACGAGGGTCAGGACAATCCACCTGCGTGTCCCCGTCCTCAGAGTGTGTGTCTGTGTGTGTCTGTGTGTGTCTGTGTGTGTCTGTGTGTGTCTGTGTGTGTGTGTGTGTGTGTGTGTGTGTGTATGTGTGTGTGTGTGTGTGATACTGTAGATAGATGGATGGATAGACAGACAGAAAAACACACACACACTCACACACACTCTCTCTCACACACACACACACACACACACACACACACACACACACACACACACACGCATATACACACATACACACACACTCTTACACACACACATACATACTTTCTCACACACACACACACACACACATATACACACACACACAAACTCTCTTACACACCCACACCCACAGACACACCCACACACACACACACATATATACACACATACACACACCCTCTTACACACACACATACATACTTTCTCACACACACACACACACACACACACACACACACACACACACACACACACACACTGTGTATTCCTCTTCAGCTCTTCAGATGTATTGTTCCAGTTTCATTCATAATTATTCAGTCACATTACAAGTAAAAAAAAAATAAAAATATTAATATCCATTCATTTACAGAAAATTATTATTTTTTCTTTTTTTTTTTACTCATCATCATTATCCTTATTATCACATCTTCGTATTTATCATCATCATCATCATTGTCACCATCATCATCCTCTTGAATAGATCAATAGACGTAAGTGATAAAATCTGGAGAAAAGTGTGACTGTAATTAAACAGAACTTGAACATGGAGTTCAGAGGAGCAGAAATGTTCTGCATGATGGCCACCAGTCCATCACTCCAGGATAGTTGTGTCTACTGTATTGATGCTGCTACATGGTGGAGCTGAACCTGTGAGATGATGCTACAGTTGGATTTGGAGTGAAATGTGAGCAGAGCTGAGAGGAGTGAAAAATGACAAAATGCTCACTTTCTATTGATTGTCGTCTCCCAGCTCGGATTTCTTCTCCTCCGGGAAACGGGTTTATACTGGAATTGGCAGAATCCATTTACACTAAAGCTCCACTTTCACCAGGGGTTAGAGGAACAAAATAAAATCTTTCTTCTGACGATGTGTACCACGAATACTGGAATGCACTATTATACAATATTATAATATGTACAGTATAATTGCTATGTGCCTCTTTTTGAACATCTCATTCCAGGTTTAGTCTCTATTCACTGTTATAATGAGCTTCACTCCTCTGGGAAGATGTTCCACTAGATTTGATGGAGCTTCATTCAGCTACAAGGGTGTTAGTAAAGTCAGGTACTGATAGGGGTGAGAAGGTACGGAGGCCTGGGGTGCAGCCAGAGTTCACTTTCATTCATCTTCAACAGGGTTGGAGTTTTATTGCAGGAGATCTTCTATGTCTTCCAATCCATGGAAAGCAGATCTTCATAGAGCTTTCTTTGTGCACTTTTGCTGGAACAAGTTTGGATCTCCGAGTTCAAGTAAAGAAAAAATTTCCTCCTTTGAAATCGTGTTCCTCCAACTTTGTGCTAACAGTTTGTGGACAGTTTGCGGTGTCTTTTGGTGTCTCAGGTGTCTCCTCCTAGCTTGTCCTTCTCACCTGTCCTCATTTGCTGTACTTGTTTTAAGCATGCCTTTTTGAGAATTCTTTTTATTTATACTATCGCTTGAAGAGCGAAAGAACATCACTGGAAGTCAACGGGAGATCAGGAAGACCTTCAACGAGCTCAACCCCCGGAAATGTCGAAACCATTTGGCAACTTGTACATGAGGATCGTCGGAGAACATTCCATATGATGTTACCAGATTTGGCTCCTGCAGACTTCGCCCTCGTCCCAGAGATGAAGATGCAGCTCTAAGCTCGCTATTTTGACACCGTTGTGGAGATCCTGCACGAATCGCAGAAGATGTTTCGAAAAGAAGTCTTCCATGACACGTTCCAAAAGAACACTGGGATCACTGTATTGCTGTGTAAGGAGACTATTATGAAGGTGATCGTGTGGAAAAGTAGATCAATAAAGTACTTTCTTGTCGAAAGATCGAGCCTCCAAACTTTTTGATACGACATCATTATCTAGAGCAACTTACGAGGTGGTATCAAAAAGTTTGGAGACCTGCTCTGTTTTTAGGAAACGTGTTTTATTGATCTGCGTTTACACACAGTCACCTTCAGAATCGTCTGCCAAATGCCATCAATGCGAATGTAAATAGTAGCTCCAATGTACACAGGATAGACTCAATAATGGTTTAAACTCCTCCTTGGGAGCTCCTATGGCTGGTTCCTCAGCTGGCGAATAAGAAGAACAATCTTTCTTCATGATGTCGTCAATATGTCCATCCCACTTCAGGTCCTAAGATATGGAAGCCACCAGGAACTTAAATTCCACCACAGCCACGGTGTGTGAAAGTGCAGAGAGGAATTTCTCCTGAACTCCACAATCATCTCTACTGCTTGAGCTCCAGGTCGTTGTGATTGCACCAGAAAACCAGTTTCATGAAGTAACACGTCTTCCGTATTCAATAGCAAAAATTGCCTCGGGCTAGCTTCAGGCATCTGAGAGGTCTGAGAGGTCAGAGCTCTGAAGATAACGAGTTCAAATCCCACCCACACCAAACTGCCATTCCTGGGCTCCTCATCAAGACCCTTAACCCCTTCACTGCTCAGTTGTATAAATGAAATAAATGTAAGTCGCTCTGAATAAGGACGTCTACCAAATGCCATACATGGAAATGTAATCTTATATAACAAAATTAATTTGCAGTGTATGTAACGTGCAATATTCAGTATATTTAATATACAGTCAAAGTGTTACATTGCATATTACATTGATTCACCAAAACGTAGTCCTAGTGCACGTGAGCACACCTGATCGTAAAACCCATTCTGATTCTGTATGCGGAACCAGGTCACGTATTTCTCATATACAGACTTTATCCACTCCACAATCCCTTTTTCCATCACTCGATATTTGCAATATGGATCTTATAATCTCTGATTATTCTAAAACTTGCTAGTTGTTGTGTCAGATTTGACATTTGATTAGATTGGATACAACTTTATTGGCAGAGTACAAGTACAGGGCCAATAAAATGCAGTTAGCATCTAACCAGAAGGCACGAAAGCAATGTATATAAATAAATCAAAACAAAGGAGGGCGTGTAACGGTACACAAAGTTCACCGGTCCGGACGTACCTCGTTTTTTTAAGCCAGTTCAATTTAGTTACAGGAAATGAGAAACCTTTTTCTTTACGTTTTTTAATTAACGCAGTTTGACATTTTAAAACAATTTAAAAAAATATGCCTGCTTGGATCAATAATATATAAAATAATACTTTGTAATGTTTTAGAAAAAAAAAAAAATATATATATATATATATATATTCTTCTTCTTTCGGCTTCTCCCATTAGGGGGCGCCACAGTGGATCATCCGTCTCCATACCCCCCTGTCCTCTAAATCTGCCTCTGTCACACCAACTACCTGCATGTCTTCCCTCACCACATCTATGAACCTCCTCTTTGGTCTTCCTATTTTCCTCCTTCCTGGTTTCTCCATCCAGCTCCACCTCCTGTCTTTTACTCAATGCCACTGTCTCTAATCCATACAACATCTCAGGTCTCACCACAGTCCTATAAACTTTCCCTTTCACTCTCACAGATACTCTTCTATCACATATCACTCCTGCTATCACTCTTCTTCACCCACTCCACCCTGCCTGCACTCTTTTTTTCACTTCTCTAACACACTCTCCATTACTTTGCACTGTTGACCCCAGGTACCTGAACTCCTCCACCTTCTCCACCTCTTCTCCCTGCAAATGCACCCGTCCACTGCCCTCTCTCTCATTCACACACATGTACTCTGTCTTACTCCTACTGACTTTCATTCCCCTTCTCTCCAGCGTGTACCTCCACCTCTCCAGACTCTCCTCAACCTGCTCCCTACTCTCACAACAAATCACAATATCATCCGCAAACATTATAGTCCACGGAGACTCCTGTCTGACCTCGTCCGTCAACCTGTCCATCACCACTGCAAACAGGAAATGGCTCAGGGCCGATCCTTGATGCAGTCCAACCTCCACCTTGAACCAGTCTGTCGTTTCTACTGCACACTTCACTGCTGTCACACTGTCCTCATACATGTCCTGCACCACCCTCACATACTTCTCTGACGCACCAGACTTCCTCATACAATACCACAACTCCTCTCTCCACCCTGTCATATGCCTTCTCTAAATCCACACACACACACAATGCAGCTCCTTCTGACCTTCTCTATACTTCTCCATCAACATTCTCACAGCAAATAATGCGTCTCTGGTGCTCTTCCTCGGCATGAAACCATACTGCTGCTCACAGATGGTCACCTCTTCTCTCAGCCTGGCTTCCACTACTCTTTCCCATAACTTCATGGTGACTGATCAACTTTATTCCCCTGTAGTTACTGCAGGTCTGCACATCTCCATTATTCTTATATATTGGTACCAGCACAATAGCAAGCATGTGATTAAACAACCTATTTGTTAGCTCCTTCTTTTAAGCATGGGGCAGCATGATGCCCACCCTAGTGGACATTTATTAGCACTTGTTTCAATAATAATAATAATAATAACAACAATATGTAGTTGAGGTACAAAGCACATCTGTCAAACAAACACATTTTGTAAATAGTTGATCATTTAGAAAAGGTCAATAAAAATAACCGTGGAATTTAAAATGTGCCCAAGTTGTGAACTTTATGAAGATAAATATTTGTTTTGCATCACTGCCCCTAAAGATGAGGCATCACTGCCCCCAGACTCCACCGAGGTTCATTCCTCTCTCTTTCTTTAACCTTTAACAACCTCATTTACATATGAAATGCTGGAAATCCCAAACAAAACAAAAAAAAATGTTAAATATGTGTCTTCGACATTACAAACAGGGCGGCGGTGCAGAGGCAACGAAGGCAGAGAGAAAGAGCGAGACCGTCAGTATGGCCAGAACCCAGAGAGTCGTCAGTAGACTGATAAATCTAACTATGTTTGGATTGAATCAGGACCTCTCACGTTGTTAACCGAGCGTACCAGTTAGCGGTGTGTATTTCCTGATGAAACACACTTCATGAAAAAAAAAATACAATAAAAACTGCCTGCACCCTTTAGCACTCATCTACAGAACGATTTCTATTTCCTTAATATTTGCACACCATTAGCGTTCGTACGGGGGGATGAGCCCCCCTGAGCAATTAAACTCCAGATTCATACTTGTGAAGTGAATTGATGTAAAAGCAGCCTGATTGCTGTGCAGTATTAAAAAAATAAATAAAAAACGAGCTTTCCCTCCTTTCACGCTTCTTTCACTTCTTTACACGTTTCCTATTAGAATAAATAAAAAAAAAGAAGTAGCCCAATTTCATGGAAAGACCAAAACATCTGGCTGTGAAGCTCTGAGCAAAATACGCTGGACTCATTTACACCTGCGGACAGAATTCACATGCAAATCTGCCAGAATTTGCTAATTGGCTAAAGTTTAATACATCAAACTGAATGTGCAGTCCGACACCTTGCCAATTTCCACCTTTTTTTGGATCGCTTCCCAATTTACCCAAACTGCTCGTTTAGGCATGAACAGAGCGTTGAAGCGTTATAAAAAAATGTTCATTTGGTATTTCAATTGCTCAGACTTACAAATGTGACACTGTACGTGCACTTTTCAGTTTTAAATGCACTTCCAGGCTGAGGGAAAACACACCACAGGGACACTCCTTCAGGTTTCTTTCATTAGAGGGTAGAAGTTCTTTTAGTTGCTTATTGGCATGTGATGTTGGCTCGGGTTTTTTAGCTTCAACAGAAGTGTGAAAAAAAAAAAGGACACAATAAACAAGAAATGTTCAAGTGATTTGCACATGGAGCAGATTGGGTAAGCGTGAGCAAAAAGATCTGCAGCCAAATCTAATAAAAATAACTATGAAGTGGCATCAAAAGGTTTGGAGACTCGTTGTGTTTACAAGAAAGTACTTTATTTATCTATGTTTCCACACGGTCTTCTTCAATATAGTCCCCCTGCACTGCAATACAGCGCCCCCTAGTGTCCTCCGCCGATCATCATGCACGTTTTCGACATTTTCGGGGGTCGTCATCTTCAAGTTCTTCCGCTCTTGAAACGAGCGTGATGCTCCAAACACCTCGAACGACTCGTTGCGGCGTCGCCGTATGTCTGTGTGGCAGATTTGCTCCGTTTCATGCAGAGTTTCACGTTTGCTCTTTGTTCTGTTACCAAGTTTCACCAAACTTTTTGATACCACCTCATAAGAGGCTCTGGACAGATGCAGGGGCAGATTATCTCAGGTTTAAAGAAACACATTACAAAATCGATCAGTCTTAAAGTCAGATGAAAGTCAGGCGATCAGCAAACAGGAGGTATAGGATATTTTTTAACTGTGTTTGTGTGTGTGATTATAAATGCTGTACTGATTATAAGCATGTTTGAAGGCTGCAGTCTTGCTGGGAAATGGAGTCAGGACGTGGCCGGATATCAAACGGATACACGAATCTATAGCCGTTTCCAAACACACACACACACACACTCATTACCGTTTTTATGTGACAGAATACAGTTTGTTATAAACCTATAACCCGATATGGATCTTTTACCGATGTCAGGACTGAACCTTTCTGGCTTTTTCTACACATTTATTGATGAACCCTTTATTAAATCAGGGCCAGAAGCTCCTTAAAGCAATTAGAGCTCGTCTGTAAAACCCGAACGTTGTTAAGCCAGTTGCTGGTTCACTGATTACACACGTCTGTGCAAAGATCCACCGGATGTTTCAGCATGATTAAGACATTATGTGCGAAAGGACATGATGTAAGATGAAGCCTTTTATGCAAACGGAATGAGCGCACGCTTTATTTACGACCCTGTATTTGTTTCCATGGCAATTAAACACTAGTCCTCTGTATTCATCTAAATCACAAAGACTCGATTTGTTCTACCTCAGGGCTGAACATCCAGTTTTTAAAATGACCTTCCGGTATGAATTTGACGTTATGCTTTTATTGTGTTTTTTATTGCTGTCAAGAATCACAGTGTCCATCTAGAGCTCCTTTAGCAACAAGTGCACTTCAGAACAGCCGGCTGTCTGGTTACAGGAACAGAAAATGAGTGGAAGCGCATGGACGAGAAGACTCATTGTTTGTTTTAGTCAATCCTTAGTCCTGGCTTCTTCACCTTTTTCTTCTGGTTTGATGATAGGAGGATGAATAATGGGTGTAGTGGAGGAGTGTTACGCTGTACGCTTTAAACCCTTCAGCTCCGTTCAGCCGTATTGTCTGGAGATTGCAGCCAATATTGCAGCGAGATCAAGTTCTGTGTGGTGAGCCGCCGTATTCACTTTTCCGATCTCCTGCTCTCGGCTAGGAGATGTGCTGTTGCATAACAAATTGAACCCGTGATAATGGCTTATGTAACTAGTTGCACATTTTGAAAGAAAAAAAAGAGAAACTCTGCATTGAGTGCAACTGCATGGTACGTCTGTCTCAGAGCGAACAGACATACAGAGTGTGTTCATGAACTAAAGGAAGTGACATTTAAGCTTGAATTGATCTTTTATGAAGGTCTGAGATGGATTTTATTGGAATCTTTTTTTACTTTCACCAAGATGGTCACCATGGAAATGCCAATTGCAAGAACAGACAAAACAGTACAACTATTGCAATGCAAGAATCAGTAAACCTGCAGCACAAGAATCATCAGAAGGAAACAGTGTCAGGCCGTGCATTTCACCCCGAGACCTTCAGTGATGTTCTACCTCAATCACTCCACCTCCTAATCCCATCATTCTGACTCCACATCTACAGAAAGCATCAGTTTAATAGAGAAGTGCAGTAGATCAGAGCTTCATCACACACAGGATCTCATCCAGTCACAATGAACATCATCACTAAATCAACAAACACAATGATCACAATTCAACACGTCTCCTTTCACTGGAGCCGCAACTGCACCTCCACATACATCATCTCCAGCAGAATCACACACACACACACACACACACACACACACACACACACACACACACACACAAACTCTAGCAGAATCACTGATATTCATAGACACTAATCGATCAAAAACACACTCACACAAAAACACACTCACACAAAAACACACTCACACAAAAACACACTCACACAAAAACACACTCACACAAAAACACACTCACACAAAAACACACTCACAAATCCTCACACACACACAGAAGCACACTCACACATACACAAACATACACACTCACACTCATATACACACACATATACTCGCACACACACACACACACACACACACACACACACACACACACACACACACACACTCTTACACCCACACTTTTACACACACACTTTTACACACACACACACACACACACACACACACACACACACACACACACACACACATCATCTCTAGCAGAATTACTGATATTAATTGAATCTAATCGATTTTTTTGTGTATTTGACTTGAACAGTTTTCCTGGGGATTTAAAAAGAAGGCAAATTGTGTTTTTGTGCAAAATTCCAGCGGGAAGAAAACGCAAAAGTATAAATTGCGCATGGAAAATCTTAACAACTGTTGTGAACTGTTAAGGTGACCTTACCTAACAATGTCCGGCTTTTCTTCAAAAATCCGTCTGCGACCAAATCAGTTTCTTCCAACCTGTCAGTCATTGTGGAAAAAAGACCGTTCAATCAAAGGACGTGAAAATGCTGACGTTACTGGGCGCCTGATAGACGGCCCCGGTGTCGCCAACTCGCAATCTGATTGGATAGAAACTCGAACCAAAACGTACACTTCTAGGAGCAGCGCAAACGAGAGAAACGCTATGATATAAAGAGACATGGAGTCTGTTTGCTACCTGCGAGAAGATTGTGGTTTACATTACACACGTGAATAACAACATGGTGCCATGTTAAATGTGCCATGTTTCCTTTCTAGATGACAACAAAATTGTAAATTAAAAAGGTCTTGGTGCACAAAAGACCTCTAAAAGATTCTCATTTATCACCTGCATAACTACACAAGGCGTAAACGTTATCGATTTCCATCTTTTGGAAGCTCATGATCTGATTTTAGTCCAGACGTTTCATCTCGTAGCAGCAGCTACGTGTTGCTCTGTAAAGTTCGTGGTTTATCATGTTTTTCTTTAAGGTAACGTATAGATGTTTTTTCAGGTTTTTTTCATGGAACAATGGCTCTAATTTGATTCACCTACAGCTTCAGACTGACATGCAATCAAGCCGCGTTGAGCTCGCTGTCTCATCATAATTCTCAGGGTTTCAATGCAGCAGGTTTATAACTGAATGCAGCGTGATGATCTGCGTGCGACACCTGAATATCAGGATCATCATTCCGAAGTGGGTTTTGTGAATATTTGTCTAATTTGGATCAATGTGCTGCATTCGCGAGCGAACGTGTCTTTTTTTACTGCCTTTTGTCTGATGTGGTTCGAGAACTTGCTATAGACTCAAATTAGATACATCAATAAAATAAAATAAAATAATAATAATAATAATAATAATAATAATAATAATAATAATAATAATCTGCACGTGTTTTAAGCAAATGCATTGTTTTAACTATTAGAAATCTGCCAGTTGTAAAAAATCGTCATATATTTCCTGTGAATCTTTGGTGAGATGATATGATTGGAAGTTCACTCTCGGGATTGGCTAGAATTTAGGGGTTCGTTCTCTAGCTTCTGGGTGGACCTACGGTGTCACCAAGATAATAATATGGTTTTCTTTTGAGTCTGATTTCTGTCGAGGTTTATTCCTTATGACTTCTCAGGGAGTTTTTCCTTCACCACCGTCACCACTGGCTCACGCATTTGGGACAAACTTAGAACTAGAAAGAACAAACGTTTAACTGCTTTATCTTTCTAAATCTGCTTTGAGACAACGTCCATTGTTAAAAGTGCTTTCCAAATAAAAGATCATTTTGGAAAGAAGCGTAAAAAGCCTGTGGCATGGGTCCCCAAACTACGGCTATTTTATTAACTAAATATATTTCTAAATTAATATATGTATATTTATTTCCTTTAGCGTTTTTTTCATGATCCAATACTGTTTTTTGTAATAAAGTGTTAAGGAGTGTTAAGTTTGTTTGTTTTTATCCAGTATCCATTTTAAAAGAACTATCGGTTATGTAATCGCTTCTCGGCGAGTACAATCCAACCTGGTTATCGTTATCAGTAAAATACACTATCGGTCGACCTGTAGTTATAAACGCAGCCTAATTATTTCAGATTCGCTCAACGACCACGTGCACATGCATGAGCGAGTAAAGGTTTTGATTTCAATAGCAATGAATATTAAATAATGGCAGTAATATTGATCTTTTAATAGGCGATATATCAAAGTGACGCTCATACGGTGCAGAACAAAATAATAAACCAATCCCAAAAGTATTAGGAGGCAAAAGTCATTTTCTGTTAAAGTAAAAAGAAAAATGATGTGTCCCTCACAGAAAATACAAACCGTGTGCTATGGTATTAAGTAAACTCCAGTGGGAGGAGCTACATGCAGTAGGAGGAGTTCTGTATAAATGAAGTACACTTTTGTTGGAAATGAACAAATCTCAAGATCATAAATAGCTTTGTACAAGTTTTGTGCCCAATATGGGAAAAGATTGCATTCTGTGTACAGTATGAAAGAGAAAATGAAGGTAATAAGCGCAGATCATTTACAGAGACGCAATAAAAAGGAAATTACTGGAGAAAATGAAGAAGAAAATGAAGGCATAACGCCCCGATTCATCGTTGTTGGTGTGAAGCAGATGGCAAACGTGTAATATTATAGAGATGAATCAAATCGTTTGTTTTGCATGGAGAGGTGTTAACTGGGGGGCCGCAGTCCAGGTGCAGATTCCACGATGAAGTGTGAACATCAAGTCCTGAGGTGGAGCTTCAGTTGATCAGATTTGGTCGATTTCGGTGCTACCATGATGAAGATGAGTTTTCTTGAGTTCCACTCAAGGTTTCTTCCTCATGAAGTCTTAGGGAGTTTTTTCTTCACCACTGTCTAAATTCATTAGGGATGAACTTCTAATTATAAGGAAGAAAGTTAAACATGCTTTTATACAGCTGTAAAAGCGCTTTGTCTCACTTAAGCCGCTTTGAGATGGTGTTCATTGTTAAAAGCACTCCAGGAAATGAAGCTGAATTGAATCGAATATTTTTGTTTATGCAGCACGTCTCATGAATGTTACACTGGATTCAGATCTGAGGAGTTAGAAAGCGTCCACACCTGTGTCATGTTCCTCAACCGGTTCCTGAACAATTTCTTCCCAGGAGCATTTTCCTGTTTAGGAAGTTGGTCAAACATAAAAAAACAATCCTTCACATCAACACCGGGAGCCAATGCTTTAAAGCAGAACTTCCCGATGTGCATCCTGGTGCCATTTCATCCCTGCATGCCCACACACCCGGCCGTCCACATGATGTAAAAGAGAATGTGATTTATTAGACCAGGCCAGTCTTCATCAATGTTGAGAAATGAATGTTCTCCTGATTGCATGATATATTTCCCATCTCCTCCAGGTGCCTCCATAACAAGATCATCAACGTTATTCATTTCACCTGCCAGTGGGATTATTGTAATTGCTGATTGTTTACAGTACGCTGTTTCCGGAGAAGCCGTTCCGAAGTAAATTCGATTCCAGGGTTTCCCTGGCCAGATGTCTTCACAATATCATGATACTGTAATAGAAAGCGATGATGCTGTCCTCCTCTCACCTCTCTGCGCTCATCCTTTGTGTTTTGTTCGGCACAAAGAGGCCGTGAATTGTGGCTCTGCCCTTCTCTCAGTCCTGCTTGGCTCGCGGTGCTGAGGTGAGATGAGCCTGTTGACTGTGACCTCCCGAACCAAAGACGCCTTCTGCCTTACAATCAAACGCTTATCTGGAGGCAGGGTGACACATTATTTAGCGTCCGGGAAGATCCCCTGAGGAGTTAACACGCAGGGAGGACGTGGGGTACATTTAATGAGAGATTCCACACAATACACACTGCACAGCACCGTTAAACAGAACAGCTTTGTTTGGAACCGCACGCAGTTCTTTTTTTTTGTTTCTTCATCTCAAGCAGCCGTTATTGTCATTTCAAGCTAAAGCAGTGCAGTGAAATGAATCGCAGGACCAAGGTGCTCCGTCAGACAAGATAAATTAACAAAAGGAACACAGAACTACACAAAACTAACAACACAAAGTGCACATGTGCAACATTTAGTGCGGAAAAATAAAAAATACCATAAGGCAACAGACAACAGTGAACATGAGACGAGGTACAGAACAGTGAGGTACAGAAGATTGTGCAAATGGATTGTCAGAATAATAATAACAGTTTTTGTATTTTTGAGGTGTGTGTTGAGGTGTGTGTGTGTGTGTGTGTGTGTGTGTGTGTGTGTGTGTGTGTGTGTGTGTGTGTGAGTCAAAATGCTGGTGGCTTTACAAATGCAGCATGTGGTGTAAATGTCCATGAGCTGAAATTTGATGTCTGGTTGATCTGATTGCTAGAATAACATTGGGACACCAGACTTTTCCAACCATATGTGTTTCTTCCCCAAACTTCTTCTTCTTCTTCTTCTTTTGGCTGCTCCCATTAGGGGGCGCCACAGCGGGTCATCGGTCTCCATCCCCCCCTGTCCTCTACATCTGCTTTTTTCAAACCAACTACCTGCATGTCTTCCCTCACCACATCCATAAACCTCCTCCTTGGTCTTTCTCTTTTCCTCCTTCCTGGTGTCTCCATCCTCAGCATTCTCCTACTGATATACCCCATGTCCCTCCTCTAAACATGGTCGTCTCTCCCAATGAACATCTAAAATTTGTGTTATATATAATTTTATATTTAACCCCAATCTTCAGGGTTAATAGTGATCTAACAGAGAACGTTTTCTTTATATAAGATGGTCATCATTACATGCGACAGCATAAACATCGATTCCCTTTCGCGCTCCTCCACACCAAATCTGGAACTACTGACCATCAAATGCCTGCCCTTATCTACCTCGGGAATTTAGCACAGTCATAGGCAGTGGCGTTTATATTCCACCCCAAGCGGACAGTGACTGGACGTTAGCTAACAGGACACTAGGTAAGGAATCGCGGTGTGCGCATGCCCTCAGCCTGTTCCTGACGCTGGCTCTTTGTTCCAGACTCCTTTGGTCTTTTTCAGGATCTGGCTCGACCAGCATGGGTCTGGGTTTAAAAATGCTAAAAAGTGAGTAGATTGTACACCAATAGATATAAGTGGCTCTGTCATATGTAATGATGACCAAATAAACAAAAACAAAGACAAAGCCGGAGCAGTCAACCTCACTGGCGCCACCTTGACTCGGTTTCTCATTCTCATAATTTTATAATCTTAATCTCAGCTCCTGCCGAGTGTCCGGTTTATTACAATCTACAATCTGAATTTACTGAGAATGATGAAGTTCTGCATAAACACCAGGCTTTAAAGCCACCTGGCTTCAGTCTTTTTCCTCATCGCTGATGTTTTTGACATGATTTTCATCGCTGCATCCTAAGCATCTCAGAAACCCTCAGCATTTCATTCCCTAATGAGCCTATATACAGCGACACATCCACAGCGGTGACAGAAGAGGATCTGGATCCAGCCTCATTAATCCAGAGTCATTTCCCCTTTCAGTAAGTGAGAAAAAGCAGCAGTGCGAGGCATTCTGATGATCCCCTGTGTAGACATCTGCACCACTCGCGGTTTATTTAGCAGCAGAATCTCATAATCCAGCAGGTGTGAAGGCAGCCTGATGGATTTGATGAGGAATGCAGGGTAAACACCATCAAATGCACTCGACACCCAGCAGCGGCTGAATAAATGCGAGACGGAAGGAGAGCTCTCACAGATTTTTGAGTAGAGATGCTCCCTTAAAGCTCCAGGGTTCTTCTGGGTTCTCGTCAGGTTCCTCCTTCTGCCAAAAAACTTAGACTGGCTAAGCGGTATTGCTCTTCCCAGTATTCCCAGTGTAAAGCACTTCCTGAATAATTTGGCTTGATTATAATGCAGTTTATTACCGAATTTAGTGGTGTAGTGGTAGACCTCATTCCTGGACATGCACATGGGTTATGATCATATCCAGCTGTTTGATTTCACTCTGCAGGTGTAATAAATTCAAACTGTTGATTTGATCCACAACCTGCTTTATAACTGAACATCAGATGACTGTCAGTGTGCGTTAGTCTAATCGACTGCACTGAAACTTCCACAATCCCTAAAGGTTCCTCGTCTGTCCGGATTAAAAGAACCCCTTTAGGGTTCTACAGTATGTGCAGACGCTTATAACATCTACAGCATTTGGCAGACATTCTCATCCAGAGCCACTTAAGACTCAGCAGCTGAGGGTTCAGGCCCCTTTTCAAAGACCCAGCAGTGGCAATGGGATTTGAACTCACAACCTTCTGATCTGAAGTCCACCATTTCAACCACTAAGCAAAAACTATTCTGTTTTATGAACGCTGTTCATTAACATAATTTTGTATGCTATTTGTATATAGATGGTACATACACACATCAGACCAACTTCTATATAACTCAGCATATTACAAAAAAGAGTGCCCCCTTTTGGTGAATTATTCACACATAACTTATAGGATAAAAAGAAAGCCATTTTTTTCTCACATCTTCACAGCACAGTGAAATTCTTCTGCGCATATGCCAGTGATGTTATGAAGCTGGGGTCGGAGCACAGTGTCAGCCATGATGCAGCATCCATAGAGCAGAAAAGTTTAAGGGCCTTGCTCAAGGGCCCAACAGTGGCAGCTTGGTGTTGCTGGGCTTGAACCCCTGACCTTCTGATCAGTAACCCAGAGACCTAAATTATGATAAAATAACTTGACCTGCATTTTTTTATGTTGCTTAGTTGCTAGCAAAGCTTCTTTGTAAGCTAACATTTAGTTAGTCAGTCAGTTAGGTAGTTATTTTTAGTTTTTTTGTTTGTTAATTTTGCTATTTGTAAATTTAGCTTAAGATTTAACTGGTGAGTGAGTGAGTGAGTGGGTTTGGTAGCAAAAATGCTATTTTGATCAGGTGAGCTATCTGGTAGAAATTCAGCCGTTAAGTTATTTATTTATTTATTTATTTATTTGTTTAGTTAATTTCGTGCATTTAGTTTGTGCACTCATTAGCTAGTTGGATAGTTGGTTAACTGTTTGGAAATGAAGCTGTTGAGATGAAAGGAATGGACACCCATCCAAGTGCAAACTCTGAAGTAAAGCAGGAGACCACATAAACATATTGATTTTCCAAAGATGAGGAACAAAGAAGTCATAAAATAGAAATCCTGGTGCACAGTGCATTCCGAAGAGTTATGCTAATGTTTTTGTAGCAACTTGGCTACATGCTAATGCTAGCTAACTAAGTGTATGAATGCAAAATTTTAAGAAAACGTAAAAAAATTTTATTCTGAGGGCTGAATTTACCCCTCTTTCTCCATATACGAAGCTGGTAAAAAGCAGGACAAGAAGCATGCAGAGATGAAGAGCTAGGTGTTGGTGAGGACCAGGAGGAGAACGAGGGAATAACTGTAAAATTGAGAGGTATAAAGGATAAAAGTAAGACATTTTGACAGCAATAGAGGGGAAAAAGAGAGAATGATTGCATGTCGACCACATCAGGCTTTATCACATCTCCTCCACCTTTACTTGTGCTCCGTATACGTCTCAGCAGGGCTCGTTGATACACATTATGCTCATAAATGTCTCGTTATCTCATCACAGATCAGCTCCTCCTCACCCCTCTCCCCTCCCACCGGGCGCTTTAATACCCTCCGCCCTCCAGCCTCTCTCAGGAGGACAGGTCTCCCAACCCGATGCTTCAGCAGAGCAGACAGAAAACAGCTGAGCGTGGCGTGATTAAGATCTGTGAAGTCCTCCTTTCGTTCCACTTCTCTGGCGCAGAGGCAGACAGATGGCGGGCAATATGCTAGCAGAGAAGATGTTTCATTCACAGATCACACCTCGCCTCAGAACTGGCAGTTCCGTGTTTATCTGTCATCTTGGTATCTGCTTTGTAGCATCATTCCACATGCTGGCGCGAGTGTCGATGATGCAGAATTCCACTTATCGCATTTATGAATCAAATTATAACATAACACCATCTGCTAGCTTCTGACTTTTCCAGCCTTATGTGGTTTGTCCTGAAACTGTTAGCACAAAGTCTGAGATACACAGTTGTGTTTTGGTAGCATAAACATTTTACTTTAACTAGGAGACAAAAACCTGTTCCAGCATAAAACATGCTCCATGAAGATGCTTTCCATGGGAAAGATGGAGAGGAAGATCTCCTGCTATAGAGCTCCAACACTTTGGTAGACCTTCAGTTGAATTGGAATGCTGACTGAAACCCAGGCTTCCTCACACCACCTACATCACATAGAAAGTGGAAGCTCAGTGAATAAGATGTTGGACTGCTGATCAGATGGTCATGGGTTCCCTCGAGCAGGGTCCTTAAATCTCAATAAAACAGACATTAGTACATGAATTTACTAACAACGGGATGATTAAATAAAAATCTCTACAACATCTAGAATCTAGAACATCTTACTAAAATCTATACATCTTCCCAGAAAACTGGAGCTTATTATAACTGAAAATGGAGACTAAATGTGAAATGTGATGTTCAAAAAGAGGCACATAGCAAACGAATGCTCAGGTGTGGGGAAGTAGAAGCTCAGTGGTTAAGATGTTGGACTTCAGAGACGCTTTTATCTTTACAGCACAGTGAAATTCTTCCTTTACATATCTCAGGATGCTGTGGTCAGAGTGCAGGGTTAGCCATTATACAGTGCCCCTGGAGCAGAGAGAGCTGAGGGCCTTGCTCAAGGGCCCAACAGTGGCAGCTTGCTGATGCTGGGACTTAAATCCCTAACCTTGTGATCAGTAACCCAGAGTCTTAACGACACTATAGTTATAGCAAATTCAGGTCAGGAAAAGCAGATTCAGGTCAAGTCCCATGAAACACCCTGTAAAGTGTGATAAAAAAAACTCAACCTGCATTTTTATTTTACATTGTTCATAATTCTGCATTAGCTACATTTAGTTATTTGGTTTTCCTATTTGGAAATTTAGCTGAAGAGTAAAAAAGTAAATGTTAGTTAGTTTGTTTATTTGTTAGTTAGTTTGTTTGCTTATTGGGTAGCTATTTGCTATTTGTTTTGTAGTACTTACTAGCTAGTTAATTGGTTAGTTTGTTTATGATCTAGTTGAATAGTTAGTTAACTGTTTGGAAATGTATCTGATAATTTATGAAGTTAGTAAGCTAGTTAGTTTAGCTTTTTGAAAAGTTGGTGTGTAATTGAGTAAGCAATTAAGGTAATGTAGTTAATTGGTTAGTTAGTTAGCTTATTAGCTAGTTCAATAGTGGTTTACTAAAATTTTATGAAACTTTGCTGGTGAGTAAGTTAGTTAGTTGTTTAACTGTTCTGAAATGTTTGCTTGTAAGTGAGCGAGTCAGTTAGTTAGTTAGTAAGTTAGTTTGCTTATTAGCTATTTTGATAGTTGGCTAACTGTGGAAGATTAGCTGGAAAATTAACTGGTGAGTTAGTAGGGTAGTAAGTTCATCTGTTTGTTGGTTTTGAATAGAGAGTGAATAAATAAATTAGTTAGTCAGTTTTGCTATTTTGAAATTAAGCTGGTGTGTAATCAAGTAATTCGGTTAGTTATCATTCATGTGGTTAATTGGTTAGTTAGTTAGTTGGTTAGTTAGTGGCGTGTTAGTTAGTTAGTTTTCTTATTAGCTAGATGACCCCAGCTTCCAAGCAAGCTGGGATATGTGAAGAACAACATTTCACTGTGCTGTAATGTATATGTGACAAATAAAGATTATTCTTATTCTCTCTTAGATTAGCTAAATTGTTGGCTAACTTAAAATGTTGCGGGCACATCTGCTAGTGAGTGAATGACTTAGTTAGTTGATTAGTTAGTTAGTTGGTGGTTAGTTGGTTAATTGGTTGGACATTTTGCTGGTGAGTGAGTGAGTGAGTGAGTGAGTGAGTGAGTGAGTGAGTGAGTGAGTGAGTGAGTGAGTGAGTGAGTGAGTGAGTGAGTGAGTGTCATGTGCAGAGAAAGCGGAGGCGGAGGCCGTAGCAGGTAAATTGGGTTTTATTGAAAATAGAACCGCACACCGGGCAGATGAATGAGATGAACACGCAGCGGGTTGGTATATCCGTTGTATGCTCAGAAGGGGCGAGGTCCACAATGTCTGAACCAGGATCCGAAACACTGTAGAGATATCCATGGTGCGCCAGGAATGAGGCACGGTCCACAAAAGAGGGAGAGAGAGAGAAATAGAGTCTCTTACTAGCATAACCTATAATAACCAACAGCCAGATATACTAGAACCTGAGTTTATAAAGGTGTGTGGCTGATGAGTTACAGGTGTTCGAGATCAAGGCTGGGAGTGGCCGAGATAGCGGCAGCATGACGGCTGCCGAAGGGGGCGTGGCAGGGGAATCCCTGACAGTGAGTTAGTTATTTAGTAAGTTAGTTAGTTGGTTGGTTGGTTTTGCTATTTGGACATTCAGCTAGAGAGTACATAGATTAGTTAGTTAGGGAGTTTATTAATCTATTATCCATTTTGATAGTTAGCTAGTTGATAGTTTGTTTGTTATTTTGTTTCTTGGTTTTGCTATCTGAACATTAAGCTACAGATTAAATTAATGAGATTAAATTAATGAGTTAGTTAGCTAGCTAGTTAGTTAGTTAATTAAATAGTTAGTTAACTGTTTGGAAATGTAGCTGGTGAGATAGTGGTTGCTGCTGCCCCTGTAGGGCCCTTGAAGAAGGTTTAGCAGTGTTATGAATGAGAATTTGTCCACTGAGTGTAATTAACTTTCTCAGAAAACACAATGCGATGTTGACACTATGCTACTTTTTGATTTATACCAATTCCTAAAGTCGAACCTCCTCCAGATTACACACAGTCTGTTCTACGTTCCACTTTTCTATTGCAGCTCCCAGCTGCTCCTGGCTGGAAAATCCTTCTGTGGATGATGAATAATACAGAGTGTGACTAATATTAGAGAGAAACTGTAGTGTGTACAGAGGAAAGCGTATACAGAGACTTCACTGCAGGTTAAAACACACTCAGCTCAGTGAAAAGCACAGAGAACAGCAGTGCTCCAGCCTGAGGTTGGATTGGATTGGGAGATGTTTACTCTTCAGGAGTGTGTTATGACTCAGCATTTGGAAGAAAGACACAACAGCAGGAGAAAAGACAGAAAATTGTGACTCTTTAGTTTTTTTTTTCTCTTTAGTCTGGCATCACACAGTCCACACAGTTTCTGCATTCATCTGCAGGATTTTTCAGGAAATAGAATGAGATGAATGATGATAAGAACGAGGCTTCAGTAATGGTCACTGCTGAGTTCATGAACATGAGGCTTTTGCATTATTTCCTGTAACAGCAGATTTATATTTGGTTTTTGTTGTTTCTATAATAATGACCAGTGGCAGGTTTTCTGCTGGACTACACTCTCTCAGAGCTTTTATTAAAAAATAATTCTGTCCATGAATTTATCTCTTTTGGCTTCTCCCATTAGGGGGCGCCACAGCGGATACTCCGTATGTTTGATTGGGCACATGCCCTTTCTAACGCAACCCTCCCCATTTATCTGGGCTTGGGACCGGCACTGAAAGTGGCTGGGGTTGGTTCCATGACCGGGGATCGAACCCGGGCTGCAGCGGTGAGAGCGCCGCATCCTAAACACTAGACCACCAGGAAATCCAATTCTGTTCATGAATGTGTATCAAATTATTCCAATTGTTTATTCTCTTCATTTCAGAGTGTTTTTTTTGGTTGCACTACTTCCAGTGGTATATGTTCGTTAAAGTTTTAATCCAATCAGATTACCGTCACATCATATGTTGCCTGATGTCAAAGAAATCAGGCAACATTCCGCATCTGTAGCTTACAGTACAAGAGAATGTAACTGCTGATTCAACCAATCAGATTTAGAGTTTTGCCGACACTCTGGCATGCGTGGGATAACGGCAGCATTTTTACGTCCTTTGATTGGATTGTCACTATTCAGAGCTCACGACCCAAATCTGAATCAAAACACTGAAGCAAAAACTCTCAATTTGCCTTCATTTCAAATCCCAAGGAAAACCGTAAATGTACAAAAAAACAATGTACAAAACTTCACAGCTCATTTTATATTTCACATTTATTCTCCATTTGCTCTTATAATAAGCATCACTCTTTTAGATTTTGTGGAGATTCATTCATCCATGAGGGTCTCCCAATATTTTTGGTTAAAGTGTAATCAGATTGATTGGACGTGGAAAAAATGTTACTATATTTGGAAGAAACAAATGTATAGAAGTGTCTGATGGGCCTCAAGTTAAACATCTGATCCAGTAGAGGCGTATTTGAGGTTCTGCGTGTGATCAGTGGATCACAAAACCCTCCTGGGTCTTCTGTTTCTTCAAAGCACACTCCTCCATGTTCCTAGGTTAATGAATGAGGTTAATGATTTGGAAAGACTTAAAGAAGATCTAACGAAGCCGTGTCCTCACCCCCACAGGCTATGCTCTCCAACAAGTTGTAATTAACAACTAATAGCTGCTGCTCCCTGCAGCCCCGAGCTGCCCTTTGAGGCCCCGAGCTGCCCTGTGAGGCCCCGAGCTGCCCTGACACATCCATTCCACATTCCTTTCCATCCACAATACAATAGTCATCCATTTTTAAACATGGCCGCTTTGTTTGTTCTCAAAAACCCTGCTTAAGTCAGATAAGCTCTAGCAGGTGAGAGATATTCCATGAGCTGCTCATTGGGGCTGAAATCTGAATCTTAGTGTATCAATCTGTTGGCTGAAGTCACAGTTTGGGGGGAAAATGGTGGAATAATCCTCCAATTTGTCTGCAGAATCTTTTTGTAATCCCTGTCTCATTTTACAACTGGAGACACCTGGCCTGACTTCCAAGCAAGATAAGGACAAGCCTTTCTCTCTCACTTTCTCTCTCGACAATAAAAAAGTGAGAGAAAAGCCAACAAAGCATCTATTAAAACATAATATGCGGGAGGAAATGGAAAAGGCCTCCCGCATATTTCGTATTGCTGCTAAGTGAGACTTTGATGAGACCATAGAGATGAAAGAGGCAGCACTCACTCCACGGAGTCGTACCTGACTCACAGACGGGTGCCATTACTTTTACTAAAAACTCAGCTCCAGCATGGGCCTATAATCACACAAGGACAGCAAAGTGGGACGAAGTGTTAAGTCTTTAATTATCTCTCTGCGGAGGAAAAAAAACAGCAGCTTGTTCTCCAAGTTCTCCGAGTTCCAGTAGAACCTTTAGAAGCTCAGGAACCGGTAACACGCTGTGCATCAGTGTCGTGAGTTTCCTCTCTCGGAGCTCAGCGGGATTCCCGACCCTCCCTGTGCCCATGCGATTCCTTAATCTGTGTCCATTATGTTGCTTAGCAACCCTAGAACACTGTGAACAAGCTACACGGCGTGTTTATTATTTATTCATCGTTAATGTCATTTTTAATGAGCAGTGCTGGATTTTATTTCATTTTCTTCTGTTCACTGATTTTCAAAAGAAAAGACATAAAACACTCGAATTTCACTATCGGTTGGTTTGCCAGCAGAGTGTTGGGTGATGAAGCTGAACCTTTGCCACTACATCACTTGTGATTTGTGTTTTATTTGTTACAGTTTCACCACATTACTGATATTTTGGGGGTCTAAGCTCCACAAACAATGCAGGATTAATGAATTCAGGAACAGGTTCAGAAATGGTTTTATTTATAAATGGAAATAATGTACAAGTAAATTTATACTGTATTAGAAATGATGACACTCATTAGCAATAATAATTTGACTCTAAAAAGCTTTAATGACGCTCTTATAAGCACTAATAACACTCTTATAAGAATTAATAATACTTTAATTTGCACTAATGATTTTCTAATTTGTATTCACTAATCTCATACTCATGAGCTCATGATTCATACGCACTAATCATTCTCTCTGATACTCATGATTATCAATGATAATTTATGAATGGTAATGACACACCCATAAGCACTAATAACAATCTCATAAGCGCAAATAACACTCTCGCAAGCACTAATGACAGTCTCATAAACACTAATGACACTCTAACAAGCACTAGTGACGCTAATCATATACATTAACATAAACATTAATGACACTCATATGCACCGACTGCCCCCCCCCCATTAACACCTTTGACACGTCCATATTCATAAATGACATTCATCAGCACTGATCATGTTCACAAGCATTATTAGCACTCCCATAAGCACTAATTGCAATCTTTTAAGCACTAATGGAACCTATACGCACTGATGACACTCCCATAAGCACTTATAGCACTCATAAGCACTAATGACACTGTAATAAGCACTAATAGCACTCATAAGCACTAATGACACTCCCATGAGCACTAATAACTCTTATAACCACTAATGACACTCCTATGAGCACTAATGACACTCCTATGAGCACTAATAACTTTTAAAATCACTAATGACACTCCCATAAGCACTAATGACACTCCCATGAGCAGTAATAATTCTTATAACCACTAATGCCACTCCCATGAGCACTAATAACTTTTAAAATCACTAATGACACTCCCATAAGCACTAATGACACTCCCATGAGCACTAATAACTCCCATAAGCACTAATGACAATCCTATAAGCACTAATGACACTCCTATGAGCAGTAATAACTCTTATAAGCACTAATGACACTCCCATAAGCACTAATGACACTCCTATGAGCACTAATAACTTTTAAAAGCACTAATGACACTCCCATAAGCACTAATGACACTCCTATGAGCACTAATAACTCTTATAAGCAATAATGACACTCCCATAAGCACTAATGACATTCCAATGAGCACTAATAACTCTTATAAGCACTAATGACACTCCCATAAGCACTAATGACATTCCAATGAGCACTAATAACTCTTTTAAGCACTAATGACACTCCCATAATCAGTAATTACTCTCCCATGAGCACTAATAACTCTTATTAGCAATAATGACACTCTCATGAGCACTAATAACACTCCCAAAAGCACCAGTGACAGTAATTAGCTCTAATGACACTCCTATTAGCAATAGGTATACTTTTATTATTGCTTATGATATTATAATGATCACTAATGACATGCTCATTAGCAGCAATGATCCTCTCATTAGAATTGTTGGTACAGAAATAATAATTACTTCAGATTATTGTTTGTTCAAATTCTTGTTTAAAGTTGGAAATGTAGTTACAGCTTTTATTTACTGAATTTGTTAGAAAATTATCAATTTCTTTATTTAAAGAAAAGAAATCTCATCGAACAAAAGGAAAAGTTATTATCGCTGAATAATTGAATGAGACCATTGACGCCTCCTGTAGTCGGATCCTGTAGTTATGTTGCCATGTACAATTATTACATGCTTACTGTCTTTAAGCATTTTGTTGCTTTTGAAAATATTTCTGTCTTTTTCGGTGAGTAAAAGCACAGCTGGGACACTCCGCCATAATCCTATTACTTCCACAGATCCCATTTACGCAGAATGCACTCTCCGGCTCGCTAAAAGTGCACACTTTTCCAAATGGTTGCATCATTTGGGAGGTTGGAGGTCCGCATTTAGAAAGTAATGGCTGTTTACAAGCACTTTTTTATCACTCATGTGCCTTTGTTTGGTCTGCTATTGGCAAATTAATTATTGTGTGTGATAATCATCTGTAAAAGGTTTGCACGTTAACGTTCGCTCAGCCACACACATACACACAATGAAAAAAAAAAGGGGAGAACAAAGAGAAAGAAATGAGCAGGGCTGATTGGTGCTAATTTATTTTGTGATGATGACAAGCGCTCTGGGGGGAAAAAGAAAAAGAAAAACAAAAGGGGTCACCTGATGAACACAATCTGCCCGCTGTGATTACTTCCTCCCTGTGAAAGAGCTCTGATGTCTTAATGGATGTTGAGCCGCTACGGGGTTTAATCTCATCTCAGCGTCTAAACATACCCACCGCGCATTGTTCCACCACCTGGCAACCGACTCGCCGCTTCGGGATCGAATCAAAAACGTGCGAAACGATTTTGAAAGCTGTGAAATGATAAGACAATGTTGACTGCAAGTGTGTCAGTGGCAGTTTTCTCAGTTTACAGGAATATAATTTTGCTCCCCAACGTCCGGCTTTTTGAAGTAATTCTGGATTGTGATTGGTCAGAAGGCGGTGATGAATTTTTTATTAATACTCATCCAGAATTGTATTACTGCATGCTCGTACTGATCACACTACATTGTTAAAAGTATTGGAACATCTAAATTTCCAGCCATATGTGTTTCTTTCCCAAACTGTAGACACACAATTGTCTTTGGATGCAATTTTCCCTTCATTTGAAACAGAAGATCCAAACCTGTTCCACAGTTCTTGTGTGGTAACCTGCTCCCTAATGAAAGTCACGTCTCTGTTAATGAAGTCAGGATCCCAAATACCACAGCACATTTTGAGAGATCTTCTGGGGACCTTGATGGTTAGGAGGTGTCTTGGTGGCAGAGGGAGGAACTCCAGTGTGGATTAGGAGAACCAAACCTGTTCCAAACCTGTGAAAATATGGGCTGGAGCAAAAGGTCTCCTGCTATAAAGCCTTATCACCTCACCTGCATCACTACATGACATGCTAACCCCCTCTTGGCTAAACAGATCTCCACAAATCTCCACAAAATCTCATTAGAACAAAACTTAGTGTGGAATGAGATGTTCACAAAGAAGCCCCAATCTTATGTTCAGGTGTCCACAAACTTTCATCCATATAATGGATGTCGCAGGTTTGGATTTGGAAAAGATTTACAGAAGAAGTCTCCAATGCCATAACTTTTGTGGCAATAATGTGTGATGATCAGACGTCTGGGCTAGAGCATCTCCAAAACAGCCAATATGCTGCCCTACCAAAAGTGCTTCAATGAAAAACTACCAGTGACAGAAAGTACAAAGGCTCTGGGTGTGTGATGCTCTGGTTGATGTTCTGTTCGAAAACCTTGACTGTTACTTTGATGTTACTGACCACATTCCTAAACCTGGAGGTGTCCTCACCATCAAAATGCTGTTTCCTGCGCAACCAAACTGAAACAAACTTTTAAAGAATACTTTGAGGAACATCATGAGTTCTGTGGGAGCCGAAATTGATTGAGCATTTCTTGGGACCTCACAACTTGGAGGATCTGCTGATCTGCTTGATCACAAATAACACAGAACACTTCCAGAGGTCTTCTGGAACTTAGACCTTTTTGGGTCCAAGTGGCACAAGGAGGAACTCTATAATATTACGGTAGTTTTGATGTTCTAGCTGATCGGTGTAAATACAGAAGATCTTGTAGCACCTGTAGCAGTGATGATACAAGCAGTGATCAAGGGGTGAAAACACAGACTTGACCAACTGCAGAGCTGAAAACCTTGAGGTGCTTCTGGAATATGAAAGAAGTGTATGTGGGAGGAAGAAGCCGAGGAGTTTAGTGGGTTTTTTGACGCCAGTGAAAGATTCTGAAAATCCCTATTAGCATACTGTTCTCTGTACAAGAACCTGGAGCGCTGGCACTTATGGAGTGTGTATATATGTGTGTGTGTGTGTGTGTGTGTGTGTGTGTGTGTGTGTGTGTGTGTGTGTGTGTGTGTGTGTGTGTGTGAGTGTGAGACCAAGCTTCTGAAAGCTGTGTAGGCAGGAGGCAGACATTCAGACATCTCTGACTGAAAGAGACTCCCATATTGCTCTTTCTCTCTTCTGCTTTCTTTGTTGGGTTTGTCTCCAGACCTGAACATCAAGAACTCACAATACTGGTGTGTAGATCTTCAGACTTCTGTTTACAAAAAGTAACATTAAAAAATCTGCTTAGCTCCTCCCATTTTCCCAGACTATTCCAAAATGAAAGTACATTCCACATCATCTTCCCTGAAGAGTGATGCTGATTCACATAGAGAACGTAGCGATTGTTCCTCATCTGTAAACACAAACACACAATAAAATCCAGAGATATAAAACACAGACTGAAGACAAAACGACTGCTTTTATTCTTCACTGATGATTTAAGTGAAGTTTTACATAAAATCACATCAGCCACTGAAACTATTCACAATAAAATAGCAATTGATCCACAACCTGCTGTCCTGCTGCACTAGACAGACAGACAGACAGACAGACAGACAGACAGACAGACAGACAGATAGATAGATAGATAGATAGATAGATAGATAGATAGATAGATATTTGTTGACAGTCAGCACCTCCATATTATTGCAGGAGTGTAGAAGGAGAACTGCTGGGATGTAACAGTAACATCTCAGGTCAGTGTGGACACTAGGAAGCTTCTCAGTGTTTTACTACAATGGCCTCAGAAGACAAGATGTGCTGCTGTGATTAGCATTGCTGTGTTGCTGTGTTGGGACATGTTGTGATTAGCATTGCTGTGATTAGCATGTTGTTATTAGCATTGCTGTGTTTGGCGTGTTGTGATTAGCATGTTTTGTTTAGCATTGCTGTGACTAGCATTGCTGTGTTACTGTGATTAGCATTGCTGTGTTTGGCATGTTGTGATTAGCATTGCTGTGTTTGGCGTGTTGTGATTAGCATTGCTGTGTTTGGCGTGCTGTGATTAGCATTGCTGTGTTACTGTGATTAGCATTGCTATGTTTGGCGTGTTGTGATTAGCATGTTTTGTTTAGCATTGCTGTGTTACTGTGATTAGCATTGCTGTGTTCGGCGTCTTGTGATTAGGATTGCTGTGTTTGGCGTGTTGTGATTAGCATTGCTGTGTTTGGCGTGTTGTGATTAGCATTGCTGTGTTACTGTGATTAGCATTGCTGTGTTTGGCGTGTTGTGGTTAGCATTGCTGTGTTTGGCGTGTTGTGATTAGCATTGCTGTGTTTGGCGTGTTGTGATTAGCATTGCTGTGTTTGGCGTGTTGTGATTAGCATTGCTGTGTTTGGCGTGTTGTGATTAGCATTGCTGTGTTTTGCGTGTTGTGATTAGCATTGCTGTGTTTGGCGTGTTGTGATTAGCATTGCTGTGTTTGGCGTGTTGTGGTTAGCATTGCTGTGATTAGTGCTGTGCAGCTTTATCTGCTGGTATTTTTATTACTCTGAGCAGAGCAGAAGAAAGCAGAGAGGAAAATCCTCAGCACTTTGAAACATCAGCGAGGGGATGATTCAGGTTTTATAGAGAATGTGGTTTGAGGGATTTGTATTGAATTTCAGTAGAAAAGCAGTGTGTGTGTGTGTGTGTGTGTGTGTGTGTGTGTGTGTGTGTGTGTGTGTGTGTGTGGCAGCTTTACAACTCATACTGTTTTTAAAACAGCTGGATCTGGAGCGGTCCTGCTTGAGGAATAAACAGCAGAAAATGCATTTTTGGTCTTTTCAGAAAGCAGGTTTTTTTTCTCTAAAAGCTTTGAGGGTTTGATTTTCATAATAATATCAGTTAAGGATGAGTTCTAGAATGAGCTCTAGGCAGAAAACATGCTGACAGAGCAAAATAATTCACCAGAAGGAACATAGTAAGGTGTGTGAGAAGCTCAGTGGGCCTGGAGAACCTTCAGGAACATCTCAAATCCTCAGAACAGAAGATTCCAGACTCTTATGCTTCATGAGTCCTTCTGTCTTTCAATATGAGCATCATGAGAATTCCAAGGCTTCATTATACATCAACCGTCCATGTGCATCATCTTCATTCTCCTCCTCCTCCACCTCCTCGTTATCATCATCTTCATAATCACCATAACCATAACAATAACCATTCTTCTCTGTAAAAGCTCCATCTCATGGTTCATTTAATCCAGAATTAGAGCCTCATCCTCATCATGCCTCACACAAATTTATTTCAAGAAGGAGCATTTTTTTGTGGAATTAAAAGGATATTGAGGACACAAATCCCTCTGAGATGCCTTCACCCTGGAGAGGAAATAGTCCAGAATGTTTAATAGAAGATGCTTTTCAGAGGAACTGTGCTATTTTCTTCCTTGTTTCCCTTTAGGCTTCAGTACCAAGTGCTCCACTTAGAAGGTTCTTAGGTTTGAGGAACAGTGTGGATGGAATTCTAATGGTAAGAATCGATGTGAATTGAATCTTCTCAGGGTGAGGAAGAGTGTGGATGCAACTCTTCCCAGGGTGAGGAACAGTGTGCATGGTTTTCATTTCTGGGTGAGGTACAGTGTGGATGTTATTCTCAAGGTGAGGAGCAGTGTGGCTGGTGGTCTCAGGGTGAAGGAAATTGTGTATGGTGTTCTCATGGTGATGGACAGTTTGGATGGTGTAGAGTGCGAATGCAGTTCTTCTCAATGTGAGGATCAGTATGGATATTCTTCTCTGGGTGAAGAAAAGTATGAATGGTGTTCTCAGGGTGAGGAGAAGTACGGATGGTGTTCTCAGGGTGAGAAGAAGTACAGATAGTGCTCTAAGGGTAAGGAAAAGTACGGATGGTGTTCTCAGGGTGAGGAGAAGTACGGATGGTGTTCTCAGGGTGAGGAGAAGTACAGATGGTGTTCCCAGGGTGAGGAGAAGTACGGATGGTGTTCTCAGGGTGAGAAGAAGTACGGATAGTGCTCTAAGGGTGAGAAGAAGTACGGATGTGCTCTAAGGGTGAGGAGAGGTACGAATGGTGTTTTCATGGTGAGGAGAAGTACGGATGGTGTTTTCAGGGTGAGGAGAAGTACGGATGGTGTTTTCAGGGTGAGGAGAAGTACAGATGGTGTTCCCAGGGTGAGGAGAAGTACGGATGGTGTTCTCAGGGTGAGAAGAAGTACGGATGGTGTTTTCAGGGTGAGGAGAAGTACGGATGGTGTTTTCAGGGTGAGGAGAAGTACAGATGGTGCTCTCAGGGTGAGGAGAAGTACGGATGGTGTTCTCAGGATGAGGAGAAGTATGGATGGTGTTCTCAGGATGAGGAGAAGTATGGATGGTGTTCTTAGGGTGAGGAGAAATTAGATGGAGTTCTCAGGGTGAGGAGAAGTATGGATGGAGTTCTCAGGGTAAAGGACATTTTTAATGGTGTTCTCAAGGCGAGGAACAATTTGAATGGTGTTCTCAGATTGAGCAAAACTGTGGGTGATGTTTTCAGGCTAAAAAACAGTGTGAGTGGCGTTCTTCCTTTTCTTTTTTTTTTTTATCTTTATTCTGTATGTTCTACAGCATACCATGTAGTTTTTGTCTTCGAATCAAAGCTAAATATTGCTTTCTGTCAGAACTTTCCGAACGATTACGGTGTTTGTATGAAGGGTGCCAATAGTTTTGCACATTGTGGTATTGGGTGAATATTAACAGCTCTGTACACTGATGATTTATGACTGTGACCATGTTTAGTGATTTTGCTGTCAGCTTAAGTGTGACAGAATCTTCTCTTTCTGTCTTTCTTTCTGTGTGTGTGTGTGTGTGTGTGTGTGTGTGTATGTGTGTGTGTGTGTGTGTGTGTGTGTGTGTGTGTGTGTGTGTGTGTGTGTACACAGTTAAACCAACCGTCATCGACGTCGATATCTTCGTTAACAGCATCGGACCCGTCTCCTCAATAAATATGGTAAGTGTAATGGATTTCCACATGATCTACAGCTGTGTGTGTGTGTGTGTGTGTGTGTGTGTGTGTGTGTGTGTGTGTGTGTGTGTGTGTGTGTGTGTGTGTGAGGTGATTGCTGTGAGGTGCCCAAAGCCTGACCTTAGGGAAAACACTTAGATAGTTTGAAGAAAATAAAGTAGTCAAATCACATTATAGTCCACGCTGTGGGACACTGCAGAACATATCACAGGGTTCAGATCTACACTGAGCAGAACAAAACATCTGACCACCTAGTAGATACATGTCTCCAGATTAGAAACCATTCAATATTGGATGCAATGTCATGAAATTTTTCCTTCACTTGAACTACGAGACCCAAACCTGTTCCAGCCTCAAGCCAGCTCCATGAAGATCTGCTATCCATGGGTTGGAGTGAAAGATCTTCAACTATAGAGCTCCAACCCTGTTAAACAGCTTTTGGAATGAATGTGAACACTAACTGAACTCCAGGCCTCCTCACGTTCTCACCTACATCAGTTCCTGACTTTACTAACACCCTTATGGATGAATGAATCTCCACAAATCTAGAGGAACATCTTCCCAGAATGCCCAGATTCTGATAGTCTAGAAGTTGTTTAGGTGTGAATAGAGGATTGTGATTGGCTGGAAGACATTTAGGTTTGAATAGTGGATTGTGATTGGCTGGAAGGAGTTCAGGTTTGAATAGTGGATTGTGATTGGCTGGAAGTGGATTGTGATTGGCTGGAAGGAGTTCAGGTGTGAATAGTGGATTGTGATTGGCTGGAAGGAGTTTAGGTGTGAATTCAGAGCGTTGAACACGCAGGTTGTCTGCGAATTGTATTTGGAGACGAACAGGAGCAGAAAATGTTCAAATGAGAAACGGAATGAAAAACAGCAGCAGGAACCAGTAACTCCAACAACTTCATTATTTGTGGAAACATGTACATCATTCATATAAATGTATCTTCTGGGACTACTTTATCTGTGTGTGTGATTCGTAACAGCAGAATTGGAGATGTAACGAGTCGTGTATCGAATAAAAGGAAAATTTTCTGCAAACATCAATAACAGTTTGAACTCCTCAATGCTGGAGGTGATCATGGTAGAAGGTGATGATCCACGGCAAGGTGTGAGACCTTACACTATTAAAATGCTTCACCTCGAGATGTTCTTCAGCTCCACATTGTGCACTGTAACACCTTTGTGTTGTGTTTTCCTGGATGTATCTCTGACGTCCTGTAATTCCCACTTGGAAAGATTTTCTCAGTAATGTAACAAGTGAAGATGAGAAACAGAAGCAGTCTTTTTTCCCTCCGTTTCTCGTTTATGACTGCGGTACTCTGGAGGGGAATCGGATCATTTAAAGGTTAATGTGTTTAAACGGTATAAATGGCAAATTATTAGGAACGCTTTCAACTGCAAGCTGTGGGGGTTCATTATTTAACTTAATATTCCGTTACTCGGAGACGTATCTCGTTATTTACGCTTAGTTCTGTATGACATTTTCGATTTTGCTGATCAGGTTGGTCCGTGACCCCTAGGGGTTTGCGGCGGTACTGCAGGGGCTCCTAATAATTAATGTTGGATCACAAATATTTTTTTTGTTAAGAAAAATAAACATGGGTTAAAAACATCAAAGATCAAATATAAAATTTGAAAAATATAATTATTACATTAAAGTTCTATCAAACTTAAAGCTGATGGTTAAGTAAATTAAATTTAATTGTCCGCCTACAAATCTATAAAAATAACACAATCTGAACAACTTAATAAAATTGTGATTGTAATTGCAAAATATGTTTGTTATGATGCATAAATCTTTTTGGAAGGTTTGAAAATATATAGTAAAATATATGATGCGGGTACAACAACAACATAGTTCTAGTTTTTGTAACACATTAGAACCGGCGCAATACAATTGGCTTTTATTAATATCAGTGGTTACGTTTGGCACATTTTAAATCAGGGGTCCCTGCCACATGTCTCAATCGCCTATGGGGTCCTTGACCTGGAAAACTTTAAAGACTTCTGCCCAGTAAGTAAGTTTCTTTCAGCTTCTCCCGTTAGGGGTCGCCACAGCGGATCCTCCGCACGTTTGATTTGGCACATGTTTTACGCTGGATGCCCTTCCTAACGCAACCCTCCCCAATTTATCCGGGCTTGGGACCGGCACTGAGAGTGGCTGGGGATAGTCCCCTGACCCGGGAATCGAACCCGGGTCGCAGCAGTGGAAGCGCTGCGTCTTAAACACTAGACCACCAGGGGACCTTAAAGGCTTCTGCCCAGTACTATTTACAATTGCACCCCCTCCCCCCATTTATGGTGCCCACCATTCACAGCATATATACTGCAATACCCCAGTTTTGCACCTCTGCCTGCAAACATTTAGGGACTGCTAATTGACTCTAATCTGATCATCTCCTCCAATACAAACAAACAGAATAGAAATTACTCATAATGTGTGAATGTGATATTCTCAGTCATCTAGTTGGACACATCTGCTCAGACAACTTTTAACATTACTTAATGCAAGCTTGGGCATCTTTAAGAATGCGTTCTGATTGGCTGACAAGCCAGCTCCATAAAGATCTGCTTTCCATTAGAAGTGGAAGAGTGGAAGATTTTTTTCTACAAAATATTTGCCCAACATTTTTGGAGATAATCGAGACGTTTTTTTTTTGGCAGATGTGAGACAAGGCTTTGGGTTCACCGTCAACTTTTCCACGGGTGCCATTTTTGCACTGTGTCTTTCTTATTGCTGGATCGTGAGCACTGGCCTTATCTGATGCACATGAGGCCTGCAGGTCTTTAGATGTTGTTCTTGGTTCTTTAAGAGCTCCTGGGTGAGTCAACGTTGTGCTCTTGGAGTAATTTTTTAAGGCCTCAATGTGGTTCACAGTGGTTGTGAGACCAAAAAGCCTCACTTGCTTTTTGTGATCTTTTTGCGAGCCAGGCAGGTTTGGAGACTTTCCTCGAGTTTGTGTAATGTTAGATTTGCTAATAATTTAGGTGTGACAAATATACAAAAATCAGGAGGGGGCAAATACTTTTTTCACAGCACTGTGCATATATATATATATATATATTGTATATATTATATCTGACTGATCCTTATGTATATTTTTATTTTTAATATCATCATGTTTTACAGAAGATCCAGAGGTCCATGTGAATGAAAATGATCTCTATTGTACTTTTATTTTTTTCGTTACTGAAACCAAAAGGAACTGATGCTCGGTGTCTGGGTGAAGAACACTTTTAATCTGAACAGGAATGAATTTAAAATGGATTTTTGAGGTTCCTATGCAATGACTAAAGTAAGTTCCCTTCAAATTAGAGCTTGGAGAACTTTTATTTTATGGTTGCTCCCCTCTTCCATCCTAGTCCACACGGAACCCTGTTTCTGGGGTTTCTGTAGAACATGTTGATTAATGACCAAATAAGGAGTAACCATTCATTCTTTTTGGTGCGGTTACAGAAAAACAATCAATGACTTGTGGATGGAATAAATTTTGTTTACTCCTTTTGGAAGTGTTTCTGCAGCACCAATGTAGTTTCAGTATATCTTCTTCTTCTTCTTTCTTCTGCTCCCATTAGGGGTCTCCACAGCAGATCATCCGTCTCTTTATTACTCTGTTCTCTACATCTGCCTCTTTCAAACCAACTACCTGCATGTCTTCCCTCACCACATCAATAAACATCCTTCTTGGTCTTCTCTTCATATACCCCATGTCCCTCCACTGCACATGACCAACCATCTCTTTCACTTTGTCTCTAAAACGCCTACCTGCATGGTCCTTCTAATAAACTTGTTTATAATTCTGTCCATCTCTGTTACTCCACAGCATTTTGAACTCCTCCATCTCACCATTTTCAACGTCACCATTATCATCATTATTGTCTTCATCAAGATTTTCATCATCATCATCATCATCTTGTAGCTGGAGTTCACTCTGACCTGTACTGATTCTACTCTGCACATTAAAAGAAATGAAATCTCTGTGTTAAATCTGCTTGTATTGATTCGTGTGACACGGGACGGAGCTCAGGATGATGAAAGGATGCTTTTTTTCACCTGAGGGATGTTTTTCTTCTTGCGTTCCAGACGTAAGCCTGCCGTGATCAAAAGCCCATTTCAAAAGATTTAAAAGTTTTCAAGGTTGAAATTTTTCACAGTGTGAACGCAGCAGACGGCTGAACGCTGTACTATGGGTGTTTTCTTTGTCAGGGAATAAAATTTGTATAAAAATGATTGCACAGAATTTCACAGAACTCAGCAGATTTTTCTGGTGTTAACTCAAGCTAGCTGCTTTGAAGTCCCACAGCCCACTTCCCAAAGTCCCACTAATCACTTCCTGGTGTTTCGCTTCTCATTTCCTAAAGTTTCACTACCCGCTTCAAAAAGTTCCACTTTTCACTTCCTGGGGTTCCAAATCTCACTTCCCAAAGTTATATTACCAACTTCTCTCTTTTAAAGCATTATTTATGTTCTAAATGAGTTCTAGGGTTCTGTGAAGATCCTCTCTGGGTTCCTGCAGCTTATAAACTTTTCAAATTTACTTTAAGGTGAAGAAAATCACAGAATCCCGACTAATGGTAGTTAAAAAAAATAACCTGAACCCTGACATTCACTCAATTATACAATAAGGCCAACACACACACACACACACACACACACACACACACACACACACACACACACACACACACACACACACACTATATTTGATTATACAGTGGGGGAAATAATTATCTGATCCCCTGCTGATTTACAAAGAAATGAACAGTTTTAATGGTGGGCTTTTATTTAAACAATGAGACAGAATATAAAAAAAATCCTTAAAAAACACTAAAAAACAGGTTATAAATGAATTTGTCCATTTCAGTCTTGTGAAGGTCCACAATCTCGTCCCTGATGTCCTTTGGCAGCTCTTTGGTCTTTCCCATGGTGGTGGAGAGGTTTGAATGGAAGAGGTGGATTCTGTGACTGCTGTCTTTTATACAC
>MU553112.1:4166779-4209279 GCA_024362625.1 Silurus asotus | reverse complement strand
CGTCGTTTAACACTCAGCTCCTGATGAAGTTTTAAACACAGCTCTGTTTTTTAGGTTTTTGCTCTCGTCAAGGCAGCATGCTGGAACTGCTCATGCTTAGATTGCTGTGGGGTCAGAACAGCGTGTGCAGATGTTACTGTAGAACCGTCTCTCACAGAACTATGGCCAATTTATTGTTCTGTCAGGATGAGATCTGACATGGACTTCATCTCAACCTTAAAAGCTTCCGGGAATAATTCTGACGATTTAGAACAAAATACACTGAATGAAATACTTATACACATATGTACATGTACACAAGCATTTTGAACATCTTATTCCACATTCAATCTTCATTTCCTCTTTGCTCTTCCCAACCCCTGTTCATGATTCCTGTTTTTCCTGGATACACTGGATACTGGTTTTGGACTTCGGACTGTCTTTTGGTTTTGCGTTGGCTCTGCGCTTTATTGTTTCGTTTTCCGGATTTGGAATTAATCACTGTTTTTTGGATTCTGATTTGGGTTCTTCCTGCATTGCTTTGTTATGGTTTTGGTTATGTAAGTTTTATGTTGGGTGGTTACATTATGGTTATGGTTATGTTGGGGTTATGTCTGGGTTGTGTTGAGTTGTTATTTGAGGGTTATGTCAGGGTTTTCTCAAGGGTATTTTGGGAGGTTGTGTCAGGTTTATTTATGGGTTATGTCAGGGTTATAATGGTGGTTATAAAGAGGGTTCCCTTTGAGGACATCGAGCTGCGTCGGATCTATGCAATCGCTTCGCTCCTTGGACCTCAGAGTCCATCACGTGGTCTCGTTTATCAACCACCGGGGGGGGGGTCTGCGTTCGCGCCCCCTGTACAGCTGTACAGCTCAGGGCACAGCTCAGAGACTTGGGTCTCTCCACTGAGTTAGTAAAGACCATTCTCTAATATAGAGTTCCCTCCACTAGGCGGTTGTATGCCACGAGATGGCATCTGTTCACTGCGTGGTGCTTTCGGCGCCAATTAGACCCAGTCCACTTCCCATTTTGTTCAGTGCTGGAGTTTCTGCAGGAGCACCATTAAAGTCTACGCGTCCGCCGTTTCACCATATCACGCTCCCATGTCTGGGAATTCACTGGGCAGAGACCCACTCCTGATGTGTTTTCTCTGCGGCACCTGGAGGCTGAGGCCCCTGGTGCATCCAAGAATGCCTGGGTGAGACCTGGCTGTAGTGTTGGAGGCTCAATTCAAGCCCCCCTTGTTGGCCATCTGCTCTCTAAGGAGAGTAATTGATTTGCAGGCCCTCTCTGTGGCCCTCTCTTTTATTAAGTTTACTTCAGGTATGACCAGTGCTTTCCGGCACCCTAGAGTGGGTTTCGTCCCCAAGGTGCCCTTGGTCGTCAAACGACCTGTCGGGCTCCAGGCATTCAACCCTTCTCCATGCTTGACCCCAGACCAGAAGAGGTCATGCTTGACCCTAGACCTGGTACGAGCTGTTATGTCCACTGTACGAGTCCCTGGAGAAAGTCGGAACAACTGTTCATCTGCTATGGCCATACGACGTGAGGCCATCCTGCTCATAAGCATATGCTCAGCAGGTGGATTATTGACGCTATTGCGTCTTCTTACGGGTTATATTGGGAGTTATATCAGGGTTTTTTAGGGTTGTATCGAGAATTATATCGGGGTTATTTTTGGGGTTATATTAAGGGTTATGTTGGGGGTTATATTGGGGGTTATGTTGGGGGTTATTTGGGGGTTATGTTGGGGCTTATGTTGAGGGGTGTGTCAGGGCTATGACAGGATTATGTCAGGGTTATGTTAGGGGTTATGCTGGGGGTTTATGTAAGGAGGTTATATCTGGGTCCAGGGTGATGCTGTGATGGTGGTGTTGGAGGTTGTACAGTAGGTCTGCTGTAGGATCTTCAGCTCTATGAGAGCAGGAGTGTGATAGTGAAGTCTTGGGAAGTAATTTGTTTTAAAAAGAGTTTAAAAAGAGAAAGTAGGTCAGTGCTGGAGCAGTGAACGGAAGCCTGTGGGTCTCACTAATAAAACGTAGGTTCTTTATTCCACACACAGCTCTTTACATACTTTTGTGTGTTTGTGTCCAGGAACTCAGGGACAAGAACCAGAGTCAAGGAGGAGGAGGAAGAGGGCGTGTCTTCACCAAGCCCCTCCCCCTCCCAGACACAATTACACTGCAAAATTTGTGAAATAAAATAATGAACTTTCTGACGAACAGCTGCTTTAAACAAACAAACAAACAAATAAACAAACACACAATCCAGCTGTTGCTGTTTCACATGTGATTAAAACAAATCTTTCCTCTTTCATGTACTCTTTTTTTTTTCATTTTTCTTTTTTGACCTTTGTTTTTGTGCTTTATTTACTTTTTTTTTATTAATTGTTTTGTTTATTCTTTTTTGTCTTTTTTGGTTCTTTCTTTCTTTCTTTCTTTTCTTTCTTCCTTTCTTTCTTTCTTTCTTCCTTTCTTTTTTAAATTACCTTTCCATTCATTCTTATTCTTTCCTTTGTTTCACTTTGTTACTTTTGCTCCTTGTTTTTCTTCCTTTTTTGTTTATCTCTAGGCCACAATTCTAAATAAAGCAATACTTTTTTATGTTCTTTTTTTTGTTGTTGCTCAAAGCAGTCGTGGAAATGAGGAACAATACTGTAGATTGAAATGAAAAATTGTAAGATTAAAGAAACGCTGCGTTTTTATTTTCTCCCTCTGGTCTCTTTCGTTCTCGCTCAGGCCTCAGTCTTTCCTGATGGTCCTGTGGAGTTTCCTGCTCCTTGGTGCTTCGTGATACAGAGCTGTTTAGGCTTCAGACAGAGTTTATTTCTCCGAGCTCTTAAAGGGCACACAGGAGCTAGAGACGGATCAAAAAATGACATGTCCTCGGGTCTGCCGTCGTTCCTGCGTTCTTGTAAATAAAAGCTATTTTTAGAGATATAAAGGGCAAAACCGCAATGAGCTTCTTTAGCGTTATGCAACGTACGAAACGAGTCTGGAGTGAATTAGAACTCGCTACAGAACGACTCATTTTCCACAGCGCTGGAGACGTGTTGATATACAGTATTCTCTATCACAGCAGCTCTCTCGCTCTCTCTCTCTCTCTCTCTCTCTCTCTCTCTCTCTCTCTCTCTCTCTCTCCATTTATATTAGGGATGGCAAAAATCGTCTCATCGTCATAAAAGTTCGGGATGTGATGCATCGACTTGAAAAAGTTTTTACAGATACAAGTTGGCATTTGTATCACGATGCAATGTTTTTAACATATTTGAGTCGGTAAAAAACGATTTATTTCTGTGTAATTATCAGTAGATGCTCTGTACTTTCTATTATTTCGAAATTGACCAATAATTTGTGACCGATATTTGATATGTAGATCGATTTGCTACGCGAACATGACGTATCACAGCACTACGGAGACGGAGGCGTGTCCTGAGAGTCACATAGAATCCAGATTAACATGGCAGAGGTAGAGCTGTAACTTCCTGCAGACACAACAGGAAAAGAACGTCTGGGTTTATTTTTATTTTTTTTCTTTTTGCACTTTAAAGGCGTGTGTATGAAAAGGCCAAGCGTTAGAAATCAGAAGACAATAAATGTAATTGATGATTTGATGTCTGTCTGCACCGAAGAAATAAAAGTGAACTTTCTGCACCATCATTGAACTGTAGCACATTAGATTTTTTTCCATTGGATCGTATTGAATTGTGTAGAATTCAATTGAAATCAGATTAATTTTATAATGGAAAACTGTATTTGGTCGAAATGAAGCTGTAATGGGAATTTTTTGGTGTACAAGATGTTTTCAGATGCAGGAGCATGACATTTCCCCTTTACTCAAACTAGTAGAACTAAACCTCTTCCAGCATGGCAATGCTTCTGTGCACAAAACCAGCTCCATAAAAGATCTGCTTTCAATGGGTTGGAGTGGAAGATCTCCTGCTATAGAGCTCCACCCCTTGGGATGAATGTGAACTCTGACTGCACTCCAGGCCTCCTCACCTTCTCACCTACATTAGTACCTGACTTTACTAACACCCTTGTGGATTAATGAATCTCCATAAAATCTAGAGGAACATCTTCTCAGAAGAGTGGAGCTCATTATAACAGTGAATGGAGACTCAATGTGGAACGGGATGTTCAATCTTTTATTCAGGGGCCCACAAACGTTTGTCCTTTAAGCATAATTTGAGGAATTTGTGTGTTTTAAGCTGCCTGATAAACAAATTGGAAGATCTCAAAGGATCTTGATATGATTTTGAAGACACAAGTAATCACAAAATCCTGTAGATATGATAAAAAGATGCTGTTTTGAAGCAGATGCAGAGGATTGGTGTTTTATCAGGGTTGATTTTGGAACATAAGGATTTGCCTGAAGGTGGGACAGGACTGGATTTACCATCTCTCTCTCTCTCTCTCTCTCTCTCTCTCTCTCTCTCTCTCTCTCTCTCTCTCTCTCTTTCTCTCTCTAGAGCAGAGGGATGAAACTGGATAAAAGTGTAATCCCAGACTAACAGAGTTTATCGAGGCACTCTGAGAAACGTTTGGAACCTCTGATGCTCCTCACTCGCCTTTAACCGACCAGAATGTGTTTTGTTAGATACATTTTTGAAAAACAAGGCAAGGCATCACCACGGAAACAAGAGTGAGGCTCTAAGTAGGATGTGTGATGCGTGGGTGAGAGACGGAGATAAACAGAGCGATAACAACAGCGTGAGAAGAGTGGGAGGAGAGAGGGAGATGGAGGAGTGCAGAGTAAGTTCCTCTTTCCCACCGTTGGAAAGATCGTCTCTGCAGGGAATCCCCTGGCTCCGAAACGTAAAGCCTTTAAACAGTGTGAATCCTCTGGCACTGGAGACTCCTTCAATAAAAGTGTTCCAGAAACTTTCAAGAAACATTCAGTATCAACTTTTTTTTTTTTTGCCTTATTTTCCAATTTAATTCGATTTAATTGAACAAACTGTTGCTATGTAAATGATTTATTCATTCTAAACCTGCTGAGAATTTAAATCAATCACCTTCTGGCCAATCAGAATCCAGAAAACCCCAATTGTTGTTCTTTGCTTCGTGTAATTTTCTGGATTTTTGTACTAATAAAACACTTTCTTTAATTGCGAAAACGTCCGTCTAGGTTTCCTCTGTGTTCTTCCCACCTCCCAGAAACACTCCAGTGGGTTTTTATCTGCTGGAAATCTGTCCACCAATGCATTCATTAGTCTTTTATCTTAAAGCAGTAGTACTTTTTTTTATAAGGAAATAAAATTGTGTGTATCAGAGCAGGAACATAATCCAGAAGAACCAAACTATCTTGCCATGGGAGCAGCTCGCTGTATCTTTTGCAAAAGCATGTTTGTGGATTTGTGTTTTTGATTTTTTGGTGTTTGTTTTGGTTGCTTTAGTGCGCTCGGCTGGATTCGGCGCTGTTTTGTTTGGATATAAATAAGGCTGGTTTTCCTTTTGAGAGCAGCACCTGGAGCTCTTTTTCAAGCTTAATGATTACATTTGAATAGCTGCGACTCATCCATGGGGATGTGCATGGAAATGGATAAAAAAAAAAGAGCATTTCTCAGATGACCTGCTGATGTTTCCAGTATCAGTGAGTTTACAAACCCCTTAGTGTCAGTAGGCATGAGGGGAAGGACCCAAATGCAGGACAGATTAAATTCCCAATTGTCTGAAAACTTAAGAGCTCCTTAAAAAGGAGAGCAAGAATCTGAAAATGTTATAGAAATAAATAACTCAAACCCGGAGCCCAAAAGGAGCAGAGACGGCGCACTGTCCGAAAATACAGTCTGAGGAGCCGAGAGCCGTCAGAATCCGGGATAAACGAGTCCCACAAAACCGAGAGATTCAAAAAGGAAGGTAAAATATTGCACGGGGAAAAGGGCAGGAAGTTCTCGAACAAACACGTAGCTGAAGAGACAATTTGGCGAGAGAAGGAGCTGGCATCTATTTATACTCTGGGAAGATGCCCACCGTCAGCTGATTCAAGGGGATTCAAGGTTTCTTAGTGACATAAAAAGATAAAAAGTTTGGATTTATAAATACTGAAGTGTATTGAATACTAAAATGAATGGAATACTAAAGTCTATGAAATACTGTTGTCTATTGAATACTGAAGTGTATGGAATTCTGAAGTATTTGGAATATTTAATGTAGGGAATGCTGAAGTATATAGAATACTGACGTGTAGAGAATACTGACGTGTGGGGAATACTGACGTGTAGGGAATACTGACGTGTAGGGAATACTGAAGTATATAGAATACTGAAGTGTAGGGAATACTGACGTGTGGGGAATACTGAAGTATATAGAATACTGAAGTGTAGGGAATACTGAAGTATATAGAATACTGAAGTTTATAGAATACTGACGTGTAGGGAATACTGAAGGGTAGGGAATACTGAAGTGTATAGAATACTGGCGTGTAGGGAATACTGAAGTGTATAGAATACTGGCGTGTAGGGAATACTGAAGGGTAGGGAATACTGAAGTGTAGGGAATACTGAAGTGTAGGGAATACTGAAGTATATAGAATACTGACGTGTAGGGAATACTGAAGTGTAGGGAATACTGACGTGTAGGGATTACTGAAGTATATAGAATACTGGCGTGTAGGGAATACTGAAGGGTAGGGAATACTGAAGTGTAGGGAATACTGAAGTGTAGGGATTACTGAAGTATATAGAATGCTGAAGTATATAGAATGCTGAAGTATATAGAATACTGAAGGGTAGGGAATACTGAAGTGTAGGGAATACTGACGTGTAGGGAATACTGACGTGTAGGGATTACTGAAGTATATAGAATACTGACGTGTAGGGAATACTGACGTGTAGGGAATACTAAAGTAAAGGGATTACTGAAGTGTAGGGATTATAAAAGTGAAGCATAAGGAACACTTTAGTATACAGAATATTGAAATGTTAGGACTACTGAATTGTACAATATATTGAGGTGTATTGTGTAATTTGGAAGTTTACGGAATGCTGCAGTGTGGTGGGAAATGGTAACTTAGTGGTTAATGCGTTGGTCTTTGGCTCGGAAAGTCACAAGTTCAAATCCCAGCACTACTAAGCTGCGGCTTCAAAGCCTTCAACTGTTCTGTAATTTTAGCGAAATAAAGTATGTTGAAATTTTGGCCAAATCACTGCAGCAATAACACAGAAGAGTAAACAATAAAACCACCATCATGGTGTTGATTGTTTTCCTGGAACATCACATTGTGTTTTCAGTGTCGATATGCAGCTTTTCATCATCGCTAATATTAACTCCTAAAACATGCGTTTGGCAGCGTGACCTGTACAGTCTGACACGCCTGGAAGAACATGTTTGTACACGCAGTGAGGAAACTATTCACTGTTTGAGCAGCAAAAAATCACTCTGGGTTGATCAGTAGAGACGTAAACAATCAGAACAACAAAACTGTAGGAACAAAGGTTTTTTTTTTTTTTACATTCTCACTTATATAACGTGCAGAAATCTGTTGGGCTCAGCGCTAGTCAGGTTTAGGGTTTGTTGCACTCAGCATTTAGCGCAATGATGCTGAGACATTTGTTTTCTAGTATGCAAATCGGCCACCAGAGACGTTGGCATGACGTTCCCATCGCCTAAATAAGAGCCTAATGCTCTCGGCGCCTGCCCTATTCCCGATTCAGGGATGTAAATGCCCAAAAAATGATAAATGGCACTATGAATTTAATTAGAGCGAAAGCAGGAGAAGTAGCTGGATGAATCTTGATCTCCATACACATTGGAGGTAAAGCGCGGAGAGCCACAGAGGGTTATTCTGAACACTGTGATGTCTTTGTCAGGCTGAGATTCCTCAGATCCCTGCTCAGGGAATCGCTCATCTGTATGCAGGTCATTTTGTAGAGCGATGGGATTTTGAGCTGAACAGACCAGGACACCGTGTAACGCTGTAGAGACGTACCATCCTCCTGGTGCTCTGTGAATTAGAAATGTAATCGTATTTAATAGATTTGCAGGAATGAGACAGGAAGTGGATTGAAAATACAACCTCTGTTTTGATCTTCATCTCCTTTAATTGGCTCTCCGACTCTTACAAGAACATCATGACCATTACAGAGCATTCCCGGCTTCAAATCGGCCCAGGGATAAAGAAAAACAGGACGTCTGATGATCCTCACGACTCGTGTGTAACCGTTTTGATTAAATCAGAGCCAGCGTGAAAATGCCAATATGCCTGCAATTATATAGACAGTCATACGAGTCAGGTGGCGTAATCAGGACGTAATTGCAGGGGGAAAAAACGGCTTCGTTCTGCCCAAAGCAGCACGAGGCTGAGTGAAGTGGAATCCTGCCGTTTATTTGAAGGAAACTCTTGGTCAGAGCAGGAAGCCAACATCTCAAACATGTCCATCTCCTGCATGGCATTTGTGTCTTTCAGGCAGGGTTGCCAGGTCTCAACAAAATGTTCTTTTTCTGTCGTATGTAATCTTTTTTATTTGAAAAATATAGCAATATAGCAATAAAGTTACAGAACTCTACACACTTCTGATTTATGTTTGGGTTTTTGGTGTTGTTTTGGATCAATGAATGCAGATAGAAAACCCACACACGCGTTATTCTGACCCAAATAACTCTCTACAGTTCTCACTGCAGTTCTCTACTCTGACTTATATTGGAGCAGTGATGTGTAATGAATATTAAACTTTATGGAATACTGAAGTGTATGTGGTTTTGGATCACATGGAATGTTGTTGTGTATGTAATACTGAAGTGTACGGAATACTCCTGTAGAAAAAGAAAATAATTCACTGGAATCATCTTCTTTTTTTTTTGGCTTCTCTTATTAGGGGGTGCCACAGCGGATTATCTGTCTCCATACCTCCCTGTCCTCTACATCTGTCTCTTTCAAACCAACTACCTGCATGTCTTCCCTCACCACATCCATAAACCCCCTCCTTTGTCTTCCTCTTTTCCTCCTTCCTGGTTGCATCCGCAAACATCATAGTCCACGGGGACTCCTGTCTGACCTCGTCCGTCAACTAGTCCATCACCACTGCGAACAGGAAAGGGCTCAGAGCCGATCCTTGATGCAGTTCCACCTCCACCCTGAACCAGTCTGTTGTTCCCACTGCACACTTCACTGCTGTCACACTGTCCTCATATATGTCCTGCACCACCCTCACATACTTCTCTGACTCACCAGACTTCCTCATACAATACCACAACTTCTCTCTTCACCCTGTCGTACTCTTTCTCTAAATCCACACACACACACAATGCAGCTCCTTCTGACCTTCTCTATACTTCTCCATCAACATTCTCACAGCAAATAATGCGTTTTCTCTGCATGAAACGATACTGTTGCTCACAGATGGTCACCTCTAATACTGAAGTGTAAAAAAATAAATTGGAATGCAGTGTACGGAATACTGAGTGTATAAAATACTGATTCTACAGAACAGGAAAAGGTTGAGCGATAAGCAAACACAATCTTGAGGGCAAAACCAGAACCAGAATCAAGAAACCAAAATTTCATCCAAAAACTGGCAAACGTAAAACCTAAACGTCTGAATAAACACAGTAAACTGGAGGATTGACTCGACAAAGACCTGTCTGAACCAACCTAATACACATTCATCAAATACAGAAGTAAGAACAGCTGTGAAAACAGCAAGGACACAGAAACAGCTGGTTAATTAAATTATGAAATAAATGTATGAATACATGTAATATCTTTAATATACAATAATAAAATTCTAATCAGATATAAATAAATATATATACTCTATGAGGAAGCCCTTTAGGAGTAGCCCTGTGGGTGCTTGTGGCATTAAATCGATGTTGCTTGAAGCTGTTGCTTTATATTGCGAGTTGCTGACTCCGGGTCCAGGCGTACAATAACGTGGGCATTTTCACCTCCTTAGATTAGATGGTCCGAGTGCACACTAGTCAGAGTTCTCATAGAGCAGAAGACTGAGCTCAAACGATTAGAAGAGTCTGATTTGAATTCAGATGCACTTACAACGACATTACGAGCCTTTTAAGAAAAGCTGGACATTGTAAGAAAAGTTCACCAAAACAGTTCAAAACGATATGTTTTATACAATTTATACTTTTGCGTTCTCTTTCCTAAGACTTTTTATCCCCAGGAAAACCGTAATGAACAGAAAAACATGCACTGAAATTCACTGGAACGTTCTGGGCAATTTTGTGTGTGTGTGTGTGTGTTTCTGCTGGAGATGATGTATGTGGAGGTGCAGTTGCGGCTCCAGTGAAAGGAGACGTGTTGAATTGTGATCATTGTGTTTGTTGCTTTAGTGATGATGTTTATTGTGACTGTATGAGATCCTGTGTGTGATGAAGCTCTGATCTACTGCACTTCTCTATTATACTGATGCTTTCTGTAGATGTGGAGTCATAATGATGGGATTAAGAGGTTAATTGATTTAGGCAGGAAACACACACACACACACACACACACACACACACACACACACACACACACACACACACAGACAATTCTTTTTGCTGGTAAAACAGTCGTGACCCATCAAACATTAACAGCATGAACTTCTACAGCACTTTGAGCTACAGGAGCTCGTCTGTTGGATCAATGCATCAAAGATCCTCGTCTCCACAACCCTGTCGCCGGTTCATTACTGTTTCTTCCTTGAAGCACTTTTGATAGATTCTGACCACTGCAGACCAGGAACATCCCACAAGAGCTGCAGTTTTGGAGACGCTCTGACCCAGTCGTCTAGACGTCACAATTTGTCAAACTCAAATCTTCACGCTCGCCCATTTTTCCTGCTTCTAACATCAACTTTAAGAACAAAAGGTTCATTAATGAATAAATCCACACACTAACAGATGCCATGATGAAGAGATCATCAGTGTTCTTCACTTCACTGCTCAGAATGTGATAATGTTATTCCTGATCGGTGTAATATGTAAAGCCTTTGTGGCTTTTGAAGACCATTTCACTTGAAGCTTCACGATGACCCGGAACCCGACGTGCCTAACGCGCAAAGCACTGGAGTATCCGAGTGTAATTCCGGTGCTGACTCATCACTTCTCATTTACAGTATTAGTCATCGACCTTTTCTTTTATTACTCATCCTATAGTTTCGCTTTTAATCATCAACATCTGGCCTTTATTGTGGTTTATTCTTTTCCCCCACATGTAATAGTTCGGTTAACGATAATGATGTCATGACATGATTTCCTCCTCGACAGGGCCCGAGGCTGTGTTCTGTTTTCATGATCTCTCTTCGGAGTTCGGCACAAAAAGGTCACGGCTTCGGGTCTGACGCTAAATGAGAGCGGGATTGAAATGAGGTGGAAATATTCAGAAAGGTCAAGCGACTGTCACTGTGTGTGTGTGTGTGTGTGTGTGTGTGTGTGTGTGAGAGAGTTACCTGTTTTTAATTGGCATTGTGGACAAAATTTGTAGACACCTGAGCATAAGATTGATCCCATTTGTTCTCATAATGAGCTCCACTTTTCTGGGAAGATGTTTCACCAGATTTTGTGGAGATTCATTCAGCCACAAGAGGGTTCGTAAAGTGAGGTACTGATGTAGGTGAGGAGGCGAAAAGGTTTGTGGGGTGCAGTCAGCATTCACATTCATCATTCAATACTGTTTGAGCTCTATAGCAGGAGATCTTCCACATCTTCCAACCTATAGAAGGTGGATCTTCATGGAGCTGGCTTTGTGCACAGGGGCTTTGTGATGCTGGAACAGATTTGGATTTCCAAGTTCAAGTGTTACAACATCCATAGAATATATATAATTCTGCAACGTCTGGAAAAGTCCCAGTACTTCTGGCCAGTGTAAGCATTGGATTTTTTTTTTTTTTTTTAAACACACACGTCTACGAGGAGTCCATACTGTTTTTAGAATGCGAAGATGTTTGTACGGACGCTGCTGTTCCATTCATCACGCTCGTGTTCGGTGAGTTAAAAGGAGTCTTAAGGAGTCTTGTCTCACATGTCAGCCGAGGCTCATGGGAGATTTTGGCGAAATGGACGGAGATGAAATGGAGAGAGAGAATTAGGTGCACTTCAAAGAAAGGGAAGAATAATGAGGCCATTAGTTCTTTCACCTCACATTGTGCTGAAAAAAAAAACAGCTGAATCTCCCTGAAACAAACACACACACACACACACACACACACACACCCCCACACACACACATGCATATTTAAATATATTTTGATTGATCTGCTCTGATTAGTTTACATTCACGGCTATGTTTGAAATGAAAATTCACTGCAGGACGTCTCTAAGTCACGTGACTATATTAATTATCAGGACTTACAATTATGTCAATATAAATGTGCCAATGAAAAGAATTTCAGCATTTATTTCTACACTGAAATGTAAATCCACGTGTGTTGGTGATAATTAATAAGAACTGTTTTGTGTGTGTGAAGAAGTGCTGACTAGGATAACGGATTTGTATGGTAACAGGCTAAATAGTGCAGACTGAAGCCTCACGTGAGCGACGCCTCCTCAGCTGCAACGCAACACACACACCAGAGAAATTCAGAAATCCAATCAGCTATCAATCAATAATCTTATAGTAACACTACATGCACAAGAGATTAAGTACACTGTTCATTTCTCCACTGATTGTTTCATCAGTTATAGCCTGTAATAATCTGTAATAACCCACAATGATCTGTAATAATCAGTGTTCATCTATAATAGTCTGCTATAAACTCTAATATTTTGTAATAAGATTAAATAACCCATAATAGTTAGTTATAAATTGGAATAGTCTGCAATTTGATATAATGATGTGTAATAAACATGCCATGATTCTTCCTTTATTCCTGGATGAAGTTCGAAAAATAAAATAAAATAAAAATTTGTTCTTTCCATCTGCAGGTTCAGAAAAAGAAAAATTCATGCACCTTGATTTGATTTTTTTTTCTGTTTTTTTTTTTCTTCATTTTTATTGGTTTCTCCGAGCATAAATGAATTTCTATTTACTTGTTTGTTTGTTTATTTATTTATTAGTTTTTATTGCTTTTCATTATTTTTTCATTATTATTTTATTGCATAACCCCCCAAATTTCTCCTGCAATGAACCATTTATTTTACCTGCATGTAAACACAATCCATTATCTCATCAATAATAATAATAATAATAATAATAATAATATCAATAATCTTCACTATTATTATTATTAATATTATTATTATTGTTATTATTATTAATTTAAACATAGTCATGATCAGACAAATGTGAACACATTGAGATCTATAGGTGTTTTTTTGTGTGATTACTGCAGTAATAAAATAAATATACAAATTAGTTCAGTGGTTAAGGAGTTATTGATTGGACGGTCGGGGTTTCAAGCCCCAGCATCGACCAAACTGACCAAACTGTCACTCTTGGGCCCTTAAACAAGGCCCTTAACCCCCTGTGCTCCAGGTGCCCTGTTTTATTGCCGAACCTGCACTCTGACTTATTATACATTAATAAGCACACATGTAAATAAATAAATGCTCCCCCCAGATGTCCCAAAGCCATTTCTCACAAAAAGACCAGTTTTTTTTTCTCCTTCAGAAACCCGAGAGCCGGAAAGCTCAAGGCACCTTTTTAAGTGCTGTACATTTATTACATGGATGGCGAGCTTCCAGTAAACCTAGTTTTCAGTTTGTTTTCTTCGACTATCTGATTAAACATATCAGTCTTAGGAGTAAAATGAAAAGCGTCTGGTCCGGCTGCGGTGAGATCGCGAGCCTCGCTGGCCTGCAGGTCAGGCAGAACGCTGAAGGCCTGGTCTCAAGCCACATGCATTATTTAGAAGCAACGATCCTCAGAGACATGGCATGAAAAGCCTCAGGCTTGTTTTTACCTCCCATCGCATTTCAGAAGTACATGAAGCAGCGACCAAAAAGGAAAGAAACCACCGAGCGTTTATATGAACACAGGTTCTACTGTTTTCGAAAATGAATCAACACCTTCTGACCAAACACAATCCACAGTTCAATGCTGTATAATTTGTGTGTGTGTGTGTGTGTGTGTGTGTGTGTGTGTGTTGCAGGAGTATCAGATCGACATCATCTTCGCCCAGACATGGACAGACAGTCGGCTCAGATACAACAGCACCATGAAAATATTAACCCTGAACAGTAATATGGTGGGACTGATTTGGCTTCCAGACACCATCTTCAGAAACTCTAAGAACGCAGACTCGCACTGGATCACCACACCCAATCAGCTACTCAGGATATGGAATGATGGAAAAATACTGTACACTCTCAGGTATGTGAGTCTTTCTCCTGCTGCACTGAGAATAAAAAAAAACAACTTATCATTGTAATGGGTAAGATGCGGTATTCGCTTTAGAACCTTGTGAGGAATCCACAGAGAAAACATGAAGCTCTGACAGTCACTGAAGTGACATACAGTAAATGTTATAACAGATTTTTAGTCCAGTGGTGTAACACGTCTCGGTGATGTTAGTAAGTCCAGTGGTGTAACATGTCTCGGTGATGTTAGTAAGGCCAGTGGTGTAACACGTTTTAGTGATGTCAGTAAATACAATGGTGTAACACGTCTCAGTGATGTCAGTAAGTCTAGTGGTGTAACACGTCTCAGTGATGTCAGTAAGGCCAGTGGTGTAACACGTATTAGTGATGTCAGTAAGGCCAGTGGTGTAACACGTATTAGTGATGTCAGTAAGGCCAGTGGTGTAACACGTTTTAGTGATGTCAGTAAGTCCAGTGGTGTAACACGTCTCGGTGATGTCAGTAAGGCCAGTGGTGTAACACGTTTTAGTGATGTCAGTAAGGCCAGTGGTGTAACACGTCTCAGTGATGTCAGTAAGTCCAGTGGTGTAACACGTCTCAGTGATGTCAGTAAGTCTAGTGGTGTAACACATCTCGGTGATGTCAGTAAGGCCAGTGGTGTAACACGTTTTAGTGATGTCAGTAAGGCCAGTGGTGTAACACGTTTTAGTGATGTCAGTAAGGCTAGTGGTGTAACACGTCTTAGTGATGTCAGTAGGGCCAGTGGTGTAACACGTCTCAGTGATGTCAGTAAGTCCAGTGGTGTAACACGTTTTAGTGATGTCAGTAAATACAATGGTGTAACACGTCTCAGTGATGTCAGTAAGTCCAGTGGTGTAACACGTCTCGGTGATGTCAGTAAGTCCAGTGGTGTAACACGTCTCGGTGATGTCAGTAAGTCCAGTGGTGTAACACGTCTCAGTGATGTCAGTAAGGCCAGTGGTGTAACACGTTTTAGTGATGTCAGTAAATACAGTGGTGTAACACATTTTAGTGATGTCAGTAAGTCCAGTGGTGTAACACGTCTCAGTAATGTCAGTAAGGCTAGCGGTGAGGCCATTACTATGATAAAATTGTGATGTATACGTTGCAATAGATGTCAGTGATGTAACAGGTGTCAGTGATGTCACTAGAAGTGATGCCAGTTTTAAGATAGATATCAGTAAGGTCGGTGATGTCATTGTTAAGACAGGTGTCTTTAATGTCAGCAATGTCACTGTCACTGTCACTGATGTTTTTGTAATAGATGTCAGTAGGGCCAGTGATGTCATTGTTAAGACAGACACCAGTATGGTCATTAACATCATTGTGATAGATGTCAGTAATGTCATTAATGTCATTGTTGTGATGTCAATGTCAGCATTGTGACAGACACTAGTGTTGTCTGTAATGTTCAAAGTCAGTGTTATAATAAAGATCAGTTACTGTTGTGGGTTCATTAGCAGTATTTTCGGTGTTCTTCCAGATGTCAGTCATTTTAGTGTAGTCAGTAATATTAGTGTTCTTCCAGATGCCAGAGGTGTCCATGTGGTCAGTGTTGTGCCATATGCAAGCACTGTCATTTTAAACTTTGTTGCTCTGTATTCTCATGTGGTCTAATATTGGACGGCTTTGGTGGCTCCAGATGGCCAGAGATCTTAAGCCTCCAAGATTTATGATTTTTGGAGGAAAGATCAACAGAAGCCTGCATCATGACAGAAGGAACTGTTTTGCTCTTAGTCCAGATTCAGACAGTATGGGTCAGTATGAACCGTAGGGTGTGTAATATTGGGGTCAAAGCCATTAAATCATCCACTGCAGCCCGGTTTGGTCAAAAAACATGAAGCAGAGGGAACTGGGTTCAGTGTCAGACGTCTGCACGAACGAATCAAATGAAGAGTTTAGTAAAGTGTATGCACAAAAATGAAAGTGGGATTAAAATTTGTATTTGGGCGATTTTGCAGATCGTCACAGACCACAAATGAAAATTTTGTACTGAAAAATAAATAGAAATAAAGTTTAAAAGTGCACATTTATTAAAATAATAGACAATTGTGAACAACTTAATATCAGTGGGTATGTTGGAGATATTTTGTATCAGAGGGCCCCTGCCCCATGTTTCAATCGCCCAATGAGTTCTCGACCTAAAAAACATTCAAACCCTTTGCCCTAATGGATTCCACTGCAAATACTTTACCATTACAAACATTCTCATCAAACCAACAAAACAGTGTAGAAGTGTACTAGAATCTGCATGCATTCGCATATTCACCTCGAAACACAACTTGACTCACTTGGTCAAGTTCACCGATGACACGACCATGGTGGGACTCATCAGCAAGAACGACGAGTCAGCATACAGAGAGGAGGAGAGACAGTTAATAGCCTGGTGTAGAGCGAAGCTGTCTTTGAACATTGACATAACCAAAGAGATGGTCGGTGACCTCAGAAGAGCACAAAGCAACCATTCTTCACTGATCATCGATGGATCCTCCGTGAAGATCGTCAAGAGCACCAAATTTCTTGATGTTAATCTGTCAGAGAACTTCACCTGGTCATTCAACACCAGCTTTATCACCAAGAGCCAAGCAGCATCTTTACTTCCTAAGAAGGCTGAGGAAAGCCTATCTCCCACCCCTCATCCTGACCATGTTTTACAAAGGGACCATCAAGATCTTCCTGAACAGCTGCAACTGCACCATCTCAGACTGTAAGACCCTACAGAGGATAGTGAGGACGGCTGAGAAGATCAGAGTCTCTCTTCCCTCAATCACAGACATTTACACCATACGCTGCATCTGCAAAGCCAACAGCATTGTTGACGACCCCAAACACAACTCTATATTGTGTGATGTGTCTCTATGTTGTGTGATGTGGCTCTATGGTGTATGATGTAGCTCTGTGTTGTGTTATGTAGCTCTATGTTGTGTAATGTAGCTCTGTGTTTGGTTATGTAGTTCAATGTTGTGCCTGTATGTTGTCTCTATGTTGTGTAAAGTAGCTTTATGTAATGTAGCTCTATGTTATGTAGCTCTATGTTGTGTGATGAGCTCTGTGTTGTGTGATGTAGCTCTGTGTTGTGTGATGGAGCTCTATGTTGTGTGATGGAGCTCTATGTTGTGTCAATGTTGTGTGATGTAGCTCTATGTTGTGTGATGTAGCTCTACGGTGTGTGATGTAGCTCTATGTTGTGTCATGTAGCTCTATGGTGTGTGATGTAGCGCTGTGTTGTGTAATGTAGCTCTATGTTGTGTGATGTAGCTCTGTGGTGTGTGATGTAGCTCTGTGGTGTGTGATGTAGCTCTATGTTGTGTGATGTAGCTCTATGTTGCGTAATGTAGCTCTATGGTGTGTGATGTAGCTCTGTTGTGTGATGTAGCTCTATGGTGTGTAATGTAGCTCTATGGTGTGTGATGTAGCTCTATGTTGCGTGATGTAGCTCTATGTTGCGTGATGTAGCTCTATGGTGTGTGTGATGTAGCTCTATGGTGTGCGTGATGTAGCTCTGTGGTGCGTGATGTAGCTCTATGTTGCGTGATGTAGCTCTATGTTGCGTGATGTAGCTCTGTGTTGTGTGATGTAGCTCCGTGTTGTGTGATGTAGCTCTATGGTGTGTGATGTAGCTCTATGGTGTGTGATGTAGATCTGTGTTGTGTGATGCAGCTCTATGGTGTGTGATGTAGCTCTATGGTGTGTGATGTAGCTCTGTGTTGTATAATGTAGCTCTATGGTGTGTGATGTAGCTCTGTGTTGTGTGATGTAGCTTTATGGTGTGTGATGCAGCTCTGTGTTGTGTGATGTAGCTCTATGGTGTGTGATGTAGCTTTATAGTGTGTGATGTAGCTCTATGTTGTATGATGTAGCTCTATGTTGTGTGATGTAGCTCTGTGTTGTGTGATGTAGCTCTATGTTGTATGATGTAGCTCTATTTTGTGTAATGTAGCTCTATGGTGTGTGATGTAGCTCTATGTTGCGTGATGTAGCTCTATGTTGCGTGATGTAGCTCCATGTTGTGTGATGTAGCTCTTTGGTGTGTGATGTAGCTCTATGTTGTGTGATGTAGCTCTTTGGTGTTTGATGGAGCTCTATGTTGTGTGATGTAGCTCTATGGTGTGTGATGTAGCTCTGTGTTGTGTGATGCAGCTCTATGTTGTGTGATGTAGCTTTATGGTGTGTGATGTAGCTCTATGGTGTGTGATGTAGCTTTATGGTGTGTGATGCAGCTCTGTGTTGTGTGATGTAGCTCTGTGTTGTGTGATGTAGCTCTATGGTGTGTGATGTAGCTCTATGTTGTGTAATGTAGCTCTGTGTTGTGTGATGTAGCTCTATGTTGTATGATGTAGCTCTATTTTGTGTAATGTAGCTCTATGGTGTGTGATGTAGCGCTGTGTTGTGTGATGTAGCTCTATGTTGTGTAATGTAGCTCTGTGGTGTGTGATGTAGCTCTATGTTGTGTGATGTAGCTCTATGTTGCGTGATGTAGCTCTATGTTGTGTAATGTAGCTCTATGTTGCGTGATGTAGCTCTATGTTGTGTGATGTAGCTCCTTGGTGTGTGATGTAGCTCTATGTTGTGTAATGTAGCTCTTTGGTGTGTGATGTAGCTCTATGATGTGTGATGTAGCTCTATGATGTGTGATGTAGCTCTGTGTTATGTGATGTAGCTCTGTGTTATGTGATGTAGCTCTATGTTGTGTGATGTAGCTCTATGTTGTGTGCTGTAGCTCTATGATGTGTGATGTAGCTTTATGATGCGTGATGTAGCTCTGGGTTGTGTAATGTAGCTTTATGGTGTGTGATGTAGCTCAATCAGTGACTCGCTGCATGGTTCACCAGTCATGTTTTTATCCTCATAAATAAAAAGGAACAAATGATTTCACTAGATGTATTTTATTGATTATTTTATTATTAGTGAATTTACAGTCAAATGCGAAAAAGCAACTCAAGTGCAGTAACAAATTACATTTATTTTATCACCGCTGCCTCAAAATTCCTATTTATAATCTATGAGGCTTTTGATTGAGTTTTTTCCAACAGGATTAGTCCATGTGAACGACCTGTTACTATAGAAACGATATTGTGTACGTGTGTATTAGTGCTTTCATAGACTAATAGAAAAAAATTGTGACTATGTGGAATCTGGAGCTCATCAGCTCTGTAGTAACGTGCATAGTGTCTGTACGTGTCACCAGTCAGGAGAAAGTCATCTGACCCCTCATTATCCTCCTGAACACACGCCTCGGAAAATCTCCAATCCTGCAAAAATGCCACCACAGTTTACTCTAAACGAGCGCAATTAATACGGAGAGTGACATTTTCTCTGCCCCTTCACTCTGCCATGGTCTTTTAACAACAACAAAACCCAAATATCGCCGGCACAAATCTGAATATTGATACTCGACAGAGCTCCATATGGGAGCCTGGAGCTAGGCTTTGTCCCAGATGAACCTCGCTAACAGCGTTCTCCTCAAAAAATAAAAAAAACAGAGCTCCGCTGAAGAAATCCTTCGTGCAGAGCAGGAGAAAACCCAGCTTGCTTCAAATAGAGCGTCTCCGCCGTATGCACTGAATAGAGCCCGGCACAGCCAGCACGGCTCGGCGAGAGACGAATTAACAAAGCTGCAATCTTCCCAAAATACATTCTGCACCTGCAGAGCGCCGCTTGAAATGTGATTGTCTGTGTTTTCACACGGCTCCGACGCCGCGGTCTTAACAAAACCCGCTAACGCTGTCTGGCGTGGCATGGGTGCCGATTTTCAGCTGCGTCTGCCAGGAGGTTTCAGTGCTGCTGCCTTGTTTTTATTTTTCGGAGAAGTTCGATCTTTTGTTAAAGAATATTACTTCTCTTCTTCCTCCCAAAGCATCCGAAAAAGCATCAAAGTGAGAATTTTACTCGGTTTGGATCCAAAGGAAGGAAGATAGCCGATTCCTCCACAACACACAAAAGCAGCACTACGAGGTGGCCTGGTGCGACTGCTGCATGTGTAGCATCAAAGAACTTCTTCAGAACGCTTTCCAACTTCTCGGAAACATGACAAGTTTCGGTGCGTCGGCTTAAAAGTTAGCGATGTAAAAGTGTACATCAGAAATAAGTTGGCATTTGTAACACGTTGCATCATTTTGAACTCATTTGCGTCTGTAAAAAATGATTTAACGAAAGTGACGAATAATTGAACAGTTGAACATTTTAATTTAACAGTGATCGGTCTGTCTTATCATTAGCTCATGGAGTTATAGTTGAACTTGAGTAGTTGAACCTCAATGAAGTCACGGTTATATCCGTATGCACGGCCACTTTCCTGCCAATTTACCTCCATTTATTTTTCTGTTTTCACACTGATTCCACTTCGATCAGGTTTGCACTTCACTGCCACTTTAAACCACTAAACCACTCCGTCTGCTTTTGTATTAGTGATCTTTACTCCTCACTGTACTGCACTGCTCTTTCACACCTTCTCACTCTCTGTGCTGCTAAAATAGGTGCATCCATCTATCCATCCATCCATCCATCCATCCATCCATCCATCCATCCCTTCATCCATCCATCCCTTCATCCATCCATCCAATCGTCCTCCAATCTTAAATCAGTCTAACTATCTATTCATTTATACACACACATACATGAACACACACATACATACACACACAGACACACAGACACACACATGCATACACACACACACACACACACACACACACACACACACACACACACACACACACACACACATACATACACACCTACAGTGAGGAAAATAAGTATTTGAACACGCTGCTATTTTGCAAGTTCTCCCACTTAGAAATTATAGAGGGTCTGAAATTGTCATCGTAGGTGCATGTCCACTGTGAGAGACATAATCTAAAAAAATAATCCAGAAATCACAATATATGATTTATAAACTATTTATTTGTATGATGCAGCTGCAAATAAGTATTTGAACACCTGAGAAAGTCGATGTTAATATTTGCTACAGGAGCCTTTGTTTGCAATTACAGAGGTCAAACGTTTCCTGTAGTTTGTCACCAGGTTTGCACACACTGCAGGAGGGATTTTGGCCCACTTCTCCACACAGATCTTCTCTAGATCAGTCAGGTTTCTGGCCTGTCGCTGAGAAACATGGAGTTTGAGCTCCCTCCAATGATTCTGTATTGGGTTTAGGTCTGGAGACTGGCTAGGCCACGCCAGAACCTTGATATGCTTCTTACAGAGCCACTCCTTGGTTATCCTGGCTGTGTGCTTCAGGTCATTGTCATGTTGGAAGATTCAGCCTCGACCCATCTTCAATGCTCTAACTGAGGGGAACTGAGGGGAAGGATGCTTCACAGTAGGGATGGTGTTCTTGACCACATGACTTTCTCCCATGACTCCTCTGGATCATCCAAATGATCATTGGCAAACTTAAGACGTGCCTGGACATGTGCTGGTTTGGGCAGGGAAACCTTCCATGTCATGCATTTCAAACCATGATGGTGGTCCCAGGTCTTTTCAGGTCATTGACCAGCTCCTCCAGTGTAGTTCTGGGCTGATTTCTCACCTTTCTTAGGATCATTGAGCCCCACGAGGTGAGATCTTGCATGGAGCCCCAGTCCGAGAGAGATTTACAGTCATTTTTTACTTCTTCCATTTTCTAATGATTGCTCCAACAGTGGACCTTTTTTCACCAAGCTGCTTGGCAATTTCCCCGTAGCCCTTTCCAGCCTTGTGGAGGTGTACAATTTTGTCTCTAGTGTCTTTGGACAGCTCTTTGGTCTTGGCCATGTTAGTAGTTGGATTCTTACTGATTGTATGGGGTGGACAGGTGTCTTTATGCAGCTAACGACCTCAAACAGGTGCATCTAATTTAGGATAATAAATGTAGTGGAGGTGGACATTTTTTTGTATGATACAGCTGCAAATAAGTATTTGAACACCTGAGAAAGTCAATGTTAATATTTGGTACAGTAGCCTTTGTTTGCAATTACAGAGGTCAAATGTTTCCTGTAGTTTTTCACCAGGTTTGCACACACTGCAGGAGGGATTTTGGCCACTCCTCCACACAGATCTTCTCTAGATCAGTCAGGTTTCTGGCCTGTCGCTGAGAAACACAGAGTTTGAGCTCCCTTTAAAGATTCTCTATTGGGTTTAGGTCTGGAGACTGGCTAGGCCACGCCAGAACCTTGATATGCTTCTTACAGAGCCACTCCTTGGTTATCCTGGCTGTGTGCTTCGGGTCATTGTCATGCTGGAAGATTCAGCCTCGACCCATCTTCAATGCTCTAACTGAGGGGAACTGAGGGGAAGGATGCTTCACAGTAGGGATGGTGTTTTTGGGATGGTACTCATCATTCTTTTTCCTCCAAACACGTTTAGTGGAATTATGACCCAAAAGTTCTATTTTGGTCTCATCTGACCACATGACTTTCTCCCATGACCCCTCTGGATCATCCAAATGGTCATTGGCAAACTTAAGACGTGCCTGGACATGTGCTGGTTTGGGCAGGGAAACCTTCCATGTCATGCATTTCAAACCATGATGGTGGTCCCAGCTCTTTTCAGGTCATTGACCAGCTCCTCCAGTGTAGTTCTGGGCTGATTTCTCACCTTCCTTAGGATCATTGCGACCCCACGAGGTGAGATCTTGCATGGAGCCCCAGTCTGAGGGAGATTTACAGTCACTTTACAGTACTTCTTATATTTTCTAATGATTGCTCCAACAGTGGACCTTTTTTTACCAAGCTGCTTGGTAGTTTCTCCATAGCCCTTTCCAGCCTTGTGGAGGTGTACAATTTTGTCTCTAGTGTCTTTGGACAGCTCTTTGGTCTTGGCCATGTTAGTAGTTGGATTCTTACTGATTGTATGGGTGACAGGTGTCTTTATGCAGCTAACGACCTCAAACAGGTGCATCTAATTTAGGATAATAAATGTAGTGGAGGTGGAGATTTTAAAGGCAGACTAACAGGTCTTTGAGGGTCAGAATTCTAGCTGATAGACAGGTGTTCAAATACTTATTTGTAGCTGTATCATACAAATAAATAGTAAAAAAATCATATATTGTGATTTCTGGATTTTTTTTTTAGATTATGTCTCTCACAGTGGACATGCACCTACGAGGACAATTTCAGACCCTCCATGATTTCTAAGTGGGAGAACTTGCAAAATAGCAGCATTTTTAAATACTTATTTTCCTCACTGTATATATACACACACACACACACACACACATATACATACATACATACATCTATACATCTATCCATCCAATAATAAGCATCTGTAAGTTCCTGTATACAGTAGAGGGTAGCCAGAACTTTTCTCAGTCTGTTACTCCACCTGATGACTCAGCATTAGCAGAGGTTTAAAAAAGAAGCATATCATCATCACCTTTCTGCTCGTTGTAGCTTTTCTAAAATAATATAGTAAACTGAGCAGAAGCCGAGAATTCGGGGGAAAATCTGAAAAAAACAGGCCGTGTTTAACTGCGTCTGCTGTAAACTCATTCCACTGCCGTCACTCATAACACAGCATGTTCACAACTTTAGATGATGTGATCAGATTAGTTTTTTGTTTTCTTTTGTTTTGCAGTCGTAAGAACTTCACATATTATCCAGCTTTCCTATGAGCCTCACAGCCCACGGCCGGGTCACATGACCACGTCGACCTGATTGCCTTCCTTATGATTATGGTTCCAATCCAGTTCTTTGTTTTGTTTCCTGCTGTGTGTTGCTTTGCTTTGCTGCTCTTGTTTGCCGGCTATGAGACGAAGATCGCCACCATTTTACACGTACAAGGATACGCGAAGGCACATTTTGTTTCAACTCAATTTTCCTTATCATTACTGTGTAAAATGTCTGTGATATTTTTAGACTTTCTCGGCGATGCCCTGGGGTTTGTGATGTGAGACAGTGAGAGAGACCAGGGGCAGGGAACCCCGAGCATCTCGGCATTCTCTAAACTGGGGCAGATGTGAGTACGTGGACCACGCACATATCAGGATGCAGCTTTCTGCACACGGAGACGTTGATTCACGAAAGTGGAACAAGAGTGAGGTTCAGTCTTGCATGTAACCTTGAGACAAGAAAGGGTTTTATGCCGGATGACTTCCTGTCCGATCAGAACTCACAACGCATTTCAGACTGAACGTTGGCCGTTGAACGCTGTATTTATCCTGCAGTGCTACAGGATGCTACGATACTGGGGCTTGAACCAACAACCTTCCGATCAGCAACCCAGAGCTCCTGCTTCCCCACGTCAGAAGAACAGGGAGAAAAACGCAATCTGCTTTTACTGCATTAATATTTATTTATTTATTTTTATTTACAAAGCGATGAGCCAGGGAACATTTAAGCTCACATCTGCTCGCATTAAGAAAATCCACCTCGGCATTCTGATGTTCACCAGAAACCCAATTCCAGTCCGCAATCGGCAGGATTATTGTTCATCTCCTTCTTTTTTAAACTAAAACATGTCAGGATTTGAGTCTTTCACATTCAGGAAGTGTTTTAAAGTAGATTATAACAACAACAAAAAAAGTATAACATGTAAAAGAAGAAAATTGTGTGTAAATAAATGTTTTTCCAATCTTCAGTGTCCAGTATCCTCAGATCTTCAGCTCGCTCATGATTGAGTGCTTATTTGGGTTATATCAGTCATCTTAGACCATTCATGAACTTCTTATTGGACCTCTCTGATCTGGATGTTTTATGGGGGGGGGTTTGCCACTCTGTGTAGTCACATGTCAATGTCAGTAAGATTTTTTCTGCCATTTTGATGTTTGACATGAAGCTCTATTTGTTTCTGCATGACCTGATTGGCTCTTCATGAACATTCAAAACATTACTGGTGGGCCACCAGAATCACTGACTTATGTTTTAATATATTTTTGTCCATGAATTTGTATTAAATTATTCCCTCTTGTCTATTCCCTCATTTGAGCAGCGTGGGCTCTTTAATTAAATTAAAATCTGTTGTTGTTTTAACCAATCAGAATGAGACTTACTTACACTAAGGCCCCCCAATAGGTGTACAATGACATCAGCATTTTGATTGGACGGTCAGAGAGTGCACTAGTAAGAGCTCACAAAACTGCATCTGTAGCAAACTGCACAAACTCAAAATATATTCGTGTGGATTTGTGTTATTCCTCAATTACTGAAAGAGGAGAAGAGATTGATTTGGATACAGAAACACTTACAAGCACATTTACAAGACAAATATTTCCAGAAAAGTTGAACATCTTAAAAAAAAGGCGCCAAAAACCTTCAAAATGGTTGTTAAGCTTTTTGCGATTTCTTTCCTGTAAAATTTGCAACAATTTTCCTTTTGTTTCAAATCCCCAGGAAAAAACATAATGCACAGAAAACATCCAGGAATCCAGGGTAGGGATGTGCGGTATACTGTACTAGAAAAATACTGGTATCATTAATTTTTCAAACGATATAATTTTGCTGATTTCGGTATTTGTACGCTGCTGATTCCAAGTTCACCTCTAGGGGGCAGTGCTTCCCAAATTGCTGCGTAACCGTGACAAACGTGACATTTAATTAATTTGAATAATATTTATGATTTTCTTTGTAAACTTTTTTCATTTGACTTATCTTTTGAGGCTGGTTATTTCTCACTTATGTATGTGTATCTTCCAAACTATTACTTTCTGGTATCGTACCAAAGCCCAAATTCCGGTATCTATCCATCCCTAATGCAGGGAAAACCCAGGGTCATTTTACAAGGTCATACGGAGTCGTTACCTCGTATTTATTTATTCCCAACCACAATCTGTATAAAGACTTTAAATGTGCAATTCCTTAATATTTTTATGGATCACTTTATTATTTTATTATTTTTATTTGTGTGCACCATGAGGACTGAAACTGTATTTTATTGTATGCTGTGCAATGTCCATAAAGAATCTATTTAACTGGTGAATATTGGTGCTTCTGCTGGAGATGATGTATGTGGAGGTGTGTGTGTGTGTGTGTGTGTGTGTGTGTGTGTGTGTGTTTCTGTTGGAGATGATGTATGTGGAGGTGCAGTTGTGGCTCCAGTGAAAGGAGACTTAAATTGTGATCATTGGGTTTCTTGCTTTAGTGATGATGTTCATTCTCACTGTATGAGATCCTGTGTGTGATGCAGCTCTGATCTACTGCACTTCTCTATAATATTAACGGTTTCTATAGACATTGTAACGATGGTATTAGGAGGTGGATTGGTTGAGGTAGGACACCACTGAGGGTCCAGGGGTGAAATGTAAAGCCCACCACTGAGTTCCTAATGTCTATACAGTCGTGTATTTTGCATGTGGCAGGACTTAAATGAACAAAAGAAATGCAATCCAACAGCACACACACTGCGGGTGTTTGAATCCCCAGAGGTCCAAGTTCAGTACTATAAAATCTCTTCCGTGCATATTTTAGCTTCTGTTCAGTAGTTAGCATCAGGAGGTAGACTCGTTCATTTAGCAGTAACTACAACCAATTTGTTGTAATTATATCCTGTAAAAGTGAGTGGATATAAATGACACCCACATGGGCAGGAGGTAGACACGTCTCCAAGAGGAACAATACACATTCTCACCAAATATACAGTCAATCCCGGTGACTGTGGTGCCTTTCTGTTGATGTAGAATGATTGTGTATACTTCAATTCCCAGTGCAGGTCAAAATCTGCAAACGTCTTACTCTACCTCATGATTGACCTCGAGGACGTGTCCTTCAACCACTTAGAACTTTTAAAAACTGTGCGAACAAATCCGACATTAAACAATAAAAAAAAATTGACTTGATTGTTAAAGATATTTACCAGAACTCCTCTGTTACACAGCGTCCCCAAGGGGGCTTACCCGACTCTGACCTTATTTTTATGTAAAGGACATATAAATACTCTGCTCGTGCTCTAGTTCACTTCCTTCTCGATTTTATACTAGTGTTGTTGTTGTTGTTGTTGTTGTTGTTGTTTGTTTAAATTTGGCGTTAGGAAGAGGCCTCATGAATTCTTCTGAATCCAGGATGCAGTGTTGAAGTGTTTTTTTATTTATTTACAATATCATACTTTTGCATTTTCCGAGCTGCAGATCTAATGCGAGTGCGGTTCGAGTTTTCTGCTTCAGTTCCTCAATTAATTATAACGGTCTCGAGTTTGGAAAAGCAGTTCTAACCCTCAGAGAACAGATCGTTATGTAATAAATTAGCAATGCTATAACGTGGGATTAAGTCGTTTTAATTGCACATGAACATCTGTTCACGATTTTGTGTTTTTTCTTTTCTTCTTATATATCTCCTATACCTCTACTTCTTCTGTATATTCATTTTTGTTCTTGCGGATCTCCATGTTTTCTGACAGGCTGACTATAAACGCTGAGTGTCAGTTGCAGCTTCATAACTTTCCCATGGATGAACACTCCTGCCCACTCATCTTCTCCAGCTGTGAGTGTCTGCACACACACACACACACACACACACACACACACACACACACACACACACACACACAGTGTAGATGTCTCAGAAGCCGCCAGCCTACTCTTGACTGCCTGCCTTTAAAAGATAAATAATTTTATTGATAGGGTTTTTTTGTTTTTACTATAATCCGCTACTTGAAACTGTTATGAGTGCCGTTTGGACAGAAATATTTAGTAGTAGTTAGTAAAAAGAAAAAAAGTCTAGAGTAAAAGTAACAGTAGAGTAGAGAGAAGAAGCAGTCATTGTACTAGTACCAGTAGTAGTAGAGCTGTGTAGAGTATAATAGTTTAGAGCTGTGTAGAGTGTAGTAGTTTAGAGCTGTGTAGAGTGTAGTAGTTTAGAGCTGTGTAGAGTATAGTAAAGCTGTGTAAAGTTTAGTAGTTTAGAGCTGTGTGCTGTATAGTAAAGCTGTGTATAGTAGTTTAGAGCTATGTAGAGTATAGTAGTTTAGAGCTGTGTAGAGTATAGTAGAGCTGTGTAGAGTATAGTAGTTTAGAGCTGTGTAGAGTATAGTAGAGCTGTGTACAGTATAGTAGTTTAGAGCTGTGTAGAGTATAGTAGTTTAGAGCTGTGTAGAGTATAGTAGAGCTGTGTAGAGTATAGTAGTTTAGAGCTGTGTAGAGGAGCAGTAGAGCTGTGTAGAGAAGCAGTAGAGCTGTGTAGAGTATAGTAGAGCTGTTTAAAGTATAGTAGAGCTGTGTAGAGTATAGTAGAGCTGTTTAAAGTATATTAGAGCTCTGTAGAAAATAGAAGAGCTGTGTAGAGAATAGTAGTTTAGAGCTGTGTAGAGTATAGTAGAGCTGTGTAGAGTGTAGTACAGCAGTGTAGAGTATAGTAGAGCTGTGTAGAGTATAGTAGTTTAGAGCTGTGTAGAGTATAGTAGTTTAGAGTTGTGTGGAGTATAGTAGAGCTGTGTAGAGTATAGTAGTTTAGAGCTGTGTATAGTAGAGCTGTGTAGAGTGTAGTACAGCAGTGTAGGTTATAGTAGAGCTGTGTAGAGTATAGTAAAGTATAGTAGTTTAGAGGTGTGTAGAGTATAGTAGAGCTGTGTAGAGTTCAGTAGTTTAGAGCTTTGTAGAGTGTACTACAGCTGTGTAGAGTATAGTAGAGCTGTGTATAGTATAGTAGTGTACAGCTGTGTAGAGGAGCAGTAAAGCTGTGTAGAGTTTAGTAAAGCTGTGTAGAGTATAGGAGAGCTGTGTAGAGTATAGTAGAGCTGTGTAGAGTATAGTAGTTTAGAGCTGTGTAGAGTATAGTAGTTTAGAGCTGTGTAGACTATAGTAGTTTAGAGCTGTGTAGAGTATAGTAGAGCTGTGTAGAGTATAGAAGAGCGGTGTAGAGTATAGTAGTTTAGAGCTGTGTAGACTATAGTAGTTTATAGCTGTGTAAATTTTAGTAAAGCTGTGTAGAGTATAGTAGAACTGTGTAGAGTATAGTAGTTTAGAGCTGTGTAGAGTATAGAAGAGCTGTGTGGAGTATAGTAGAGCTGTGTAGAGTATAGTAGTTTAGAGTTGTGTAGAGTATAGTAGAGCTGTGTAGAGTATAGTAGTTTAGAGCTGTGTAGAGTGTAGTAGAGCTGTGTATACTATAGTAGTTTGGAGGTGTGTAGAGTATAGTAGAACTGTGTAGAGTATAGTAGTTTAGAGCTGTGTAGAGTATAGTAGAGCTGTGTAGAGTATAGTAGAGCAGTGTAGAGTATAGTAGAACTGTTTAGAGTATAGTAGTTTAGAGCTGTGTAGAGTATAGTAGAGCTGTGTAGAGTATAGTAAAGCTGTGTAGAGTATAGTAGTTTAGAGCTGTGTATAATATAGTAGTTTAGAGCTGTGTAGAGTATAGTAGAGCTGTGTAGAGTATAGTAGTTTAGAGCTGTGTAGAGTATAGTAGAGCTGTGTAGAGTATAGTAGAACTGTGTAGAGTATAGGAGTTTAGAGCTGTGTAGAGTATAGTAGAGCTGTGTAGAGTATAGTAGTTTAGAGCTGTGTAGAGTATAGCAGTTTAGAGCTGTGTGGAGTATAGTAAAGCTGTGTAGAGTGTAGTACAGTTGTGTAGAGTATAGTAGAGCTGTGTAGAGTGTAGTACAGCAGTGTAGACTATAGTAGAACTGTGTAGGGTATAGTAGTTTAGAGCTGTGTAGAGTGTAGTAGAGCTGTGTATACTATAGTAGTTTGGAGGTGTGTAGAGTATAGTAGTTTAGAGCTGTGTAGAGTATAGTAGAGCTGTGTAGAGTGTAGTAGAGCTGTGTAGAGTATAGTAGTTTAGAGCTGTGTAAAGTATAGTAGTTTAGAGCTGTGTAGAGTATAGTAGAGCTGTGTAGAGTATAGAAGAGCGGTGTAGAGTATAGTAGTTTAGAGCTGTGTAGACTATAGTAGTTTATAGCTGTGTAGAGGAGCAGTAAAGCTGTGTAAAGTTTAGTAAAGCTGTGTAGAGTATAGTAGAACTGTGTAGAGTATAGTAGTTTAGAGCTGTGTAGAGTATAGTAGAGCTGTGTGGAGTATAGTAGAGCTGTGTAGAGTATAGTAGTTTAGAGTTGTGTAGAGTATAGTAGAGCTGTGTAGAGTATAGTAGTTTGGAGCTGTGTAGAGTGTAGTAGAGCTGTGTTGAGTATAGTAGAGCTGTGTATACTATAGTAGTTTGGAGGTGTGTAGAGTATAGTAGAACTGTGTAGAGTATAGTAGTTTAGAGGTGTGTAGAGTATAGTAAAACTGTGTAGAGTGTAGTACAGCAGTGTAGACTATAGTAGAACTGTGTAGGGTATAGTAGTTTAGAGCTGTGTAGAGTATAATAGTTTAGAGCTGTGTAGAGTATAGTAGAGCTGTGTAAAGTGTAGTAGAGCTGTGTAGAGTATAGTAGTTTAGAGCTGTGTAGAGTATAGTAGAACTGTGTAGAGTATAGTAGTTTAGAGCTGTGTAGAGTATAGTATAGTAGAGCTGTGTAGAGTATAGTAGTTTAGAGCTGTGTAGAGTATAGTAGAGCTGTGTAGAGTATAGTAGTTTAGAGCTGTGTAGAGTATAGTAGAGCTGTGTAGAGTATAGTTGAGCTGTTTAGAGTATAGTAGTTAAGAGCTGTGTAGAGTATAGTAGAGCTGTGTAGAGTATAGTAGAGCTGTGTAGAGTATAGTAGTTTAGAGCTGTGTAGAGTATAGTAGAGCTGTGTAGAGTATAGTAGTTTAAAGCTGTGTAAAGTATAGTAGAGCTGTGTAGAGTATAGTAGAGCTGTGTAGAGTATAGTAGTTTAGAGCTGTGTAGACTATAGTAGAACTGTGTAGAGTATAGTAGTTTAGAGCTGTGTAGAGTATAGTAGAGCTGTGTAGAGTATAGTAGTTTAGAGCTGTGTATAATATAGTAGTTTAGAGCTGTGTAGAGTATAGTAGAGCTGTGTAGAGTATAGTAATTTAGAGCTGTGTAGAGTATAGTAGAGCTGTGTAGAGTATAGTAGAACTGTGTAGAGTATAGTAGTTTAGAGCTGTGTAGAGTATAGTAGAGCTGTGTAGAGTATAGTAGTTTAGAGCTGTGAAGAGTATAGTAAAGCTGTGTAGAGTGTAGTACAGCAGTGTAGAGTATAGTAGAGCTGTGTAGAGTATAGTAGAACTGTGTAGAGTATAGTAGTTTAGAGCTGTGTAGAGGAGCAGTAAAGCTGAGTAAAGACTTGTCATTTTAATATCGTATGTCTGCATTATATCTGAGCATTAGTAGGTCACATGACCATAACTTATTTAACCGTACCTGTGACACACACTTAATTTAAATTCTCAGCTGTTTTTTTTCCACTCTGTGTCAAGATACTGTAGGTATTTTTACTGCATGGCCAAAAGAATTAGAACAGCTGTTTTTTTTAAGACAGTTTTTTTTTTTATATCTTCACATAATGTGCAATTGGGCCAAAGGTTTGTGGACAACTGAGAACTTTGTGCTTCTTTTTTGAACATCTCATTCCACATTTGGTTCCATTTTCTTGTTCTAATGAGCTCCACTCTTCTAGAAAGATGTTCAATTAGATTTTGTGAAGATTCATTCAGCCACAAGGGTGTTAGTAACGTCAGGTACTGATATAGGTGAGGTGAGGAGACCTGGGGTGCAGTCAGTGTTCTATTGCAAGAGATCTTTCATTCCAACTCATGGAAAGCAGGTACAGGTTTGGGTCTCCTAGTTTAAATAAAGGGGAAAATTCAACGATGCCACGTCCTATACACTTGTTTGCCTCTAACATTGTGTTAATAGACTGGAGACGAATCACATATGGCTGGTATCCTAATGCTTTTGGTCAAACATATGCTATCATAGGAAAATAATTAGCGTCACGATAATAACTCATCATTTATCACAGCAGTGAAGATGTTTCTCCACAGCTACAAACTCTGTATCGATGAAGCAGTCTAAAGGTCTGGAAATACTCTAAAAATAGTGTCCCTAATTCGTCCAGTAATCTCAGACGCGGTCTCAGAAAACGCAGTGCGGTGTAAACATCGAAGGAGCTATTGAGAAAACACCAGGCTTGTTCTCGGGAGCCGGACCCATGGAGACGACCCTCATTACACAGACACCGAGACGCACACGGAGCCCCGACTGGGTCAGCTTCTGCTCATCGTCTCTCAAGCTGAAAGAAAGTGCCAGACAGAGACCTCAACATTCCCTGAACCTGTCTGGAATACAGACGAGATGCACTCTCTCGGAAAAGAGAGAGCGAGAAAGAGGAGAAGGAGGAGGAGGAGGAGGAGGAGGAAAATGTTAAATGGTCCTTTAGGCACAGCAGCATCCTCATCCCTTGTTGACTGACTCTCATCTCTCAGGTTATGACCTCTTGCTGTTTGAGTCGAGTGGCGCATTCTAAATAAACTGTGCAATCCAAATGAAGGTTAATGTCCACTTGTCAGGAAACTGTAAATCCTGGTATTAAATAACCCCAAAAACAAGGGGCGAAAAAAAAACAGCTTTCAGGGATGTGATCTCCATCCCGAGAGGGATGCCGACCACATGGACGGTTTTTAATATTTCACACGTTGCTGCAGAACAAAACAATTCTCAAGAACCCGGAGAGTTCTCGCCTGCCACTCTCGGGCCCTTGAGCAAGGCCCTTAACCCTCTGTTCTTTATGAGCGTTGTATTATGGCTGGTTTTGCTTTTCATGGGTTGGAGCGGAAGAGCTTGAGCAGCCTCCTAATCTATGTTTCCACACCATCACCTTCAAAATAGTCTCCTTGCCCAGCAATGGAGCGCTCCCTGCGTTCTTCTAGAAGGCTACTTTTCGAAGCGTGTCGAGTACCTTCTCCGATTTGTTTTGGATCTTCACAACGATGTCATAACTGTGATGTTTGAGCCTGATCTCCATCTTTCAAAACAGGGAGAAGTCCGCAGGAGCCATTTCTGGCCAGTAGGGGGGGTTCGGAAGTGATATGTTGTTGTTTTCGGCGAGAAACTTTTTGAGAGCTCGGTCAGAACAGGACGATGGACGATGTCTTCTGGTCTTCTGGCACACTGCTTTATAAAGGTCGGTGCTCCCTGTGACTTTGTGTGCAGCCTTGTGCTGCCATCTGTTGGTGTGTTACAAAAAAAACAGTAATGCAGCTCTTCAGGTCTCTGAGATCTTTCTGGACTTTAGGATGCTGTTATGAATCTGTATTCAGAAGATGTATCAGTCATTCTGGTCTGAAGAATGAATATTATTTCCAGCCCCCTGGTCCTATTAAATGCTCGCCGGCACTTTAAAAAGGATGGAAACGAGTTTTCCGGAGCACAGAGCATGAGTCACTCTCTGCCACCGAAGTGCCATTAACGCAGAGAATTGCTTGGCCCCACCCACTCAGCAGAAGTTGACAGGAAGCACGTTGAGGATCAGGCCTGCGCTGAATGGACTCCCCCTCACACAGCAGCATCTCCTTCATCTCCGAAGAGCCGTGTGCGAGAAGAACAAGGACATTTCCATGAGTCAGAAATCAGTCAGACATCATGCTATAGATTACAACGGCGAGGCGTCGCCCCGAGGAACAATGCCTCCTAATTGAACGTCTCGTCTGAACAATGTCTTCCAAACAGGTTGGTGCTTTCTGCTAGTGTCTCGTTCTTCTGAGCTTCACGTTGGTAATAAAACAGCTTCACTGCTTGGTCAAAAGTATTGGGACACACCATATGGTTCCTCGTTAAACTGTTAGCACAAAGTTGTTGGCACACAATTGTACAGATGTTCTCTGGATGTGGGAGTCGGAAAAGTTAAACAAAGCCGGCTCCGTGAAGTTCTGCTGTCCATGGGTTGGAAGATCTCCTGCTACAGAGCTACAAACCTGTGGAACGATGAATGTGAACACTGACTGCACCCCAGGAATGAAATAAGACACTGAAAATGAGACACATAGCGATCTTATGGGCAGGTTGTGTTGTTGTTGTTGTTGTTGTTGTTGTTGTTGTTGTTTTTGGTAATAATATTTAATATCAGTAGTCAGTATTAGTGAATTAATATTAATATTACTCATAACATCATTTTAATTAAAAGTCTCTCCTTCTCTGTACCTTTTTATTACTCATTCTCTCACTCACACTCTCATTCTCTTCGTCTCCTTTTATTCCTTTATTCCTTCTTTCACTCGCTCGCTCTTTCTAGCTCTCATTCTTTCTCACACATTTTCTGTCACTCATTTAGTCACTCTTTCTATCTCTCACTCTTTCTTTCTTTTCTCTTTTATTCTGCCTTCCATCCTTCTTGTCTTCCTTTCTTTCTTTCTTTCTTTCTTTCTTTCTTTCTTTCTTTCTTTCTTCTTTGATTCCTTCCTTCATTCATTTCTTTCTTCTTTTCTTTCTTTCTTTCTTTCTTTCTTTCTTTCTTTCTTTCTTTCTTTCTTTCTTTCTTTCTTTCTTTCTTCTTTTCTTCCCTCCTTCCTTCCTTCCTTCCTTCCTTCCATTCTTCCTACCTTTATGTCTTTCTTTCTTTCTTTCTTTCTTTCCTTTTTTCTTTCTTTCTTCTTTGCTTCCTTTCTTCCTTCCTTCCTTTCTTCCTTCATTTCTTTCTTTCTTTCTTTCTTTTTTTCTTTCTTTTTTCTCTTTTATCCTGCCTTTCTTCTGTCTTTTCTTCTTTTCTTTCCTTCCTTCCTTCCTTCCTTTCTTCCTTCATGTCTTTCTTTCTTTCTTTCTTTCTTTCTTTCCTTCCTTCTTTCTTTCTTTCTTTCTTTCTTTCTTTCTTTCTTTTTTCTTTCTTTCTTTCTTTCTTTCTTTCTTTCTTTCTTTCTTTCTTTTTTCTCTTTTATCCTGCCTTTCTTCCTTCTTTTCTTCTTTTCTTCCTTCCTTCCTTCCTTCCATTCTTCCTACCTTCATGTCTTTCTTTCTTTCTTTCTTTCTTTCTTTTTTTCTTTCTTTCTCTCTTCCATCCTTCCATCCTTCCATCCTGTTGTCCTCTTTCCCCCACACGCAGATCAATTTCTAATAGATTTTTTGTTTTGCACTACACACATTTTTCCTGTGTGATGTATTTTTGAGACCCAGACGCCGGGGTGAATTTGCATGTATGCATATGTATGAAGGTTGCTGTCCTCATTACTGTGTGTGTTATTTGGCAGACGAGTCTCCAAATATGTGACTAAACAATTCGTGTGCCGGGGCGTCGCCGAATTCTTCGCTTCCTGATTCAATTCAATATCACTTTATAGACACGCTGTCACCGAGGAGTCATGCTCACTGCTACAATTACTCTCACACACACACACACACACACACACACACACACACACACACACACACACACACACACAATGAAACATCACATTTCCTGTTTTGTCTGGATTAATTAGATGCACATTTCAGCAAGCAGAACTTTTTTTTTTTGTTTAAATTGAAACATTTAACACTGAAATGAGAATCCAATCCTCTTTCAGGATTCTCATTTGGACAGAACCCTCATGATCTGTTTCCTCACATTCTCTTCTTTACTAAATAAAACAGATATAATATACAGGAGCTGGAAAAGGTTTTTAAGATACATGCATGATGCTTTTGTTTCTATGCAACAAACTTTTTATTTAAAAAACAAAAACACAAGAATTGTGGACTGTATGAGTAGAAGAAAGTTCTGTGGAGTCCAAATGGGACGTTTGTGTCTCTAACAGAAGAACTTGTGTCAGAAGGAGAACAGAGAGAAGATGTGATCAGTCTCCCTCACCCTCACACTCACACATGCAGGAAAGGTTCTATTAAGTGAAAGGAACCAACATGGCAACCATTCTATACTTCAACACCATGCAGTTCCGTCTGGACTGCGGCTCATTGGAAGCGACTTCACCATAAAACAAGACGATGAGCAGAAGCGATGAATACGTCCAAACCCTGTACGTGTTATTGAGAGAGTAAACAGACGTCTGGAGTGATATCTATCATGGAACCACCTGCCCAGTCACCACACCTCAATCCTACTGAACTGCTCTGAGACGAACAAGAAACTGGTGAAGAACATCTTTGGAGAGTTTTACAAGAGGCACAGCAAAGTATTTCAGCTGAAGGTTTGGAGAAATGAGGTGTTCAGATGCTGAGAGTGTGTGAAGCTGTTCTTCATGCTAATAGAGGATTTTTCACTGGAAATAAAGTGGAACATCTGGACCTTAATAGATTTGGAAGGAAATCTTCAGTCTGTTACATTATGCATGATTTTAGTTGAAAATAGAAGCGCAGATGTTGGTACTACATGGGGGTTTATCAATATCTATAAAGTGTTTTATTCCTTTTACAGGACACCATTTGTGTGTATTACAGAGATACATGTGATACTTTTTGTCCACTTATAGTTACATTTAATGTTTCTTGTACTCACTCACTTATTCATTCATTCACTTATTCACTCTGAGAGTTTGGAGCTTACTGGTTACGGCATTCAGAATCTGTATCTAAAGGTTGTGAGTTTAAATCCTAGCCACACCTAGCTGCCCCCTTCAGGCCACTAAACAAACCTCTTAACCACAAAGATGCTCAGTTGTACAGTGAATAACATAAATGTAAGTGACACTAGATAAGGTCATTTGCCAAAATGGCGTAAATGGAAAAGTTTTTCTCGCTCTCTTCAGATCTGCTCATTCACCTCAGAGAAACGTATTCACAGCAGGCTTAACAAAACAAATATGTTTTTCAACATAGACGTGACTAATGAGAATGTGTCTAAACCCTAAATACTAATTGGAAAGCAGTTCTCTAACTGTGGAGTTTGTAAATGAAAGCTCTGCTGTAGTCTTCACTATTCAAGGTACCAACAAATAACCTGCACCCTTTGATAAATGTAGACATTGTGGAAACGTTTGCACTGGAACATTCAGTGCTTTCTATGTCGATAACTACAGGGTTTCCTGTTCCTTGAATTTCATTCTTAATAGTCATCAAAAGGTCTTTAAAAGTCTTAAATATGACTTTGTGAAACCTGCAGAAACCCTGTAGTCGTATTATATAATTAATGCGAGACCGATTCAGAGGTGGAAAGAGTAATAAAATATTCTACTCAAGAAAAAGTTACTTAAATGAAAGTATAAGTAAAGTTACAAATCTACAAATGTAAAAATCTACAAATAAAAAGTAAAAAGTCGCTTATTAAAATTTTACTCAGTAAAATGTACTGACTATTTTTAACAGATGGGGGTGGGGGGGGGGTTGGGGATTTTATTGTAGTTTAAAAAGGACAAGGGGATATAAATCTCAACAGAATTGATTTTATCGAAGAAACACATTTAAAACTTGTAAAGTACAATAACAAAAATGTCATTTATCATAATGGAAGAAATCGCAATTACGGATTCAGAATTCAAACAGCGAGAGCGAACACATTAAACATCTTATGATTGGACAACGTTTAGCTTTCAGCTGCATCTTCATCACTGGCGTCTGTCTCGTCCGTCTCCATCTTTCTTCCTTTAAGGTTAACACACTTGCTTTTTGCCCATCAATTAAACCCCCCCACATTATTTTTATAAATTTTTTTACTCAATAACAGATAACATTTTAAATGTCTTCTTCTTCTTCTGGGTTCTCCCATTAGGGGGCGCCACAGCCGATCATCTGTCTCCATAACCCCCTGTTCTCTACATCTGCCTCTTTCATACCAACTACCTGCATGGAAAGACCAAGGAGAAGGGTTATGGATGTGGCGAGGGAAGACATGCAGGTAGTTGGTGTGAAAGAGGCAGATGTAAAGGACAGGTGAGTATGGGGACGAATAATCCACTGTGGCGCCCCCTAATGGGAGCAGCAAGAAGAAAAAGAAAAAGAAGAAGATCTTCATCCGTTAATTAGCTAGATTTTATCTCACTCTGAGGTCATAACGCGTGATTAGCTTTTATATTGTTTCCCACCAAACAGACCATGACACTCTATTGCGTTTCTGAGCGTTGACATGAACAGGATGAGCAAACTGTGAGATATGGCTCTAGTCATATTTTAATCTCCTCAAATCAATAATAGCTTCAGTGATGAATTTCTACAATTACTGAACGATTTGTGCTGATAGCAAACTTCTGAGCAACACAGAGAACAGGTTTAAATCATTATCTCTCTCTGTATCTCTCTACCTCTATCTATCTCTTTCTCTGTCCATGTCCCTACATCACCCACCTGGCTCGGATTCACCGCTCGCTCATCACCCGCCGCCGCCAATACAATACCGTAACGGTTTCCATAGCGATGTCTGCTCTCTGATTAAGTGGAATTTGCCTACTTCTCATGCCACCAAACCTGGAGGACGTTTTAATAATGAAGGGCGAGTGGGACGAATGTGAGGAGGCTGGAACACATTTCTAGCATCAAGTGTGAATAATAATCAGGGGTTTCGAGCCTTCTTTGAAATTAGAAAAAAAAAAAAAAAACACGTCTTATTAAGACGAAATCTGAACGTGAGAGACGCCGAGATGGAGATGAGATCGTTTCAGAAAGTGATTGCGATTTTTAAATGAGGATGAAACGTACCACTGGGGTTGTGGTGTTGATAAAGCGATGTTCTAGTGATGTAAGGAAGCTGGGGTCAGGGTACAGGGTGCACTCCTGGAGCACTAACGGTTAAGGGTCTTGAATAAGGGCCCCAAGAGGGGCAGCTTGGCCATACCAGGGCTTAAACCCCCAACCTTACATTGAGTACCCCAGAGCCTTAACTGCTGAACTCTAACCTCCCAGTACCACACTGTAGTTTTTAGGAGGTGGTATCTCAGTGTTTGAGACACTGGACTTTGGATTGGAAGGTCATGAGTTCAAATCCCAGCACCACTAAGCTAAGCTTGATCAAAGCCCTGAACTTTTACCTGCTCACCTGTAAGTCACTCTGGATAAGGACGTGTGCAAATGCCATAATTGCCATAAAAGTTGTTCTTGGTGTTTGATGTGCTCATTGTAGTCTCAGATGAGCTCTTCTTCTTCCCAAGGTTCAGTGTGCTGAGATGCTTTTCTGCTCAAAACGTGTGTTCAGAGTGGTTATATGTGTTACTCTTGCCTCTCTTTTAGCTCAGAAACATCTAGCGGAATTCTTCTGTCTTCAACACGACGTCCCTGAGATCAGACCTTTTCTCAGTTCTTCTGTTTGATCAAAAGTGCAAAGTGTGTGTGGAAAAATGTGTGTATATAAAGTGTGTATTTCATATGTGTGTAAATTGTGTTTAAGTGTAATGTGTTTGTGTGTTAAGTGTTGTTGAATGTAAAGTGTTTGTGTGTAAAATGTGTGTGTGAAGTGTTTGGGAGTGTGTGTGTGAAGTCTTTTTGTGTAAACCGAGTGTGTGTGTAAAGTTTTTGTGTGTAAAACCAGTGTGTTTAAAGTCTTTGTGCGTGTAAAGTAAGTGTGTGTGTGTGTGTGTGTGTGTGTGTGTTGTGTGTGTGTGTGTGTGTGTGTGTGTGTGTAAAGTGTTTAAAATTAACACTCCTCCCAGTGGATCATTAAATCACTGGAAAAGGAAGGCAGTGTGTGAAGACGCATTGACCATCAGGACAGAAGAACCTCAGGTCTCCATCAAGAGCTCCATCCAAATCATCAGGATCATAACTGCAGTGGCTCTCATCTCCAACTATCTACAGAGAAAAAAGTAGATCATCTTACAGCATGCCGTGTCCATAAAAAGACTGCTGATCAGGTTTCCACAAGCATCGCTCTGAAACCTACCCCTGATGATCAACCATCACCATCTGATCATCAACAAAATGCCTGGAAAACTCAAAATCTTTTAATGAAATGTTCATTCTTATTCAAAACATGCTTCCTATCTTCATCACAGTCTGGTTTAATTTAGTCTTCTCCATCTGCAAGACCAGACCACAGTAAGTGGTCCACCAGGTGGAGAAGATCATCAGGTGTCCACTCACCAATAATCAAGTAAACCAGGAAAGGGCAGGAGAGCAAAACCTGCTGCTGACACCAAACATCTGATCTGCAACCATCCATCATGTCCAAAACTACACACCACTTTTTAGACACCCGATCCAGAAACTCAAGTCCATTATGTCTTTCATGGAACCATCTCGTCTCATCTCATCTCATCTCGTCTCATCGCATCTCATCTCATCTCATCTCATCTCATCTCATCTCATCTCATCTCATCTCATCTCATCTCATCGGCAATCAAAGTGTTTCAGATTCTGATTGAGACTCTCAGTTCCTTGATGTGTCCAGAAGTCAGGGTCATGTCTCAGCTCCTTCTGGTTTCCAGATCAACAGCTTGGCCATGATCCATCACCGGGAGCTTATTAAGAGGATTGTGAAGTTAATAAATGTCCACCAGGTGCTCATTAGCACTGAGACGGAGCTCCAGATTCTTCACGAATGTCGAATGATTGTAATCTTCTTGTGTTAAACTCAGTGGTTAAAAGACAGTTTTAATGAGCCTGGGTTTCACTGCTCTGCTGTGGGACAACCATCATCATCATCATCGTCGTCATCATCATCATCGTCATCCTCATCGTCATTATCATCGTCATCATCATCACTAACTAACAAAAAAAAAAAAACATTTTTGTCTCTAACAGAAGAACTTGTGGAGGGATGGGGAGAAGATGTGATCAGACTCCCTCACTCCAGTCACCACAGTCACACATGGAGGTGAAAGCTTAATGGTTTGGGGTTGTTTTGGAGCAGGGAAGAGTGGAGACTCATTCTGGAAAAGTGAACCAACATGGCAACCATTCCATACTTTAACACCATGCAGTTCCGTCTGGACTGCGGCTTATTGGACGTCTGAGTTCTGTACGTGTTATTAAAAAAGTAAACAGACGTCTGGAGTGATATCTATCATGGAACCACCTGCCCAGTCAATGCACCTCAATCCTTCTGAACTGCTCCGAGATGAACAAGAAACCTCCAACTAGTGAAGAACATCTTTGGAGAGTTTTACAAGAGACACAGCAAATGATTTTAGCTGAACGTTTTGAGAAACGAAGTGTCCAGATGCTGAGAGTGTGTGAAGATGTTCTTCATGCTCTACATGACGTTACATGACTAAGTCTGTTGCATAGAAACAAAAGGAACACGCGTGTCTCCCAAACACCATGAAAAACTCCACACGTTTCATGTCGAATAAAAAATAGATATTAATAATAAAGAATGAATTAAAGATGAGATCATTTGAGACTGATGTCTGTTTTATTTGTGTGAGAATAAAAATACGGACTTAATTGATGGTTTGGATCTGACAATCTGACTGCACTGATCAACATCATAAACCATGTGTGTGTGTGTGTGTGTGTGTGTGTGTGTGTGTGTGTATGTGTGTGTGTCTACAGATGGATATCCACGAGATGAAATGATATACAAGTGGAGGAAGAACTCAGTGGAAGCGGCTGATCAGAAATCCTGGAGACTGTATCAGTTTGACTTCATGGGTCTGAGGAACACCACAGACGTCCTCAAGACCACATCAGGTAACTCGCTCACTTTCTGTGTGTGTGTGTGTGTGTGTGTGTGTGTGTGTGTGTGTGTGTGTGTTTGGACAAAGTAATGTTCTGAGTGTTAAAAATTAGTGAGTGTTTTACATGTGTTATGAAGGCTGCATATCTGAAATCTGTTATAACAACTGGAAGTGACTATGAAGAGTGGAATTGAATATGAATGTGTTATGAAGGGTGGGATTGAATATGAATGTGTTATGAAGGGTGGGATTGAATAAAAATCTGTTATGAATGGTGGAATTGAATATGACTGTGTTATGAAGGGTGGAATTGAATATGAATGTGTTATAAGTGTGTTATGAAAGCAGAAAGTCTTCTATTACTGAAAGTGTCATTGTGTTATTTAAAAGCTGGGCATGAACATAAAGGTGTTTTGAGAGTGTTATTAAGGCTGGACATGAACATGGATGTGTTATGAATGTTGAAGTTGAATATGAATTGGTTTTGAAGGCTGGAAATTAACAGGAATGTGTTAAGTGTTATATCTTCTGGAAGTAAATATGAATGTGGTATGAGTGAAGGCTGTGGTTATGATTATGTAAGTGATTATGAATGTATGATGGGTGCATCATGAAGCCTGGAGATAAATAAGGATTTTCTAGAAGAGTTTTATAAATGATCAAATAAATATGAATGTATAATGAAGGCTGAAGGTGAACATAAATGTATTATCGGTTTGTTATAAATGCTAAATCTAAATATGAATGTATTATGAGTGTGTTATGAAGACTCAAGGTGAATAGGCATGTGTTAAGAATGTGTCATGAATGCTAAAAGTGAATAGGAATGTATTATGAGTGTAATGTGAATGCTGAAGGTGAATATAAATGTGTTAAAAGTGTGTTACGAAGCCCTACAGTGACTATGCATGTATTAAGAATGTGTTATGAAGGCTGAAGGTGAATATTAATGTGTTATGAGTGTGTTATGAAGGCAGAAGGTGAATGTCTTATGAGTATGTT